>VZRU01007811.1:51636-184415 GCA_013398155.1 Pedionomus torquatus
TGGCTGGAACAGAAACAGGAAGATAAGACTCTTGGAGTATTTAAATCAGTGTTTTACTGACCATGAAAGACACTATCTGCAAAGCAATCAGTAATTAGCTCATATATCTCACTCCATGCGAGAGAAACTAGCTGTACATGATAAATGGGAACTGTATAACTGTTTAAGCTTTGAATTGGATCTGCTGATTTATGACTGGTGCTCTTGGTCAAAGTACTTCTTCTGGCATAAGATTCAGGACCCTTACGCTGAATACTTAGTATCAACCAAAATAAGTAAGTCACCAATGTAGAATTATCCAGGTGCATTCACCGATACAAAGTCTTTTCCTGACTTCCAATTTCATTACAACTGTTCTTGAAATGCACCAGAAATTGTATGAGTAGGAATAAACCTCATGTAGTTGGAGGTTGTAGTTGGAGGTTGAGGAATACAAGAGCAAAGGTTTCGACTTGATCAAATCAGAAGAAAGGGAAAAGTTCATTTTTATTACAGATACTTGTGGGATAATTATTTCCTGTTTTTTACTGTTCCTGCTACAGTCTTCTCACCTCCTCCTCAAGAGGGGAGCTGAATGGAGCATGGTTGATGTCAGTATGAGAGAAACAATCTTTACCAGTGCTGCTTCCTTGTCTCTACTGGGCGTTCCCAGGATTGTGTTGCAGTGAGTAAAGTAACTCAAGACTTCCTTAATTCTCGAGTCAGCTCCCTGAGTTCTGACGTAACTCTTGTTTTTTCTTTATACTTTCAAAGAGAGAAACTTACAAGGAAATCTTAAAATTCATAAAACATCCTGTGTGGAGAGTACTGTTTCAGAAACTTTCAATGATTTGTGTAGGTGAATCACCATGTCATATATTGCCTGTAACAATTATAAAAAAATTGCTTAGATAGGTTTGGAGAAGGTGATGACAGCTCTTCTATATGTTCTGTAACCACCACGTCTTGTCTTTCAGTTTGCTGCTAATATATTCTTGGTTTCAGGTGTACACCCCTATGTGCTGCCACCACTTATCTTGGACCTCAGCCTACAGGTCCTGTTCCACCTACACAAGTGCTAATAAATGTGACTTTGATAGGAATCACACTGTCATGGACAAGAACTGGAGCAAAAGATGAAATATATATAGGAAACTCCACATAATTTCCAATTTCCATTTCCACACACTTCCCTGAAGGAAAAGTTTCATTTTGAAATTCATACTAAAGACTGAATTTTTGGAAGAGTGAAGGCATTTCAGATAAAATGTGCATTTTTTGTCTGTGAATCAAGGTAGCTCAGTGATGCATTCTTGTGAGAAAGTGCATGACTTCATGAAGCAATTTACTTCTTTAGAAATATTTTCATATTTTCTGGATGTTGTATTATTGTGTGTCCTGATCAAACAACTGCAAACCAAATGGAATTAAGAGGTAAAGCAAGGACAGAGCTACAGACTTGCTTTTCTTTCAATTTCTAGAATGGCTGTTGTTAGTTACCTCATATTTTTAGAAATTATAAATATCCATAATAAACTGAGCAAAAAATCTGGGAAGTCTTGTGGTGTGTTACACTGAGATTTTTTCACACCTCGGGTTTAGCTGTTTCTTTTTTCGGAAGACCAAACAGTCTCCACTAAAATGCACGCCACAGCCTTGTGGCTGTAAATTAATGTTTCTCTTCTAGGAAGGTGAGGAAGAATTGGACATCTGAGTGCCAGAAACCAGAGCATAGCATATGACAAAGAGCAGGGAGCAACAACACAGCCAGTGCAGTAAAGAAGAAAGGAAGGATTATGCTGATCATAAGCAGATGGTCTACACTTGCCTCTTTTATCAGATTCATGAATCTGGGTCCAAAACGCCATGGCTTGTGTCTATGGCACTGCAGGGAGCTGACAGTCATTTGGGAGGCACGCTGGGACGCCACTGCTACCATGTAAACAGCATCATACATCAGAGCTGCTTCAGTCTGCATGAAAAAAAAAAAGAAAGGCTTTCTTTAATGTACATCTTTGTACCTGGTCCCTGCTTCCAGGTCTCTTCTCTCTGCTGAGAACTGTTTCCCTAAGCTCCTGTTATGGAAAAGGCCACTACTGGGCTCTCCATGGAAAGCTAAGATGTAACAAAATCAGTTTTTGCATCTTATGTTAATCTGGACTAGGAGCATGTGGGAGGGCTGCCCACATGAGGCCCATACTAATTCCCCGCCCCTGCTCTTCTCATGGTGCTTGTGAGACTGTTTTCTTCCCCTAGGGCAGGCAGCCCTGCTCTCCAGGAAAATCAGTCCCAATGAGCACCTGGTAGGCATCCCACCAGACAGGTATCTACAGTCTCTAAGGGTCTACTGGTCTCAAGGATCTTGGATTTTGGCACAAATGTGTGAAATGGCCCCACCAAGTTTTGGCCAGGGCTGTTCCCCTGCCATACCCCTTAAAGAGAGGTGAATTGTCCTTTTGAGATACCTTTGTTGGTGTTTAAGCTGGACTTATGCATCTGACTTCTAATTGTCTAAGGACAGATGAATACAGCCCCTCAGTAAGTAAATATTACTAAAATTACTGGATGCTGGTGGCGCATCTATGTGTCCTCTGAGAATTGGTTTATTGGTTTAAAAGCATGTCCAGTAAGCCTCAAACTGAGATTACACTCTCTATCATCCTTTATGACTTGGAAGTTCTAGAAAAACCTTGTCTTCACCTGCACTGTGCTTCAGTGCTGTCACATGTGAGGTGGGAATGGCCATGTTTTGCTTAATGCACAGGGATGTTGTAAAAATGAAGGGCTTAGCCTTCTTGTAAAGCTACTGAATAATTAAGTAAGGCTTTAAAAAAATACTAACACCGCAGATGAGAAACTGGACTAATTTATATGAACTGCAAAGCTAATCCGTTTTTTATTCCTTTCCCATGCAATTCCTTTGGGAAATTAGCAGATTTGATTCTTTGTCTGTTTCATTTACCTAAGTAAATTACAACAACATCAGTCTTATCAGCATTGGAGCTTTTTGCTGGCAATCAAATGTGATCTGAATTTATCAACTAATCTTAATATACTGCAGATGAGGGATTGCTCTTGACACGCTAGTCAGGATCTGCCCAAAATGATGCTCCCACAATTGGAGTAAATTGAAAACATTATAAATGGTGAGGCAGGCAGGAACAGAGAACTGTTCCAAGCTGACCCGGAGACTAAAGGCCTGATCCAAAATCCCTCAAAATCAATGGAAAGATTCCCATCAATGTCAATGGACTTCAGTTTTTACATTAGACCGGACACATGTCAACTCTGGACTGAACTGTACTTGATCACTGGTGTCCCAGTCTGCCCATGTCCCAGGCCTGGGGATTCTGGGGGTACTTGGTGAAAATGTTTCAGCACACCTCACTTCACACTCCTACCACCCATGGTTTTACTAGAGCACATGGCGCCTCCCACAGTGTTTGTAGGTTTGGCTCCATTTCTAGACTTGGCTGCTGTACCTTGTGCTTTTGTAACTTGTTACTCTTCCATCCTGCCCCACAGCAACTAGGAGGCTATATTACCTCCCTTAGCCTTTTATTTCCCCCCTCACTGCTGTTCTGGTTTAGGGCTTAGGGTTGCATAGAAGAATGAAAGGTCATCTTGTTTTCTGCAGCAACCTGCCATATATTGATGTCTGTACTGGTGCATTAGAAGACGGGGATTAAGAGTTAGTCCTGGAACTTCTTTTTTGTGATATTTGCATTCTGTTAAACTTATTGCAATGAAACCCAAAGAACCCACTAGAAAAACTAAGCCTCTGTGTGCAATCTGGGCATAAAGTGAGATATGAACTCAAAACTGTCTTGGTCCTGCCCTGCTGACTTCCCACAAACTGACTTCAGGGCAAACAACATAGCATGAACCAGAAGGGAGAAATCCTGTGTTAACAACAGAACATGTAATCCTGATCTCCTTATACTGTGCCGCTTGTCATAGCCTTATTGTCTAATGAAATATATCAGTATTGCAGCTCTCCATCAAACTGAATAAGCAGAACTCGCTATGAATATTTAAATGATCACAGCCAACTAGGAAGATGCTTTCCTTGGTGCCCATGCTGTTTCAGGGCATCAAGGACACTAAGAGATTATAGAGATGCAAAGGAGAGAGTAAGAGTCTAGTAAGAACTTTAGTTTCCCTAGATTTACAGCTGGGCAAATACAGGTGAACAGCTATGTCTGAATAGCTACCCTTGCAGGTTTTGTTTATTCACATCAGAAGTTCCAAGGGGCAGCTTTCTCCCCTGCTTTGCCTAGGAGTGAGTGCAATGGCACTGCCCAAACAAACAACTTTTTTTTTTTTCCTCTTTTAAATGCTAGAGATAGCACACATAATGCATTTTTCTTCAGGATGTTAGGATGTATCAAAATTTTCCCTGCAATCATCTGCAATAAAGTCTATTTCATATCACTTCAAACTCTGCTCAGTACCTAAGATACATATTATTATTGCAACCTGTCAGCCTGTAAAACTGAAAAGAGTCACGCTGTCCATGTAATTGTTCCTATTCTTCCCTTTACCTCTTGGGGGAGTGGTAGGGAGGAAATCCTAATTTCCTGGTTTGATGATACCTTTCATTTATCTTTAAATTACATCTTAAAAGCCAGATGATGGAAATGAAGAGAAAGGGCCCTTTTCCAATATAAAAATGCTATTACCTATCCACATGTACAATATCTTTCCCTGCAGGTTATAAATCGTATACCTCCTCTGAAAGTTTTTATTTCCTGTTATGTTCTTCACTCCGAGCAGAACATTATTAGAGCAATGAGGTAGCAGTATATACAGTTGACAACAATAAGATGAGTGATGTTAGCTGGACAGGACCACGAGGGAAAATTGCCACTCATCTCTAGAGCTGCCCAGGAGTCGTTTGTCACACACAGGAGTACAACATTGGTTCGTGGGGAAAATCCATTTTGTGTGTAAGCATGGGTAAAACGAAGTCTGTTTGGGGGATGCTGCTTCAGCATTTGCATTGTGCAA
Organism: Pedionomus torquatus; assembly: GCA_013398155.1. Taxonomy (NCBI): domain Eukaryota; kingdom Metazoa; phylum Chordata; class Aves; order Charadriiformes; family Pedionomidae; genus Pedionomus; species Pedionomus torquatus. The sequence continues at coordinate 56,626 of VZRU01007811.1, forward strand.
TAAAACAGTAATGGGATTGGTTCATATCTGCTAGAACAGCGTTGCAGCGGTGCCGTAGATGCCCCTGCATCATTGTGGTTGTTCACTTACTGTCATCATGCCATCGAGGAGGCCAGTCTCTGGTTTCGGTGGCGCCTGCAGACGCTCCATTGACCATTTCTCAATGACGGACGAGACTTGCGGATTCTCAACATTCAGCAGGCGAAACCCTGTCATATTTACTCCGCTGTATCTGTAGGGTTCCAGGTCTAATGCAAATAGATCCTAAATCACCAGCAGTGAAAATAAACAACAATAAACACAACCAGATGTAGTATTTTTAAAGCAAAATGTTGGGGAAGTACAATTAGGTAAAAAATTGTATGGGATTTTCAATGCAAAGCTCACATGCTGTTTTTTTCCCCTGTGAATGCTCTGCTTGCCCTCAAAGCCTAGTCATGACTGCTTCAGTTATAAATCGGAATAAACCAAAGCTGTGTGAAACTTATGACAAACTACATATCTGCTTTCCAGAACATAAAAATCAGTTCCCCATAACAATACTATTTTGCTAGCAGCCTGCACAGCAGTATCTAATTTTAATTTATAGCAGTCCAGTGTTACAGCTCCGACAAACCAACATGAGGAATTAGCTGGACAATGTCAAGCTTATTTCTCAACTCAGAGAAGGAAAATTCCAAGAGATGTTGAGAATGATACACTTTTACTACTTATGAATGCCATTTTTCTCCTGCCTTGCCTCCTTCAGGTGACTTGCTGCCAGTATGTCTAATGGATGTGTCAGGCCAGTGCACAGTAAGTCCATGTGCTTTAACACTCAGTGTTTACAGGGCAGGAAAATAATAGATATTCTAAGTGATATAATTGTGTGGCACGCTCCACAGATGTATTTTTCAAGCAGCAGAAATATGACAACTGCTTCTCAAAGCCTGAAGGCTGCTTTTCAAGGCAATTTTTTGCTGATTGCAGCAGGCAGTAAACCAGCAAATCTGTTGGTCGTGGTTTAGTACCACAGTAACCACCAAAATGTCAACATTTACAAGACCACAACACCAAGATATCAAAAGTACTGCTTACTGTTTGTTCTAACACATGCTCTATAATATCTTATGTATATTGTTGGCAATGGTTATCACTTTATGTTAGATTGTTTGTTGTAATGTTTATTGTATAAAACTGTAAATTCTGCAGTTAATCCTAAATTTTCACATTTTTCTTGATGTTAAAATAGCCTCAAAGAGAAATGTTTTAAGGTATGGCAAGTTTTAGCTAGAGGGTCTTTTCTGACTAATGAATTGACTATTGGATTCAAAACAATTTTTCACTTCCACATACAATTTTATATGGAAAAGAAATAAACAATAAACTGATACAGATTATATAATCTAGCCCTCTGGAACTGTTCGAGCAATATTGGTTCTTTTCTGTCTTTCTAGTCTACAATGCAAATACACATTAAGCATATGAGTTACATTTATATATAGTAGATAAGTTAAATTATAGGAAAAATGTGCTGAAATAAGAATTTATAGATTTGTACCACAGAAGAAAATGTAGGCATTTTGTCTTATCATAAACTACCTCAAGTGATTTTATATATATGTGATTTTACGTTTTTATAAATTAAACATTTTAGCAATGAACCACACTGCCTGCAGTGCTCGACCTCAGCTTCACAGCAAAGCTGTTCATTCATTATTTTGTTTCATTCTGATCCACCTGTACCGTTGGCTCCTCCTTAAATGCAATATTGTAATTATTTTTTATTGTATTAAGGTATTAACATGATCCATAGATACTGCAAAACACCTTCCTTACAAAATTGTGAGTCCTGATATTGAGGAGAGCTAGTACTCATTCTCCAGGAGTTTCCTTAAACAATGGGAACAAAGATCTCCTGGAAAAAGTGGAAATTTTTAGTTGTCTTTTCTGCAACTGAGAAAATTTGCCCCATAATCTTTAGTGTTCCTTACCAGTGTTGTAAAAAAGTAGTGATAGTATTCGGTCATCATTCCCATGGAGAGGATCTGTTGAAAGAGATTGAAAGGTGAATGTACTTTACTCTGGATGCTTTCACTACTCTATCTGAAAAGCATGGGTTAATCTAGAACAATACATTACAGAACATGAAAACTTGCTTACAATAAAACCTACGTTTTTCTTCAGGAGCAAAAAAATATCCTACTGTGTTTAAATTTTGTTTTTATCACCTCTACTCAGGAAATAGATTACAGATTGCAAAACTCCTAGGACAAGAAAAATTACTAGAGATAACAAGAAGCTGATTTTTAAAAAGTGAAGTTCTTTAGTCTGCACTTTAGAAGTGTTAAAAAGGAATTTACTAGCAGACAACAGAATTTGCAGGGAAAAGTGCTTATGTGTAGATTTTTTTTATTTTGTATTACCCTGTGAGAACAAGACGCTTGGTGAGCGCTCACTGAAGTAAACAAGAAAAACAAAAAGAAGAAAGCTTTTATAAATGCCTTTTGTTTCACCTGGGGAATGCAGATCTGCAGGAGATTGTCAAAACAACCAGTATGAAAGGATTTCTAGTCTGGATTAATTTTTCAGAGTCAGACCTTTTGAAAGTCTGCAAGGTAAGGATGACATTTAAATGCATGCTGACTGCCCACCTTGGGTGGAAGAGTTTGAAGTTTTACTTCCCAGCCCTCGCATTGCAAGCAACTTCTAGAGGGATGTGTTTTTTTCCCTCAGCCCCTCTCCAAAAATCATTGGGAATGCTTACATAAAACACCCCTGATGATATACAACAGGATGCCCTACAATTTCAGCCCAGCATCACCTACGCTTGTCACAATGTCTACGCACATTATTACCGTGATGCAAGCATTTTGTCCTCTCTGGGATCTTGTGAAGAGGAGGTGGAATTATGAGCTAGGAAACTACTGAAGAATTTATTATCACGACAGTAACACAGACAAAGGTTAAATGTTACTCAGTCTTGATCACAGTAATGCAAGCGTCTGCTATTAATAGTATATCACGACTCTTCTGGCAGTGCTTGAAAAACAGGGAAAAGCAGTGTCATACAGCTTGCCAAAATTCCCTTTCATGGCAAAAGCCTCTGAAAATCATAGTATCATAGAATAGTTTGTGTTGGAAGGGACCTTTAAACATCATATAGTCACCTCCCCTGCAATGAGCAGGGTCATCTTCAACTAGATCAGGTTGCTCAGAGCCCTGTCCAACATGACCATGATCGTTTCCAGGGATGGGGCATAAACTACCTCTCTGGGCAACCTGTTCCAGTGTTTTACCACTCTTACTGTAAAAACTTTCTTTCTTATATCTAGTCTAACTCTTCCCTCTTTTATTTTAAAACCATCGTACCTTGTCTTACTTGAACAGGCTGTGCTAAAAAGTTTATCCTCATCTGTCTTATAAGCTCCCTTTAAGTATTGAAAGGCCACAGTAAGGTCTCTCCAGAGCCTTCTCTTCTCCAGGCTGAACAACCCCAACTGTCTCAGTCTGTCTTCATAGGAGAGATGTTTCTCCCCTCTGATTATTTTTGTGGCCCTCCTTTGAACTCACTCCAACAGGTCTATGTCTTTCCTGTGTTGGGGCCTCCAGAGCTGGAAGCAGTACCCCAGGTGAGGTCTCACCAGAGCAGAGTAGAGGAGCAGAATATCCTCCCTTGACCTGCTACCACACTTCTTTTGATGCAGCCCAAGACGCAGTTGGCTTTCTGGGTTGCAAGTGCACACTNACCCCTGAGGCACCACTTGTCACCAATCTCTATTTGGATATAGATCCGTTGATCAGTACTGTCTGGATGTGACCATTCAACCAATTCATGTGCTGAACAGTCCACCCAGCAAATCCATACCACTCCAATTTAGAGAGAAGGCCGTTGTTGGGAACCATGCCAAAGGCTTTACAGTAGATGACATCTGTAGATCTTCCCTTGTCCACTGATGTAGTTACTCCATCATGGAAGGCCACTAGGTTCCCCCCTCCCCGGTGAAGCCATGCTGGCTGTCTCGAATCACCTCCCACCCTGTCCTCCATCTGCCTTAGCATAGCTTCTAGAAGGAGCTGTTCCATGATCCTCACAGGCAGAGAGGTGACACTGATAGGTTGGTAGTTGCCAGGGTCCTTTTTTCTACCCTTTGTAAAAAGAGGTGTAATGTTGCTCACCTGTCCCTTCTGAACAGCCTGCAGCCATCAACAGCTGCACTCTAGTCATGGGATCTACCCTACCAAGTTTCAGTAATTGTAACTAGCTTGTAGCTTTCTAGCAGCATGGTGGCTTCCAACTCCTCCTTACAACCAGTTGTGTGACTGTGTATATCAATTCCTCAAATAAGCAAAGGAAAGAATCTGAACTTTCTAAGCTGCAGTACATAATAAAAACAGCTCAGTGTTAATCACAAATAACCAATCCATTTCCAGACACTAAAAATTAAGCCAGAAGGCAAGTATTTTATTGAAATGATCCACTGAATTTACATGTCAGAATTGCCTTTTTATTTTTTACTTTATTAATCCTCTTCTATTCCATTTCTTAGAGTTATTTTATTGCCTGCAGAAACAAGCAATCCTGGAGACTTATGTTCCTTCCCTGTGTACACACAGAAAATGATATATGGTAGCATCAATGGAAACTTTTCTCTGCTGTGTTTCCCAGCTGAACTGGCTGGACTCAGCTCTGCTCCCTGGAGCCGCTGGGTGTGTGTGTCTAAGGTCCCTGCCATGGGAAGGAGTTGTCAGTCAGGATTTTTATGATTCAGGTTTCTTTTGAGATGAATCTGTATTGGAATAACCCAATTTCTTTCCACAGACCAGCCACTAGATTATACAGATGTGGTCTGAGCCCAGGTAACCCCTGTATGCCTAAAATTATTTGGTCCTCTACAGGAAGATCACAGTTGGTCCATAGCATTACATTAGTATGAACACAAAATCACACCAATAAATGTAAATAGGAGAATACAAATACCCAGATTTAAATTATTGATTCATTACAGTTTTAATTCTAGTTTGAGATAAAAAAAGCTGACGTCATGTCATTGCACTTCTGATATCGGAAGATATAAACCACAATTTGCCTGTGTAGAAACAGTAAGATAATGGAGAACCAGGACAACACTAAGCCATATAATGCCTTAGAATAGAACTTTATGTTAACTAGACATACACATTAAGTAGAACAATTATAAAATGTGTATCCTGGATGTTTGGAAACCATTACCTAGCTGTGCTGCTGCAGCTACACTGCTACTGGCTATCCAGCTAGCTAATCCAAGGTAGCCCTGTTATTGCTTTCCTCACAGATATTAGGGCAGTAGCCTGAGAGNCCTTCTCTTCTCCAGGCTGAACAACCCCAACTGTCTCAGTCTGTCTTCATAGGAGAGATGTTTCTCCCCTCTGATTATTTTTGTGGCCCTCCTTTGAACTCACTCCAACAGGTCTATGTCTTTCCTGTGTTGGGGCCTCCAGAGCTGGAAGCAGTACCCCAGGTGAGGTCTCACCAGAGCAGAGTAGAGGAGCAGAATATCCTCCCTTGACCTGCTACCACACTTCTTTTGATGCAGCCCAAGACGCAGTTGGCTTTCTGGGTTGCAAGTGCACACTCTTGACTCATGTTCAGCTTTTCATCCACCAAGTCCCCCTCTGCAGGGCAACACCCAGTCCCTAGTATTGACACCAGAAGTTGCCTGATCCAGGTGCAAGACCTGCACTTGGACTTTTTGAACATCATGAGGTTCACATGGACCAACTGCTTGAGCTTGCCCAAGTCCCTCTGGATGGCATCCCATCCCTTAGAAAACATCAACCACTCTACCAAGCTTGGTGGTGGTCACCAAACTTGCTGATGGTACCCTCAATTCCACTACATCATTGATGAAGATATTGAATGGTACTGGTCCCAGTATGGACCCCTGAGGCACCACTTGTCACCAATCTCTATTTGGATATAAATCCATTGATCAGTACTGTCTGGATGTGACCATTCAACCAATTCATGTGCTGAACAGTCCACCCAGCAAATCCATACCACTCCAATTTAGAGAGAAGGCCGTTGTTGGGAACCATGCCAAAGGCTTTACAGTAGATGACATCTGTAGATCTTCCCTTGTCCACTGATGTAGTTACTCCATCATGGAAGGCCACTAGGTTGCCCCCTCCCCGGTGAAGCCATGCTGGCTGTCTCGAATCACCTCCCACCCTGTCCTCCATCTGCCTTAGCATAGCTTCTAGAAGGAGCTGTTCCATGATCCTCACAGGCAGAGAGGTGACACTGATAGGTTGGTAGTTGCCAGGGTCCTTTTTTCTACCCTTTGTAAAAAGAGGTGTAATGTTGCTCACCTGTCCCTTCTGAACAGCCTGCAGCCATCAACAGCTGCACTCTAGTCATGGGATCTACCCTACCAAGTTTCAGTAATTGTAACTAGCTTGTAGCTTTCTAGCAGCATGGTGGCTTCCAACTCCTCCTTACAACCAGTTGTGTGACTGTGTATATCAATTCCTCAAATAAGCAAAGGAAAGAATCTGAACTTTCTAAGCTGCAGTACATAATAAAAACAGCTCAGTGTTAATCACAAATAACCAATCCATTTCCAGACACTAAAAATTAAGCCAGAAGGCAAGTATTTTATTGAAATGATCCACTGAATTTACATGTCAGAATTGCCTTTTTATTTTTTACTTTATTAATCCTCTTCTATTCCATTTCTTAGAGTTATTTTATTGCCTGCAGAAACAAGCAATCCTGGAGACTTATGTTCCTTCCCTGTGTACACACAGAAAATGATATATGGTAGCATCAATGGAAACTTTTCTCTGCTGTGTTTCCCAGCTGAACTGGCTGGACTCAGCTCTGCTCCCTGGAGCCGCTGGGTGTGTGTGTCTAAGGTCCCTGCCATGGGAAGGAGTTGTCAGTCAGGATTTTTATGATTCAGGTTTCTTTTGAGATGAATCTGTATTGGAATAACCCAATTTCTTTCCACAGACCAGCCACTAGATTATACAGATGTGGTCTGAGCCCAGGTAACCCCTGTATGCCTAAAATTATTTGGTCCTCTACAGGAAGATCACAGTTGGTCCATAGCATTACATTAGTATGAACACAAAATCACACCAATAAATGTAAATAGGAGAATACAAATACCCAGATTTAAATTATTGATTCATTACAGTTTTAATTCTAGTTTGAGATAAAAAAAGCTGACGTCATGTCATTGCACTTCTGATATCGGAAGATATAAACCACAATTTGCCTGTGTAGAAACAGTAAGATAATGGAGAACCAGGACAACACTAAGCCATATAATGCCTTAGAATAGAACTTTATGTTAACTAGACATACACATTAAGTAGAACAATTATAAAATGTGTATCCTGGATGTTTGGAAACCATTACCTAGCTGTGCTGCTGCAGCTACACTGCTACTGGCTATCCAGCTAGCTAATCCAAGGTAGCCCTGTTATTGCTTTCCTCACAGATATTAGGGCAGTAGCCTGAGAGGAGTGTTGGCCTCCTGAGCACATTTTTTATTAAAACTTTTTATGAGAATATTGATTCCCAAATAACATGCTATAAACAGAGTTGGCAGGACACACGTATACCTGTGAATAACAATGATTTCAAAAGTCATGTTACAAGGTTGTCTTTGAAAACAAAACAGAAACAAAACTGCTGATAACTGAAGCCAATTGCATGTAAAAACAGAAGTTCAGCCAGCAATGTTATCTGCCATAACTAAGATACAGGTTCACCATAGCAACTGCTCAAGGTTGCCACAGATTTGCCAAGGACCCTGCACCCAAGGGCTCCATGAGAGGCTCACTGAAATTCTTCCAAAGAAAGTACTGCAGCAGCCCTGGAAAGCTTAATCAGTATGTTGCTTTTATATTTTCTCTATTAACGATGACTCAATTAAGATATGAAGTTACACATGTCTGTAAGTGTCATGCACATTGTACTAATGTCCTTGCCTGGTTAAGGAATAAAACCTGATGCTGGATCTGTCCCAGACTGGGCCCTCACCTGCCAATGAACTTGTCCCTCTTATTTAGCATAGGTCACAAGACCAGCCTTAACTGGTTTCCCTCCCCTCTAACAATCATTAATGCAATTAGTTACCAGTTATATAGCACTTAGACATTGCTGTGACATGTTAGATTGACATAAATAGGGCACTTTTTAGTCATGGAGCATAAATACTTTGCAGTAAAAACTTTTTTTTATGTTTTAGGGTAATATGACTGCTAAGTAAAATTCCCAGTGAAGGAAGATTTGATGATGATACCAAATGCCCACTTGGGAGGATGGCATTAGGAAAACAGGAGATGAAGACAAGTCAAATCAAAAACACAAGGAATGTTGAATGTTGAATGCCCCAATGCATTAGTGACTTCTGAGCCTTAATGACTTGTGTGTGTTCTCAGCAGCAAGGACTTACGTTTTTGCAGCACAGTAGATACAGGGACTACAGCTTCGAAGAACTACCAGGAGACAGTAATAAAAGCATGGTAGGAGCAAAGACTCCCTTCAGGTTGGGACATCTCTGAATTACCCTGCAAACCAGCTGTTTGTCTTTCTCTCACTATAGAATATGAGCAGAGCAGCCCAGGAAAGAGAAGAGAAAGCAACAAAGCTAGTTTATGTATGTATAGCTGCCTGTAAGAAACTAGAATGAGATTTCATTACACATCCCCATTTAAATAGCTTTGCATGTAATTATTTAAATAACTATGCACCTGTTATAAACGTCCTATTTAAAAAATAACAGCTTTTCCTCACTGTGGAACTTAGATAAATGTAAACAAGTGAAACCAGGCTGAAATATTCTGTATTTTCCTTGCAGACTTCCTACCCTTCCTGACCTGTGTAAAAGCTATTCAACATCCAAACTCTGATATGGGTTGATTATGCATTAACCTGGTAAATAAGAAAAGAGATGTCCATCTCTGATTACTCATTTCAAATCAGGTGTTTGGGCCTTGTCTTTTGCAGATCCGTACTTTTAGCTATGGTCATGAACTGCAATGCTCACCTGAACAAGTATCAGTGGTTAAAATATATATTGCAAATGAATAGAGGCCAGATAAAAATATTCTCTCTTATGTATGTAAATCTCTTTGGGTGCTCTGTTCCTGGCTCACATCATATCCCAGCTCCAACCTACATTTGTTCATTCGTAAAAAATTTATCACCTCATTTATAGCTAGTGTCAGTCTTCCCTCAAGGCACACTGAAATCACAGCAATGGTAAAGTATACTAGCAGGAACAGCATCAAATGATTTGCTTGCTTTCACTTTGCATTTTCCTCACTCATGCTATTTTTTAATTTCCTGACCATTAAATGAATGCATTTTATTATCCCATTAATTAGTACCATTGTTTTCTAAGATCAGCAAGATATACCATGATTGATAATAGCCCCCTCGCCTCCTCTTTGTTATAAAAGGTTTATATTGTGTTTAAAGTGCTTCCCTGAACTCTGTGTAGACAGCTTTACTTGGACATGACTTAACTCACTGGAAATCTGCATCCCACTCAGTTACAGCAATGGTTCAGCTGGAGTGGCACACAGTTCCTCCAAGAAGGGCATGAGCCATATCAAGATACAAGATATATTCTGTGAATACTTCACTAATATTGGGATCCAGCTGAAAAACACAGGCCATGGCAATAGGGCAGGATGAATGTGTTGGCCCCAGGCCTCAGCCAGGTGTGGTTGGCTCCTGCTTCCTGAAGAGATCCCTGGGAGCTAGGGCAGCAGCATTACCTTTCGAACTCCAGTGTTGAGATCATCTCACAGTACCAACACTGAAAGTTCTCTTTTAGCTTGCAAGTCTGCTGCTTGCATCCACACCACCCAGTCAATCTTCCAGGGAAGGAAAGAACTACACAGGCAAGTCTATGTAACTAGTTCAGCTTTCATCCAGACAACACAGCTAAGAAGAGAGAAGCAGAGTTCTCAGCATAACGCAGCTATGATGTTACACAGCCAGGAACCCAAAAGGTTATACTCTGACTAGCAGCCTGTGCTGCTCTGTCTTCCAAGCACAGAATGAAGTTTCTGAGGCAACGGTGACATTTACTTCTATGGAGACCTACAGTTAGATTTGGGAACTGAAATGCACTGCCAGATTTCAGGGTGAATTATTCTTGCCACACCATTTCTGTGCCCATGGTCTTCACCGCTGTCTTAACCTATGTTTGTTGCTATCTAGTGTCATTCAGCAGGAACCAGATGGCCAGAAGAAGACATCTTCCCAGGAAAACTCCTTTATATAATGAACATTATATATTTATAAATATATTTATAATATAATATATATAATACAATAATATATAAATATTTATACTATAAATTATATAAAAAGAGGAGAACCAGTGAGCTGAGTATCTATCTGCTTCTCACCCTGTAGCTTAGTGGATCTGGGAGGATATGCCACAGGTATTTCTCTGGTGACAGTGAGACTAGAGATAATCCTTCCTTTTCTTAAGACAGTTGCCTTCAGCCTACCTGTTAAGTTACTAGAAGAAGCACGTGAGATTGCTTACCTAGTCTAGATAGAGCATCAAATATTTTGGGGGAATGTTATATCCACCAGGATTCTTCCCTAAGAAAGTGTTTTCACATTCCTTGCATAAAGGACTCAGAACTGCTTGTCTTTGACAAATTTGGAGGATGCCTTATTTTCTCATACTTTTTCAGGGATATCTATTTTTAGGCTTGGAAAGGAAAGAGATGCTAGGCACCCTTGGAACAGAGCAGGACAGGCACTGATGAAGTCAAACAGGGAGGCTCCTACAGAGCTTAAGCAGATCCTGAGCAGGACTTCAGAATTCACAATTTTACCCTGAAAAGCCATGACTGCATTTAGCTCCTGCTTTTGACATCTAATTCTCTACCAGATCTCACTCCTTGTCAGATGATTTGTCCAGTGTTCGTGAGTTTTAAAGCTCCAGCAGCCAAGATTTTCAAGGAGACTATGTGTTTGGGTGGCTGCCTGGTACAGGCAAGAGGGATGGAAAACTCCCTTAGCTGCTTCCTATACACCACTTGCATGAGGTTGCCAACCCTCATGAGGGAACACGGAGAGAAAATTCAAAGTGACTGTTGGAAAAGGCAGCAATTAATAATCACAATTTCCTCTTGCTCCTCTCAGATCTGGATGATTAGAGGGCCAAGTGTCATTAAGCTGTTTGGGGACGGTGAAAGCCTGTGATCTCTCCAACATTTCAGAGAAAGGGGGAAATGTGTGAGTTTAGGGAATAGGTTATTCAGCTGTGTGCAGGCTTTGTATTGTTTTTAAAAAGGTTATTGATTAGTTTGTTCTTGTTATGCACAAGGAAGAAGAGTGGTTCAATGGTATTTTAGTTGAAGCTATAAATAAGCAAAATATAGTCTCATTTAAGAGAAGAAGTCTGCCTTCTGTGCTGTTTTGTAAACGCTTGAAGGAAGCAAGTGAAGAGATCACCTCCCCTACTCACACAGCCCAATAATGCGACTGGGACAGGTAGCTCCACACTCCTAAAACCAGCTCCATACACTGACTTTTTCAGGACATAACTTCAGATGTGCCAATCTTTTTGCTCCCAGAAAGACCTTTTAGGCATTCCTTGCCCCTTCCTTCCAGGGAAACAAGCTGTGCCACTGTCTGTGCCCCTGCAGCATAGGTGGTAGCAGCCCCTGCTTGCAGTGCCATTGCTGCTACTGCCAGCTCCAGCAGCATGGGCACCACTGGAAAAAGGGCAGCAGCTTTTCTGCTCAGAGGCAGGCTGGTGGCTGGCTGCAGAAATATTGCTGTCAGCATGCCTCTTTGCCCTGTAACAGGGAAATGTGACTGCAGCAGGTGAGAGGTGGCCTCTTGTATATTTCCCAGAGGCTTGGAAGAGGTGAGGGATGCTGCCCACTTTGACTGGGGAGTGTTGAAAGGAGATAGAGCAGATCTTGATGCAGAAGGAATACCCTTGGCCTTGGAAGGGAGGGAATGCAGCCCCTTGTGTAAAGCTCAGAAGTTAAGGACAACACAGGAACTGAGCATAAGTAATGGTGGGTGCATGCCTGTGTGACGCTGCTGCAGTTTTAATCTGTAAAATACCCTCCACCACTCAATCAACTACAAACCCACACTTCCTTTTTTTGTCTTCTCCTGCATGAGCTACAAAACATCTGCTACATTATTGTAAACACTGTGGGTAGACAAGAAATTGTTGCTTTGGGGACAGTTTTAAGTGATTGTTGGCTCTGATTCCTACTCCTATTAGAAATCTTACATACTTTAACAATGATATATATTTTTCCCACAACACATATTGGATCATTTACAAAGTAAAAAGTATTCTTCATTAATGTTGCAGAGTTTTCTAAAAATAATTTCTATATTATTCTCTTTAATATCTTGTTTCCATTCAGTGTAAAATTATATAGGGGTTTCTGTGTTCAGTGATGAGAATATGAACCATGGTACTTCATGTAGCTAACCTACAATCAGATGAGTCACACGTGAATTCAGAGCCCCCCACACCTTCCCATTTCACAACTGCCTTTGACAGTGAGGAACTTCAACACCGGAGTTACTGCTGCCAGCGTCCAGATTCAGCCACAGAACTATCTCAAATCAAAGCCATTTTCCCTTTCTTTCTAGCCTATATTTATGTTGCTTCCTTTCCCGCAGCTCTGACCCATAGGTGTACCTCTCTTAATTTTCCTGTTTTCTTCTACACTGCCATTCACTATCCTTCTCTGAGTTCTTAAGGCATTGGAGAGCATTATCTGTATCTGCAGCCTGTCAGTTGTCTCCCCAATCTACTTCCCACAAAAACCGTTCTGCCACTTTGCCCTGTCTTAGTGCATCTTTTAGCACTTCCTCTTCTTTTGACACTAAGGTTATTTTTCTCTCCCCCCCACCCCATACTCAGTCTGGTATTTTTGAAGCTTTGTGCCTCCTGCAGTGTGCCAGACATCTGCACTTTCTTCTTGCAGATCCTTGAAAATTCATGTTGTCAGTTTAACTCTTCCCCCACAATTCTCTTTTTGGAGCAGCTTGTTCCTGTCATCGTGTTTTAATGCTTTTGGACAGCCCTACAGGGAGCAGAGAGAGGGGATAGAAGCTCTCCTGTCTACCCCCCTTCTCAATGAATGTTGTTCACTACAGCGCCCAGCCCATTACATGGAAGAGCATCTGCATGATTGCAAGCCCTCCCCTTGCTCTTCCCTCACATTTCCAACATCGTGCCTGCATCTGGCCCTGCTGTAGCTTAAATATGTAACTTACATCAAGAAAACCATAAAATTGAATACAGGCCAACTTTTCTGACAGCAATAAATCTAACTCTACCGCCTCATGGGGACTTGTGTGCTGTTCTCAGCTGTGTTGCATCTGATTGAGGGCATCATCCTGCATGTCTGTATTCACAGGACCAAGATTCTCCATTCTGGAGGGTGTGGTTTCAGGCTCCTCAAGCTAAAGCAACCAGTAATTGTCCTAATTACTTTGATACAGAATGCTGCCCTCTGTAACTTAAATATTTCAGAAAAACATTCTGGATTGGAAGCATAGGTTTTAACCTTTATAGGACAGCCCACATCTGTACATGTCAATCACTGGAACCACTCTGGCCGTCTTCTGGGATCAATGTTTCCCATTAGGCCAACTGACAGCAAAACCAACACCCCCTCTTACCTACAACTGCAGCAAAATAAGAGAATGCCATTGACAATGTATTGCAGGAGCTAGTGCTTTAGACTTTGACTGCCTAAAAATATATAGTAAGTTACATCAGTAAATTCTAATTTACACCACTCTTTTTCTGCCCTTGGTAACATCCCAGCCCATTAACGTCAGGCTTTGTGGTGCTTGTCCTTGCCTTGTGTGGCTGTCCAACTTTCATGCTAGGTCAGGGCTAAGCACAATAGCCTCTCTCCCTGTTTTAAGGTATACATTTTTCTTCTGATACTTTCTCCATTTTTTCTTCTTTCTGTACTAGAATTTAAAATGAAATGAGGTAGTTCCAGCAGACCAAATCTTGCTTTGTTACAGAAAAGTGAATGCAGAGTTAGGGTCCTGTCTGCAGTGGACTAATGCCCTGTTGTTACCATAGTCAGTGTTGACTCTGATGAGCAACCTCTGTGGAGGCAATAACTCAATGTGAGCTGCTTCCTAAGCACTCCAAAATGGGCTCTTTATTTTTTTGTGGGGGGAAGACATAAAAACTGTACCAATTAAACCAGGACAAACTAAAATAAATACAACTCTTCCTAATCAAGGAGAAAGTAAAGTATCAAAAATGAATGCATATTTCCTTCTGTGGGATATCTATGGGCTCCTTTTCAGACATCAATACTGCTGCTGGTCCTTATGGCTCTGTGAAGCCCTGAAGTGTTGTGGAATGCTCAGATGATGCTGCACATCGCTTTCCAGCAACGATTTGGTTCTCTGGTATTAACAAGCCTATGTCCTAATTGTTTTAGTGTTTGCCAGAAATGAAAAACGAAGCAGATGACAGCTTTCAGGATACAAAACGAATGTCATGCTTTTTCACTTCCTTCCCCTTACCTGCTTAAGGATTTCTGCTGCTGTTTCATGTGAGCAATCAAATATCACATAGAACTCTTTGCCCTTCTTCATTTCCTTGAGTAAAGGCCTGGTGTCTTTATTCCCAGAGGGCAGTTGGCGGATTTTGATTTTAATGTTGTATCTAGAAGGGGCTTTGATGAGCTCTTGCAGGCGAATTAGACCTGAAAAATTATATGCAATTAAACAATTAACCATTCTGTGCAATGAGTATTTATTGTCACGTAAACAGATTCTCTTTTCAGTCTCAACATATTTCATACACCCAAAGGGTAGTTGTTGGCTTCATATTTGACAGACTCCTAACTAATATTGTTATAGCTTTTCCTTTTCCTACTTAGCTTCAATATCTAAATATTCTGAAAGATATCTTTATCTGGTTGATGATAGGATATGTTTGTATTGATTCTATATTGTTACAGCTTATTGAAAAAAGGATATAATGCTTCTCCCCTGGCAGAGTAATTATTATTTCAATATTAAACAACAATAACATAGAACTGAAGAAATATCCTAACTTTCCTACCTAATGTCAAGCATAAGCAGATGAGGGATGAGAGAGGGAGAAAAATGTTCAATGTCCAGAACCTCCATCGTGGCTCATTTAGAAGCCAGTGGTTAGCCTGAGCAGCACTTACAAATAACTGGTCTTAATAACCATATATATGGTTCTCATTGTCTTCATTTCAACATATATTGCAGTACCCCAGAGGAGAAGCCTTAAATTTTTCTGATCATAATTTTAGAGCCAAAAAGCCTGAAGGCATAGTGACTTGCGCTCAGTTCAGTCAGCAAGTTCATTCAGCAAGTATGAGATCTCATAAAGAACTGAAGTATTTTGAGATCCAGCTCTATGCCTGTAAACACAAGCACATGATTTCTAAGACTATGTCTTCAGTTGGTACAAATCTGCATGGCTTATTTGAAGTCAGTGGAGCTCAACCAGTTGAAGATTTGTCCAAGTATTTAAACACAGTGCAATTCTACTAGCTAATTCAGCACTCCTATGTAATTTGTACTGCCTCCAAAACCTAAGTAAGGTAGTTAAGAATTCTTTGAGGTGTGTGATTACAGTCTCTTTCTCATTATCCATGAATGTAATGTACCCACAAAGAACTTGTGATCTCCTGCTGAGGGAAAGTAAATGGCTGCCTTAAAAATACGCATAAAGAGAGAGAGAACAGAGGCAAGAAGCGCTTCTTAGACAAAAATCAAACAAATTATTAATATGAAAAAAACTCATTGCTCTCCTGTTGGGAGTGGGTATATATTTGTTTTGTGTGTGAATGTCCTTGGCTGAATGGTCCAATGGTATAGATGAAGCAAGATGAAGCCTCACTACTTCTTCCAAGGTTAGTGACTGATTGCTATGTTGAAGACTGTTGGCTTTTACTCAAGTGCTGGCAATGTGTTTTGAAAAAAACATAATCTTTCCCTCCGCCTCCAATGCTAGGTCTGTTCTTCGCAGGTTTTCAAGTATCAACAATCAATATAGAATATTAAGCATCGTGAGTATTCAAATGTAAATTACTGCCACGCGCTGTGAGATTGGAGCCTGGCTGGATGCCAGCCTGTGTAAATATGAAACAATTTGAGCTCAGTATTATATGAATTGGGCACACGCTTCCAACACTAACTAACAAGTAGAGGAGTTTATGTAATCTGGCTGTAGCTTGATTGTATTGTGCACTCTGGTGCTCAGCCCTTGACCGCAGTGCCTTGGCCACTATAACAACTGGCTACTCTAAAAGGGAAAATGTTCAATGTCCAAACCATCCATTGTGGCTCACTTAGAAGACAGTGGTTAGCCTGAGCAGCACTGAGATTTGGGAAGAAGAGTCCAGCATGCAGGCAGTCTTGCTGAGCATTGTCATTTCTCTTTCCAGCAACAAACCATGCTTAAGTGCAAGTATGGTGAAGATCAGAATAATAGGTTTCCTCCCCCTCCTCCCACCCCCCAGTCTCTTTTGGGGGGAAGGAAAATGCTGTGTGCCTTTAAAATACCTACTTCCGTCACATAAGACTTGGATCTTGCCCTTCCCATTAGCTCCTACTGCCACATGAAATGAAGGTAAATCTTGTGGTCTCTAATATTGATGGATTCAGCAAACTTTGGGGCTGGATTTCCTGTCACAACCAGTATTAGTGTAGTAGCGTGTGGTGGCAGAAAGTGTTCACCTCCCCATTTCCTCTTATTTTTTAATCTCAAAAAACTGTACAGTTAATTCAACCAGACTTAGAACTGAAAAAATGCTTTTACTGCTTTGGGAGAAAGTTCTTTTTATGAGAAAACTAAGTTAGAGTTACCAAATTTAGACATCTGTTTTAATTCAGTAAGAATTGAAATTCTGCCCTGTGCAAACTAATTGAACTAATATGACAAAAAGATTTGGTTCCCCTGAGCCTTAAAGAAATGCTGGTAGAGCAGGCCAAAAAGTGGGGAAAGTCAGGGATTCTTATAGAAGATGAGGAATTTATTATAGTTTCGCTTCTCAGAATGTGGTAGGTTAAAGTTATTGAATTCAGGGAAGACAAATCAAAAGCAGAGTCAAATCTGCATCAAAGGTAGTGCTATTCCTTTTGTTTGAGCTGTTCACAACCAATACAAAATCATCTATCTGTTACTGATCAATGTGCCAAATAACAAAGTGCAAAAGTAGGATATTGGAAGGGATCTATTACAGATCACTAAATTAAACAAGAGAACAGTATGTCTATCCAGTTCTAGCATGTGGAAAGACAAACCATAATTTATGTTGCCTAAGTTTGGGATATGCATGGTCAATGTATCATGCAAGGCTTCATTAGATGGTCTTTCAAGTTCAGGAGACAATTTTTTGCCTTACACAAAGGCATCTCACTTGATAGAAACTAACTCTTTTTTTAACACCTTGATAAAAAATAAAGAGGAATTAATAATCAGAATGAAGCCTGATTATGGCCTGGAGACTCTGAACTTAATGTGGATCATGCTTAATATGGAAAAAGGAACATAGTCTCAACCTGAAAAATAAAGACATTTGCTTAGGAAACTTATTTTTCCCTAACAACGGAAAGCTGCAGGCTTTAATGAGCATGATGAGAATTTCAGAAAGAGAAAATGATGAGATGTTTAAATAAATATTTACTCTATAGACAGAAGCCATTAATTTGCTATCAAGAAAGATTACTTTGGCTGAAAGTCTATCTTAAATATCATAGTAAAGACAGTAATTAGAAATAAAAATAATCTGTAGTGTTCTTTATTATTAATATTTATACCAACATTTAAGAGACAAGAGGGTAAAAAATTGACCAGTTAAACTCAGGAAACAAGAAGGAATTTTGAAAGTGTTATTTTAGGAACAAAATACAAGCTTTGTAACTACTCTTAAGTCCTTTTGGAAGAGACAGTAACATTGTTTAACATGGTGAATTTGGTACCATTTAACATGTTATTTGACAAGAAGCAAGATGAGTAAGTAATTCCTATTCCAAATGTAATTTTTAGCAGTATTAGTTGCAGATTTTCTAGACCTGCTTATATAAAATCTGCTTATTGCTGACAGTCCTATAGAGTCCTCTTAGCACATTACTAACACTCAACAACTAATGTGATAAAATATTGGAACCTTGAATAAATGATAGAAGACTAGAAATGGTGCTAATGTTTTGTCAATATCAGAAAGAATATGAGAGATAACACAGAACCGCTGACCCCAGTGTAAGCACTGGACAAGCTAAGAGAAAGCTGACACAGTGATAAAATGCTGAAGAATGAAAATTTGGGACTATAATTGAGAGACGTTAAGCTGTCAAAGGAAGATATATTTGTACCACACCAAGTGCCTTCAGTTGGTGTCACAAGTTCTGTCGACACAGGTAGGTTCCTAGATGTGAAGCACTTGTACCTGGGAAGTATCCATCTTCATATACCACACCACTTGCTCATGAAAAATGTGGGTCTATAAAATAATCATCTACCAGATCTCCAGAAGCAGATGTCAATGAGAAAGCCCTATTAAACAGTGGAGGTCTGTGACGGCTGTTGCTGAGCCATTCAGACATTTGTATCGCTCTTGTCTCTGTATGCACTCCAAAATAAATGACTGGAAAAAAATTATGCCTGAAAAACATTTGGATGGCATGGTAAAACTGGCGGCATGGTAAATAGCGTTTGAGATAAGAAGGGTGGGGCACAAGTGATTTGGATCATTTAGAAACATGAACTCACTGAGATGAACTGTTTTTTTTAACATAACTCAGCCCAAACTCATAACTGCATTGCCATTGATGGGTGTATCCATGCAGCACTGAAAACTGTAACTACAGGAGGTGGGCAACTGCAGCTTGGAAAACTGGCAAATTATGCAGCTTCTGTGCTGGAGCTGGCCATGATGGCACGTGGGCTTGCAGTAGTGCTATAGTGTGAAGGATGGAAGCAGGGTTTTCCAAGCTTAGTCTTCAAAATAGCCTGTCAACCTGGAGGAAGGCTAATCTTAATTTGAATAATCTGAGTATGGATCATTGGAAGTTTGCTGTTACAGCTGTGAGTTCATTGCTTGTTTATGAATGAAGCTGACCTTCACATACAATTAGTTACTAGGAAAAAAAAAAAAAGGTTAATATGAAGTATAACAATGTCAAACGACAGATAAGAAATAAAAAGAGCTCAAGTTAAGTGGCATCACTCTAACTCAAAATCCAAAGACTATTTATATTGATGAAAGTTGACCTGTTTACTTTTCTGACTCCAAGTTAATAAGATGATTGATGATTAATTCACTTTGTAAATGCCTCTGCAAATGAAGTCTCATTAATATCAGTCATTTTTGTAGCTGAACACGTACACAACACTTAATGTTTTGGAATGCTAATTTGATAATGGAGTAGGCTGAAAAAGACCTCTATTTGTTTATCTATGACTGTATTTTGGCACACTGTGCTAGGAGCCCAGCAGAAATCCTGCTGAGCTAGACCATCATAAAGTAAATGCAAGAAGAGTGCTGCAGTAAGCCCAGCCTGACTTGTTCTTTTCTACCTCCAGCTCTTTGGTGTACTCTCTAAGTTCAAGGTGAGCAGAATATTGGCACTGAGACCTGCCTCTTGGATCCAGGAGGAGACATGCTGCTTCTGTGATGTGACAGTGCAGAAAGAAATATAACACTTTTAGTTTTAAAATTTAGGGCTTTTTTTAAAAAACAAAAACAAAAACAAAAAAAAAAAACAACACATAATTCTGTCCTTCAGACATGTTTTTACAATATGATTTTAACAGGAATGGATTTTTTTTTTTTGCATACTCTCTTTAAAGGCTTAGGCAGGTGCCTGAGCTCATGACTCATCCAGGTTCATTTTATGCCATCATCCAAGAATCAATAGAAATGTTACTTGAATATCTGTAGAGATCTAGAAGATGTTATACTTCTGTGGGCAATGGGAAGAGAAAGGGGAATGCAAGTCTGGGAGTAGGGCTGACATTTGCACCAATGACCACTAATGCACAACAGGATTTTTCTGAAATGCATAGGGTTCAGTTACACGTTTCCCATAAAAAGATAGTGTTGAAGGATGGTGGTGAGAGTTTACAGTGGAGTAACTGCCACTGGAAGTCTTATTTAGTTGGCACTACTTTCTTTATCTATACAGATACGATGTCTCCAAAAATCTTAAACACCTAACCTCCAAAATTCTAAGAGCTGCTGCTTAGAATGCACGCTTACCTGTAACTTTGTGCCCTGTAACTGTGCAGTCAGTTGGTAGGCATTGCTTAGTGCTTCCTAATGTTTTGACAGGAGAATTCTATTGAATTCTCCTGTCAAAACATAGGAATGAATGAATGAATGAATGAATGAATGAATGAATGAATGAATGAATGAATGAATGAAAATCTATTCTTTTGATAGGAAGCTTAGTGCTTCCTATGTTTCTGAACTTTTAATGTTTTATTTACATGCAAACCTTTTCTTGTGAAGTTGGATTATGGACTCTTAATCCATGACTGAGTGTACACTGCAGGAGAGATTATGTTCTCTGCAGTCCTGGTCGGAATAAATTTTGGTGTGTAATCCTGCTGGCCAAGACTCCTTCTGAGAGAAGTTTAGGCAGGCAGTTTTCTCAATCATCAGAGCAGCTAAAACATTTCTCAGAAAAAAAATATAGTACAGTATATGGTATCAGCTACAGAGGTAGTAAAGCCTATAGAGGTAAAGACATGCCACAGTGGCTTAGACTTCCGAATAACATCAACATTCTTCCACAGGCTCTGTGTATTATTAAAAAAAAAAAAAAAAAAAAAAAAAAGAAAGAAAAGGTGCTATTCTCTGATAAGCTTTTAAATCACTTGTTCCCAGGAATGAGCTTGTTACTCTGTTTTTTATTCCTTCCCCAACCACCCCTGGCCCTGTGAATGAAAAGGAACATCTTACTGATGTTGATTGTCTATGGTATGTTGCTGGACAGCTATGACTACTCTCTGCTCCAGGGGGAGGTTCTTGTCACAAAGAATGAATGATCTTCTCTGAGTTAAGAGTCCCAGGCTGGAAACATTTACACAAATGGCAATGTTCAGATTCAGTCTTTAGTACCCAGTTGACAAGTGGGTTGACTGTTTCTGAGACAGTTTCAAGGAACAAGGTGGTCTCTATGTTAAAAATGCTTCAGCTTGAACTCCTGGTTTACAGATGCATCCCTTTTAAGATCAATTCCTTATTGACAGAGGGAATCTCCAATCAGCTCCACACTTGAATATTTATCAGTTTGAAGCTGTGTTATTTGTTCCTCAAATAGGAACCAAAATGTGACTGAGTATTCAGATTATAGGAGCTACCTCTTGGTGACTTCTTAATGTCTGATGAAATGAATACCTTTCTGAAAGCCATAGCAGCAGAAGAATAGCCTTAAGAGACTTTTTTCTTCTATACTCTGGGGAAAACTGCTGTCACTAAACTAAACTATCCCAGGCACTCTCTCTCACTGAATTTATCCATGTGTGTACATGGGCAGAAGTACATGATCTTCAGTGCTCCAGTGCCACTTACCTGTGCTGTCTTCATATACTACTGTTACTATTTTCCAGTTGTAGTATAATACAAGATCCAAAACTGCTCTGCTGATGGCTGCATAGTCTGGATAGAGGTTGATATAAAATGCGTCTTTGTTATCCACTGTAGGGTGTTTCCATCGGGTCTGGATATGCGGGACTTCAAGGGCATTGCAAATGGACTGCACTGCACTGACGGAGGAGCTGTGGGAAGGTCCAAACAGAGCAGCTACACCAAGAGCGAGCTGGTCGCAGGCTGAACGGGAGAAGAAGGGAGGGGAAGAAGCTGTTAGCTGGCAAAAGCACATAACTTGTGTGATGTTTACTTAGATCATTTATTCTCCATCCATCCCCATCATTTCAAAATGTGAGCAGGTTAGCATGTTCCTCCGATACTCACTGAGAGGTTTGCAAACGGTTCCTGAAAGCAGCTTTACTGATTAGTGTTATACCCAAAACTTGCTTGCTACAAACAAAAAGCAAAGCAACTTCACTGCTCGTTACTTTCAGATCATATTGATTCCTAAATTACCTTTCTCAGAGCTTTCTGGCTAAAGGCTTGCCAAAGGGACGTCACTTAGTTCACTAAATTTCATGGTAGTGCTACAGGAAATATGTTTATGGAGTCACAATAGACACTATATGGATTTCCTCCATGACTGGCAAGCTTCTACCAACGCAACTTGCTGTAATTCCAGGCTACTGAAGGTACATAAACAGTAAAGGGCACTATGATTCATGGTGCTCTATAATCTGTGTTTACAAAGC
Source organism: Pedionomus torquatus (assembly GCA_013398155.1). Taxonomy (NCBI): domain Eukaryota; kingdom Metazoa; phylum Chordata; class Aves; order Charadriiformes; family Pedionomidae; genus Pedionomus; species Pedionomus torquatus. The sequence goes on from VZRU01007811.1 coordinate 78,972, forward strand.
AAGCAGTGAAGGCTAAAGCCTCAGTAATGACACAGGGAAATAAAGAACCAACACACACTGACATTTTAATACCTTTCCAAACCAGTCAAATGCTGGTATCAACAAAGGTTTCTTTCTCTTCGTGCATATATCTCAGCCAAAAGAATCCCTCCTGTAAGTGTCTTTTCATTTTTCTTTCCCTCCTGTGTCCTTTCAGGCTAGCAGAAGATGGAGTATCACTAAATTATGCTTTTCCATTAGTAATATTTACTGCAAATGTATCTAATAAGGTCTTTAGCAACAGGGATAAAGCCCTGCATGGAGTTGCAGTACCGTACTCTTTGTAAAATAGTTCTTTGTGGAAAATTTAGAAATTACAGTGATTGGATGAAATACTAAGTACACAAACATCCACAGTGAGCTGAGATTTTTTACACTAATATTTAGCTCTCTGATAGTAACAGAATATGTCAGAAAATCAATTATTTTCTGTTTTCAGTCTACAAATGAGTGTTTTACAGACATTGTAAGATGTTCAGCCTTTAAAGGTTTAACCCAGAAGGCTTTTTAAAGGATCACAGGATTTAACATGCAAATTGCATAAATAATATCAATAATTCATGATGAGAAGAAATGAACACTGTCTGAATGTATTCCTTGCATGTATATTTACAAAAATATTTATAATGTACTGCTTCCTACAGATTAAATGGAGAAGATATTTTCACAAAAGCACAGAAGGGATTCTCACTCTACAGGGAATCTAAAATCCTGTCCATCTGGACTATATGGATTATAAATCCAGCATACTTGATTTTTGACAGCATATAATTCCTGCATATATCTGATTCTTCAAAAAGAATGCAATAATTTAAAGCTATTTTTGATGCTCTTTGGAAATGTTGTCCCTTTTTCCTGTGTTTAAGGAGAAACTAGAGTACCACAAGGAGAATTTAGTAATTTAGAAGTTTGGAAGGTGACAGCTCACCAGCATCATAGCACAATTCATAATGTGAAGCATGTTTATTTACCAGCCTTCATTTGCCTTGTAGCAGACACATTTTTTGCCATATAGCAAGTGTACCTTGTACCATTTACAGTGATAGATGGTATAGTAAATTGAAAAGCACATCTCTAAAGTCTTAGTGACTTCTGAGACTTGTTTGTGTGAGACTGCATGAAGGCCATCTAATTCCAGGAACTAGACTGCTGTATATAAAATTTTAGCAAACTTCAATGTTGCCTCCTAGAGGTGAAGAAACAGACTGTCCTTGAGGAGCATTGTGACTTTTTTCCTTTCTGTTTTGGTCTGCGAGTAAATTAGATGGAAATAAATTGAACTATAATTTTCCCCCTGAGCAAACTAAAAGAATAAGCAAAAAATTTCAAAACTGTCCACTCCAATTCTTATAGTTGTTTATAATGGATAAATTTACTTCTGTCTCTAACCCTCTGAAGCACTGATATTTCAGGACACAAAGACTACTGGTCTCTGTTCTTTAAAGCACAATAGAAATAATTTGTTAAGAATAATGGGTATCTCTCTGTGTGTGATTGCTAATTATGGATTGTGACATCCCACTGTGCTCCTTGTTAGTCTGTGATCATATTTTGCAGAATTCCAGGTGGCAAATCTCTTTTTTGGAAAGAAAAATGGGTTGGACTTGCCACCTTCCATCTGGGGCTTCCAGCATGCAGATAGTGTGTAGGTGTTTTATCAGAAACGAGGTGTCAAGTCCAAGTCTAGCTTCATTCTTAGTTCAAATAACTTTGAAAGATGAATTTTTTGTTACCATTCATATAAACATGCTACAATCAGAGCAAAACAGGAGATTGGGCTGTGGAGAGGTAGTATAGAACACGTATGGTACTGACACGGTTATTGAGATAATTACCTCTTCTTGAGGCTTCAAAACTATCAAAAAGGTTAATTCTCTGGATGTCATAGGTTAATGTGGTATTAGGCATCAGTGTTCTGTTTCTATTAATGTTGGTGACTGCAAACTTGAAAGCCAATTCTTCAATATTAACAGGTTCATTTTCCACAGTTTCGAATATCCCTCCTGTTGAAACAGATAAATGAGAAGTATTATTCACCTCTTCATCACTGTACATAAAAAGAGAAAAATAAATTATGAGCAATAAAAATCTGAGTGTTCGTAAAGGAAAACAGTTAAAATCACTGTTAAAAACACTACAGCAAAAGCATATTGGATCATTAGTTTTTATCTACAATGTCACTGTAGGTTAACTCAATATTATGAATGTTGCTTAGACAAACATCTGTGAAAGATGATGCATGTTTATTATTCAGACTTTTCAAAATAACATTTTAAAATTCTTGTGAAAACTTCTGTTGAATTCCCAACTGATATAAGTAGTGATATTCATAGGTCTTTCTCCCCCTGCTCCTACCTAATCTATGTTTAGAGATGAAACCTGAATATGTTGGAGATGTTTTCTGAAGTGTTTCTGGACATCTTGGCAGTACAGGATCCGCATTCAGAAGTGACTTAGGAATTTGAGTAGAAATGGTCTGCAAGTTTCCACTCGAGGTCAATGTCCTAGTAGGGCTCTGATTTTCATAAATTTCAGGCAAGATTGTTGGCCATTTATCAGCTTGCTCAAGGAGAGGCAAGTATTTTTGCTTTTTTAAAGCTCATTGCTGAATGAACTGAACTTGATACAGAACATAACTGAGCCACACACTGCTCCCACAGAAGATTTCACCTTCATGCCAAAGTGTTGAGTGATCTCTCCAGTGGTGTAGCATCTGTCAGTACTACAATGGCACTGGTTTAAAAGTCTCCTTCCAAAGAGAGTGCTAGATTTAGCATGATCGCTCTCAACTTCCTGTCATTCTTCTGTACTCTTCTTCCAACATCTGTTTTGTACTATTTGAACAAAGATGTCTCCCAACACATTCTGTTCAATCCCAGCTGGGCAGCTGCTCTTTGAGGGCTGCTCAATTTGTCAGAACATATACAAACTGAAATTGTATATATTTATTGCTCTTTTTAAAACAAATGAGGTGAATCCGAGCTTTGCTTTAATCTGGAAGCAAGTCTTCCAGAAGATGACCTGTAAATAACCAACCTGAATTTTAGAAGCAGTCTGAATGCTTTGGCATATACTCTGAGATGGGGAAGGTAGCTATGTTTCAAGTCAACAGGCTGTCCCACTTACACTGGGATGTCTACCCCCTCTAGAGACTGTATTATGCCAACAACATATTCAGGCTGTCTAGGAGCGCTGGGATTTGATGAATGCATAACAAACACAGCTAATTTGAAAAAAAATAGCTCCTTTAAACAGCAATCTCCAGCTTCAGTACTGGATTTTGCAAGTATAATTTACTCATTTAGTGCAAGTCACTAGAGAATACTTTGGGTTTCTCAGTTAGATATTTTCCCATTTCCCCATGTGAAATTTGAGCCTTAGATATAGCTTTATATTTTCTGAGCATCAGAATGTATTCAGCTAATGCGCTGCAATCTCTTGCAAATTTGATGTCACCAGTATAGGAATAGTGCAGTCATTAGCTGACAATCAGGAAATGGGAACACAGTAGAATTAAAACCTGTTTCGAATTTTAACCCAGCAATGAAAACACTGGAGGCTATCAATCCCAAACTGACAATGTAATCTCTAGCTACTCTTGAATGCACAGCATTCTATTATCTCTCAAATCCATTTATAACAATACCTTAACCTGACTTCAGCAATTTTGCCAACTTAAGCAATTTTCTTGTTCACTATATGTATTTCTCATTTACTATATGCAAGTATCAGAACCTGAAGGACTTCCTGATTTTTTTTCCCTCTCCATCATAAAACACAATTTTAGGAGACTGTGACACACAGACATCGCCAGAAGAAAAATGTGCAAGTACTGGTTTTGGAGCCAAACATAAAACCTCAAGTGGAATGTTGAGATTCAGCAGGATTTTCTAGATTTGCAAAGTAGAAAGTAAAGTTTATCAGAAGTAAAAAAACAAACAAGCCTAATGGCTGTTCTTTCAGATTTTGTAATTCCTCGTCTCAATGATGATACCAACAAGTTTACTACTTTTCTGGTTAAATAAGACTTGCTTTCCCTCCTTTCACCCGAGGAAGGCAAGTGTTTTCAGTTAGCAATAATGCCAGACTGAGCTTGAGCCAGCAAGATACAATTGTTGTGTGTCTTGCTTGGATCCCTACTAGAATTAGCAGAACACTGTTTTGTAAGGCAAGGTGGAAGTCACCGAGTACAATGAGATAACTTATTAATAAGACAAGGTGATCACCATCTCTCCCTACTTCTAATAGAAAGGAACTCTTACCATTTGATCTCAGCAAAAAATCTTCTCTATCTTGGACTATTATTGCACTGGGTTTGGATTAACTCTTTTCTTTTTTTCTTCTTTTTAAATTAAAACAACATCTTTCAACTACCCTTGAGGTAACCTTCATACCTATATGTTCACAAGCACTTTCTCATTTTAGGAGTAGAACTTTTTCCAGTTCTAATCACTCGCCTAATAAATGTAGATTAATACTAAATGATGTATATCCATGAACTATTTATAGTTCATTAGCAGAATTTTTACTTAATCCCTTTAAAAAAAAAAAGAGTAGAATCTCACTGGGCAGAGGGAAGGATTGGAAGGAAAAGCAGAGTGATGGAAAGAAGGAAAGTGTTTCATTGATGTGTTCCCTAAGCAAACTAATCAAAACTGCATCTGCACTATCACATACACATCAAATATATTCAGATGGGTGTCTCTGAAAGTCAGCGGTATAATCAGTATGTTGGTACACCTTCAACTGACTTTTCAGCTGCCTTTTATACATTAATATAGCAATCAAGCACTTACAGACAACTTTGGTTACATGCTTTAATTTGCTGGTGAGACCCGTTTGATAGGTCTGGTGTATGAATGGGATAAATAGGTCATGAAGTTTGTCATTTTACACAGGAACTTTAGATCAGCTGAACTGGAGATGCCCAATAGGATGCCATTTAAAGTCTCTGAAAACTAGTGCTCCCCCTCCCTGCTAGGATGGGAAAGTTTTGAGATCACAAAAGTCATTCTTCTAAGTTGGTAAATGTTTACTTGACTGAATTAAACCTGAAAGTAAGCAGAAAGAGCAGGGTCCTGCCACCTGTGAACAAAGTCCACAAGACAGCCTATGGAGGAAATTGTTGCCTACTGTGAGTGAAGTCTGGAACAACTGCATTGTGAAAACCTTGAATGTTACCTATTTGTGCTTGATTTTTCCATTGGGACCTATGTGTGTAAAAAAGTGTTGAATCAGTCTATAGATTTGCATCACAAACAAGCCAGCAGATAAAATCTGGCTGCTCTGTGCTGTTGTGTTTTCATCCATGTATCCTTAATGAAATCTAGCAATTTAGCAAATAGTTTCTCTTTTCCCATGTTCTTCTGATGACTTGCAGTCAAGCTTAGGATTTATTGTAAGGTCCAGGTTAAAAGAGATATAGCAGAGTAGGTGACAAGTTTGATGAAGAACAGATTTGTCAGATGATTCATTTAAATAAAGTAATTACTGTACAACATTTTAAAAACAAATTAACCACAGGACTGTACAAGTGAAGGAAAAAAAAATCAATGTTAACTCAAGATATAAATCATGCTACAGGAATGAGGCTATTATTGCTAAGCACAAAACCAAGCACTGGCTTTCAAAGTAGGCTCCTGGTAGCGCAAAGATGAGACAAGGCTAAAATTTTTGAGTCCTCCCTTGCAACCCCCTTCCCTCCTCCCCAATTACTCAGCTGGATAATGAATCTGCTGCAGCAGCTTCAACTGACCGTGAGCTGCTTGGTCCTGATCAGTTCTGCTTGATCCTGACCATTCTTCTGCCCAGGCGCTGCATCTGCCCCCATGATGAACCAGGACTGGACGAAAGGAGCTGCTGACCCAAAACCAGATGCATGCCAGAGCTATAGGAGTTGCTCTGCTTCACACAGGTGTCAACACCTCCCTGAGGCTGTCTCACCACGTACAGCTGAGGAGCAATGCCAGGCGTACATTGCCTGATCTGACTGCATGCAGGGATTTGCTCTCCGACAGCCACATGTGAGCACATCAGTGGGAGAACCCAGTGTTCGAGTTCATTGAACCGACAATCCTGCTTCAGTGCACAGGCATGAGGAAACCTTTCACTTTCAGCACTTACTTTATAAAGTGAAGTCTGTGAGGATGAAGGAAAAAGCTATATTTGCCCCTACTTTGGATTTCCTTGTGAAAACTAAGAGGGAAATGATGACTTGGCTAATACTGCTCTGACAGAAACGAGGGCTGAGCCACATGAATGACTGCTCCACGGAGAGGAGAGAGGGATGAGAGTCAAACTGACAACAATGGCAAAGCATCAGCCCCACTCATCCTCTGAAGATTAAAAAAAAATTCTACAGCAAGTAAGATGAAAAATATAAAAGCATACCTCAGTAGGCACACCTGAAAAAGCGGTTCCAGTCCTTCTGAGCAAGCAAATGTTTCCATTTATAGGGGTCATCACAAACCAAGAGAATTTTAGAAAAGGTCATGGCTGAATCAATTTCCATACTTCTCAATGGGTCTCAATGTTTTGCTTCAAGACAAGGCAGAGCTCAAAATCTTGTTACTGGAAAAATTCTCTGTCCCTGTTTTAAAACTAGTCATAAACAGCAATAGCTAAAAATGTTGACCTTTTTGATGGAAGTTATCGACCTGTCTCCCTGGCCTTCCATGGTCAGGTTTCCTCAATGCAAAATACCTCAGTAAAATATTTCAGTCAAAATATAGAGGATGTATATTTTTTAGCCACATATATGCTGAATTGCCTGAGTAGCCTAGAAGGAATTTCTGTGATTTCAGTCAGTAGTATCATTTTGGTGTTTTCTAAGTAAAATGCTAACTTTTCAAAATACTTTTAAAAGTTGTATCTTGCTTGCAGAGAGGTTTTCCTTACCTACCCCATTGTAAATATAAGAAAAATGTGTTACTGCACTGGGTTTTGGGGTCTTTTTGTTATTTGCTACTTACTATTACAATACTACAGAAAGCCAGATGAAATGGAGATGTGCTTACAGGGGAAGGCAGTACTGGTAGCCTGCAAAACAGAGCTGTGAAAATGCCAGGCTTTTTTAGGGTTTCCTATATTTCCTTCTGACACCTAAAGGAGACAGAAAGAGTCTCATCCCTGGAGGTGTTCAAGGCCAGGCTGGATGGGGCTTTGAGCAAACTGCTCTAGTGGGAGGTGTCCCTGCCCATGGCAGAGGGGTTGGAACTCGATGATCTTTAAGGTCCCTTCCAACTCTAACCACTCTATGGTTCTATGAATAAACAGGTTCTACTCTTAAGCCAACCTGAGACCCAGTGGTCACCACAGACATGTCAAAAATAAGCAGTTGTTTTTCAGATGTAGATCTTGCTCTGAGACATTCTAGTGTTCATTATATTGTGGATAAATTTCATATATCATATACCCCAGTTAAGCCCGTTAAAAGTCTCTCCATCTCACTGATGTCTGTGTGAGTCAGCTCTACAGCAGGTCCATGTCCATGTGTATGCACTGGACCAGCAGTCAACCTCCCTTTCACACCAGAAGTCACTATGTATCAGCTATTGAACTGTCCTCCTGACATATTTTAATAATATCCTTTATCACTAACATCATTCTACTTTTGACCGGTGGAAAATGATGGCAGCGCAGGGGTTATTTGCTTGTACTGTTAAAATAGAGAAAAGTGTTCCTGAATACCAGATAAAGTATTCAAAGACTGTAAGTCAAGCCACCATACACAATGAGATTTAAAAGATATATTGCTCAGATTTTTATTTGCTGCCAGATTTTTATCCCCCAGCATACCTCCTGTTTCCTATAGCCAGCAACTTAAAGACAGCTATTCATATACGTATATGACTTCAGGAGAAACCATATTAATATTAATACCAAGTATTCTGATATTCTGACACAAATTAAAGTGAGAAACAGGAGGCGTAAAAAAAAAATGAAAGCCATATGTTGTTTATGTTCTTATCCTTGCTCTACATTTCAGATGAACGCTGTTTGAAAACAAACATGCTGACCATGCAGTAAAAAAAAAAAAAACATTTGAAATTTTAAAACGTGCAGCCTCAGAAAAACAGTACAGGCAAAATATAGTTAAGATTGACAACAAAGATTTTCCTCATAAAGGCACAGGTATTTTTCCCTTTACTGGGAAAAGGGGGACTTTCTATAGTTTACAGTTCTTTCCAGTTAAGGATGAAATTTTACTCCTACAAAGTTGGTATCCTTTTCGTGCTCAAAGGATATCCTATTTTCATAGTCTCATCTGCGTGGGGAGGTGTTTGTTGCACAGAATGACACACTGAAAAAGCATTGTGGAAGCACAGGGCTTGGTGGGTGTCATTGCTCAGTCCCTGAAGCTTTGAGCCATCGACTGCTTGCAAAGACAATACAGTGCCATGATGTGCAGGTGATTCACTAGCAAGATTTCCAGAAACATCTGAATATCTATCTCCTGGGTGGCTTGGGGGGAGGGGGGATATTTATGCTTTGAGAAGCCTCTTATCCTTTTCACAGCACCATCTGAATGCCAGGAGGTCCATGAGACCTCATTAAAACCCACCTGTCAGTCACTCAAAAGAAAGAGGCGTTAAAATCCTAACAACTGTGCAGCTATGTGCCACTGGTTTCCCGAAAGAGAAGCTGTTGCTGATGCCAAGTTAGTGTAGCAGAGTCATAAAGCCAAATTAGCATGCAGTTTGCCCTTGCTTTCTGTCACAGATATGGATTCACATACACTTTGGAAGCTCAGTGATGCTGGCAGAGTTGTAGGGGTGGAGCTGCTGGCTCCAAAAGGAACAGGGAAACAGTGCTTACGAATTTTTTGTTCTCCAGATTATGTCCACTTACGGAGTTAAAGAGCGTGCCACTTGGAGTGAAAGCACTGGAAACCCCCTCCAAGCATTTTTTTCCACCCTTGCCTCTTAGTAGGGGCCACGTTCTCCTGTGCCACATGGTGTCCGACTGAGAGACAGTGCAACTGCACTCATTACAGAGCTAAGTCTGGGTGTTCATCTTACTGGATAAGAATAATCAACTGAGTTATTACTTAGAGGCTTACCTTTAGCAGACAGTTTAACAGCATCTTTCTTTTTAAAGTTAGCTCACTGACTGTGCAAGATCAGTCCAGAAACTGGCTATTAACTCTAATTTACACATGGCCTATAAATGACTCTGCTACGTTTGTGTGTGTGTTTAAAAAAAAAAAAGTTTCTTGGGAAGAATCATTAACGATCACAATCCTATAGCAAACCATAATTGCATTTTACATTTACAAATCCAGACCAAAGTGGTTTTACTCCCCTAGGTTTTTGTGGAATTAGATGCATGGATTTTGCGTTTGGCTCACGGAATACAAACTGAACACATTAACATTCTTTGCATGGGTGAATTTTGCCTTGCAACAGGGACCTCTGAGATAGGCAGCTATTATCGTCCTCATTTTACAGACAGTGAAACTGAAAGCTTGAGTGACTTTCCTACCATCACTCCCTCTTCAATCTGTTCAAAAGCTGTTTTGGAAACTTTCCATACATTGTCCTCTGTTTCAGCCTATTCCCGCCCTTTTTCAAGCCCCTCTCCTTACCTCAGCATTCACTATCTCTACACACCCAGTCTGGTTCCTGTCCAGCATGCCTTTGATTTTATTCCTTATTGCTATACCCTGCCAAATGTCACTGCCACTTCATTGCCTATGGCAGGTCCTGGGTCTGGATCATTTTGCTTCTGTATCCATCTCATCATCCATCTGTGGGCTCCTCCTTTCAGGATGCACTTCAAACAAAACTTGAAACCGACATCTTCACTCTTTCTACACTCTACCTTCATTGGTTTTAGCCATCCAAATCTAAAATAAAAGATGAGACACTGACAACAGAAAGACAAGCATCTTGTTCTGATGCTCACCTAAGTTTCCTGTTTCACTTTTCCCCAGCTCTACATTTGTTTGCTCTGCTGTCTCTGTAGAGTGCAGGCTTCTCCAGAATGCAAGAAATTTGCAAGCAAACTGAATAATTTGGAGCAAGTTGGGCTTTGGTGGGTTGGGGTGATGGTTACATTTTCCTTTGTGGTAGGACTCAGAAGCTGAAGCCTGGGACAAGTTCATGACCTGAAACCTGCCAAAGAAAGAGGGACGGGGGAGCAACCCAAGTGTCAAATTCGGCAAATGTTGTTTTTTAAGAAGATTGGGATTTTTTAAGAAGTTTACATTTGTTTTTAGAAAGGTCATTGAATATTTGACCAATTGAGTATCTCCTAGGTTCAAAACTGCACATCTAAAATCCACCTCTGGACACAGGTTTAGAACATGATAGCATCCCAATCGCTTTGGCAAAAATTTTGCTCTCAGCTTTAACAAGAAATGAGGTACAGTTTGTCAGGCTTTGCAGTCTGACTCCAAATTTGCTTGATTTAGATTGAACTCTCACAGGGACTCAGCCTTTCTGTTACTCTCATGCAACACGGTTAGTGCTTAATTACTCAGAGATGAAACAGAAATCACATTTTGGTTTCAGCCTCCATGCAGACAGGTGCAAGTTCTGCAACTGCCAAAGACTCCCTTGTATCTGGTCTGAATACATAACTCACAGCAAACAAGGCCTAGTCAAAGACTGAGATGAAAAGTACAGAACAGAAGGAAAGGCTCTTAAATAGAAAATGGTAAAGCACCTCTCTATCCAACACCTTCTCTAGGAGAGGCAGAGCTGGGGTTTTATAATTATCTGCACTCTAGCAAGGTACAGCATTCAGTGATGCTTTCATCCTGCAGAAAGCAGAGGGATAAAAATATGTATGTGTGTATGCACATACATAAAAAGTTGAGCTTATTAAGATACAAAGATCTGCCTTTTCCAGTGGGATTTACTTGAGTTCAGCTTGTGAGTTTGGAGATATTTCCCAAAGGCTCATTTGGTATGATTTGTGTTATAAAATTTCTAAGTAATGAACTTTTTCTTTTTTTAACAGGCAAAAAAAAAAAGGTTGACCTGATTTAGTTATCTCTGGCAGTACAGTGACAGTACTAGCCAGAAACTAAAGGATGATTTTAGAGGGGGAAGCTCTCTGCTTAATACAAATCTAGAAACCTATTGTCTTCCTGCCTTTATTGTTTTCACTTGATGCAGAGGCTAGTCAGGAGGTACTGAAAATGCAGGGTAATAGGTATGTTATCTATACTGTTTGCTCTTCTCCTATCCACCTCACTATAACTACTTGGGCATACTAGCTATCCATGCACTGAAACACTGATTTCAAACAAGACAAAAGCAGGAGAGGGAGAAAATTGGTTCTAATTACCCAGTTACACATGCAACACCGAGTCCCATCAGATGCTATTTCTGGCCATACGGTAAGAAGGGAATAAGATTTTTTTTCCCCCTCTTCTCTTCTTGGAGCTCAAATTAGGCAGATAAACCTTGCAGAGACCAGGGTTAGCTTTTGTGTGAGATGTTTTCCCCAGAGGCAGGGCACTGGCTAAAGCAGCTCAAAGAGTTTTGGTCTCTGCCTGTGCATATGATCTGGCCTGCTTTGCAGAGCATCGCTTGCATGCTGTTCTTTGCAGAAGTACGTGGCACATCAAACCACCTCCTTCAGCAGAACCATGTTTTAATCAGGATGTGTGGTACGAATGGAGCTGCTCTCTTCAGAGCTCTCCACTAAACCCAGTGAAACAGGGCAGTGCTGTGGTAGGATGCCATCCCTCCCTGCGGTACAGCAAGGAAGCCCTCGCCCAACACAGCCCCTGTTCCTAAATGCTTTGGGTGAACATTTTTGGCTCAGTGTAAGCCCTGCCAAAATACTCATAAGGGTAGGTAGGAGTATAAAGTAATAAAGGCATTCTTTTAATTAATGGGATGATCTTGGTGAATGTTTGTTAATCATGGACTGGCTGCAGCTAAGCAATTGTAATTCACACCTTCTGCGGTAAATCCTCCTGCTTTGCAACTTGTATGGCAAAATCATTCCAGGACTCTGCAGAAACAGTGCTTTCATTCCATTTTTTTAAGGTTCCCAGCTACAAAGCGTTAACAGGCTTTTAAACTTCCTTCCCCGCCATTCTGTTGAGAAGAAGTAAGAGTTTATTGAAGGAGATAAATGTTTCTACTGATTTCAATAGCTTTTGATCAAATTCTCACGTGGCTGAGCATTTCTCCCACTATGCTGTAACAACTTGAATAGCCCCACTGGAAGAGAAACTTACTTTCTGGTGTCTTTTTAAATTTTTCATAGCACTACTTCACAGATATGTTTTTCCTACATATCCCTCTGAATCAGAGGATTTCCCTCTGAGAGATCCAGGCATCTTGACATATTAATTGCTGAACATGTGTTAGACTAAAAGGCGCTTCTGAAAATGGAAAGGGATGGAAAGGCAACATGAAGGCAGAGAGGAAGCACCAATCATACAACAAAAACAATGCTTATATTAAAGACAAAGGAAGCAGAAAATAATTTCACAGAAATAAAATGTAGACGAGGAGAGTGGAAAGCAAGCTGGTTGAGTGAAGACTAAAAGACTGATGGCATTGGGCTGTGGAACTTGCTGGAAGTTTTATTTACTGATTATATCTGGTTCCATCTCAAAAGCATTAGATGGCTTAAAAAATGTACTAAGATTTCTTGCAGGTACAAAGTAATTGTGCCTTACACTTGGAGGAAATATTGAACCAGAGGAATGGAGACACTACCTAAAAGAGAAGCAAGGAAAATCTAATTCAGAGGGGTTTCACCACCCACTTTTATGTAGGCACCTGGTTAAAACAGGAGGTATATCTGTACAAAAAGTGCTCTAGCATCTTCCTTTGCAGTGGTTGCAAGATATTATACTTTCCAGAAAGTAGCATTCAATAAAATACGTGCAGCCATTTTACTTATTTTTTGCACAGCAAAAAACATCGTGACAGCAGATGACCCATAGAGTGCGGTATAGACTCATTTAACTGAAGTCCTGAAAAGGTTACTCTGGAGAGCAATCCTGCAGTGTAAGAACAGAGCCTTACTATAAAGCAATTGTGAGTCTGCATATGCAATGAAACTACTTGAGGATTAGGCATTTTTCTCAAGCTGTTAGAAATAGAAAGACATTACAAAATCCTAGACTATACTTTGCAATGTGTCTTATTCAGTAAACAGCATTTTTATGCATAAACACCAGGGTTATATCTTTAAAAATTATATACTCTTTCTTTTTGTGAGTGCCCATTAAGCACTATTATCTGTAAGATGATTAGGAACATAAGGTCTTTATTAAAGCTGAAGAAATCTGGGTTTATCCTGAAAAAGCACAGATAAACTCAGATCACAGACTACCCAAAAGTACATCCTTTCAAGAAAGGAGGTGGTGGTGGAGGGAGGTTAAAGTTGGTAGGAAGGACATTTTAAACTCTATCTTTAGTCAATTGCTCTTTTCTTTCTGAAATCCAACTGCTAGAATTCCCCTAAAGGAAGTGCTACCTATCAATCCAAAAATGATTGGCATGGAGGATGCCAAGAAGCCAACAGCTAGCGAGATACAGCAGAGGTCTTCAGTTATTAACTACTGTGGACACTTTGCATTTTTAAGCATGCAAAACCAGTATCCTAATCAAGAATTTAAACATTAAGGATACAAATATTGCATTAGCTTTTGCTGTCACAAACCTTGCATGCAGTTAACAGTGAATTTTGGCTTTGCCTTCCTTCTAAATACAGCAATTATTCATGCTAGATTCCTCTCAATATGAAGTTGGTCCTCTCTCTCAGGAGGAAAGGCTTAAAATTATTCAGCTAAAATGGAGTCTGTGACTGTCACCGGCCTTCCTTCTTCCATGATCGCTGGAGTTTCCCTGGGCTCTTCACTAACTCTGCCGAAATCTCAGCTCACAGCTGGAGTCTGTGCCCCACTGGTACAGGCAGCAAATGCAGTCAGTGGGGCAGGTGGGGTAGCCAGAAAACATGAAACCTATGCCGATTCTGGAGAGGAAATTGAGACCTCTCACACCTTTTTTCATTTTATTATGGCAATGTGAGACATTTGTGTAGCACAGGGCAGACAATAACCCAGGGGCTCAGTCAGTGACCTGAGATTTGTGCACCCTCCATCCAGTCTCACCAGGAAATGCTAGTCTATATCCCATATAACTCTCAACAAAATGGTGACAGTATGGATCAGTTTCTGTGAAAAGCATAATAAAAACTTCTGTGCCAAATTTGAGCCCAGGACCTGTATGGTCTTCCAGTGCCTCTCTCCCATATAAGGCAACATGTTCTGTACTCTTTAACACCAAGTTATCAGAAATCTTCCTGATTCAGCTTCAAAAGTACAGCAGAGACAACACTTGGGAACTTCTTGGTACCTTCCTCTGCTGTCCGTTACTGAAACAGACCATTGAGCCAAGCGTGCCTCAGTCCTCATCAGACAGAAATGATGGCATTTCTTGTAACATCTCAGCAAAGGAGAGCATCAGCTACGTGGTATAGCTATTAGACAAAGGTAGATGCTCAGAACCTAGAAGATGCGCATTAATAAAACATACACAACCTGACAAACTGTTTGCTGAGCTTGTCTTGGCTTACCGGGGAACTATGTAACATATCTATTAGGAAAACATTATTCTGCAGAAAAAGGCTTTGAGCTCCTCTGCCAAAAAATAAAAGCTAGGGACCGGCACTCCACATAGCCCCTTTGTGAATAGAGTATGTTCATGCCGCAGCTAACCTAGTAGCAGATTCTTGCAAACTTCTATTACCGCACAGCTCAGCCTGTTGCAATGTGACAAAAAGACTCGCAAACTTCTAGAAAGGGTGACAAAATACAGGTAAGAGTGCCACAAGCTACTCAGCTCATGTCAGGTATGTAAGTAAGCAAGCTTAAACATAGAATGTTTAAGAATGTATGAAGCTTAAACATAGAAACTCAAAAAATACATACCTGACAGAACTAATTTTCATTAATATTAATAAACTCCCCTCCCCCTTCATAGTTTATTGGTATAGAGGCAGGATAGAAATCCAAATGTTATCAGTTTTCCCACTGGATCAATTGTTTTCATTCTTCTAAAACCCCCAAGTACACCATTGGGATGGGGGACTTCACTGACAGTCCCACACAGAGGAAATGAGCAGAGTTTGCTCAGGACTTACCTATTATTCTTTAAACTTTATAGAAACGTATTTTCTTCCATCCTGTTGGATTATTCTGTCCCCTCTCTTACTAGCACTAATGCAGTTTCAACCTTAAATCCTCAAGTATCAAAAAAAAAGCATGTAGAAAATGAGTTGACACTTTTCTAAACAAGGTATTATTTATATTGCAGAGTCAGCATATAGCAGGTGCTTTAAAGAAAAATGCATTTCCAGTCTTGGAAAGTATAATGCCTAAGTAGGCTCATCAAAGATCATATTTTTAAGGGTGGGGGACTGCAAACTTTGCAATTGATCCACTCTTACAAGTAATGTTTAATCAGTACCTGCACTTTGAATTGCCATATTTCTTTATAATAAGGATGGTTGGCTCTTGAAAAGACACTTATTTGAGATGCCTGCAATTTAAAGCTTTCCTGGTAATTATCAATCTGGAACATTTCTATTCCTCAGTCTACCGAGGGCCATATATGTCTGAAAAATACCTTATTCACATCTACATTTGCAAACATTAAAGTAACAAGTGTAAACAGAATGCATCTGCACCTAATCACAACTTGACATGAAGTGTTAGATCATGCAACTTCAATAGAAATTTGGAATGGGAACCCAAACAACTATAGGAAAATCATTTTCTCATAACACATATGTCTTTCCCCACAAAAGAACATATATTCTTCAAAACCCCGTATTTTAGCAAGACTGATTTGAAAATACTTAGAATGTACAGAGGAAACCCAAACATCCCCAAACCTCCCATTAGTGTTAAGCCTTCTGACCGAGAACCACATGGTGCTGAAATTCCTACGCACAATGGGGTATAAGTTAAAGGGGATATAAGACCCTTAACTCCAGAAATCATTATGTTGGGGGAACTTTCTAGGTTGTATTATCACCTCTATTAATACTGAATATCCCTAGAGTGTCTTTGGAACCAGCCTTTTCATTTGTATGTGAATCTGGTGACTTGAGAGGCTCCTATTCAAATCACTCATAACCTGGATTAGTGGTGTCTGCACTTGGATCACAGCAACCCCATGCAGTGCTACAGGCTTGGGGAAGAGTGCCTGGAGAGCTGCCTGGCAGAAAAGGACCCAGGGGTGTTAGTCAAGTGCCAGCTGAAAATCAGTCAACAGTGTGCCCAGGTGACCAAGAAGGCCAACAGCATCTCGGCCTGTATCAGGAATAGCGTAGCCAGCAGCACCAGGGAAATGATTGTCCCTCTGTACTCAGCACTGGTGAGGCCCCACCTCAAGTTCTGTGTCCAGCTTTGGGCCCCTCACTACAAGAAAGACATCGAGGTGCTGAAGAATGTTCAGAAAATGGCAACAAAGCTGGTGAGGGGTCTAGAGAATAAGTCTAAGGAGGAGCAGCTGAGGAACTGGGGTTATTTAGCTTGAAGGAGGCTGAGAGGAGATCTTATCACTCTCTACAACTACCTGAAAGGCAGTTGTAGTGGGGGGGAGTGATGGTGATGTATCTCTTCTCCCAAGTAAAAAGTGATAGGATGAGAGGAAATGGCCTCAAATTGCACCAGGGGATGCTTAGAATGGATATTAAGAAAAATTTCTTTACTGAAAGGTTTATCAAACAATGGAAAAGGCTGCCCAGGGATGTGGTTGAGTTCCTGGAGATATTTAAAAGATGGGTAGATGTAGTGCTTAAGCACATACTTCGTGGTGAACTTAGCATGCCAAAATAACAGCTGGACTCAACAATCTTAAAGGTGATTTCTAACCTAAACGATTCTGATTCTATGATTTTAGGTAAGCCACTTTCACACTGTGTAAGCAAATCTTAGTATACCTGAGCCACCAATGCTATTAACAGATAAAA
Organism: Pedionomus torquatus; assembly: GCA_013398155.1. Classification (NCBI taxonomy): domain Eukaryota; kingdom Metazoa; phylum Chordata; class Aves; order Charadriiformes; family Pedionomidae; genus Pedionomus; species Pedionomus torquatus. The sequence continues at coordinate 95,967 of VZRU01007811.1, forward strand.
CCAAATATGAAATGTTTAACGTTCATACCTGGTACATACATAAAAATGTCTTTCACCAGCAATCATACTCAGATTAAGGCATTCCAGTACTGGGATGTACTGCGCAATTCTCATGGATTAATTCAATATAAAACTGAGTAGAAAATCCTACAGTAGCTACATCTATTTTTTTTTTTTACTTCTCCTAAGTGCTTTTGCAGATAGCACTTCCTCTTGTGTTCCAAGAGCTACATGGCAACAGATGTGATTTGTCTGAGTGGGGTCTGTGAAAGACTCATAAAATTTTTAAAAACAACAAAAACAATCTTCAAATGTGCACACATCCCTGCTTATCTGCAAGTGTTAAATGAAAATTCAAAATGCACCCTTGTTTATATTTGGTTGCAAATGAAATTATGGTAGCATGACTGTACACAATAATCCTTGGGGTTGTTTTACTGCAAAAGCTACATAGTCTGTTCTTGCATTAGAAAAGATTTCAGTAGCAGTGATTTGGCAAAAACAACATGAAGATTGCCAAGTAAGCTGGCTATAATCCATTTCCTGTACAAAGATGTCATATGTATGTAAATTTTACGTTCTTGACAAGATTTGCTTGCTATGTGCAATGAGTATGTTAGCAGTTGTGCACATTTGCACAGTGGACACTAAAATTGTGCTGCACTGAAAATACACTTAGATTTTAGATCGTATGGCTGTTTAATCCAACATTCTCTCTGAAGGACTATATTCTTCCTTTTTTTTTTTCTTTCCTCACTTAGCCTTACCTGCTATAGACTATGTGATGGAAGCCCAGGTCTTTCCATTGACTTCTCTGAGCCATGGATCAAGCGCAAATTTTGCAAGAAAAATTCTTATAGGATGTGGTAGGGTATTAGATACTCTATCTCTTCATGGCTAAACCCTCAAACAGCTTCAGTGGGAACAGCTTCATCAGGAATTATTAACACTAGTTAGAAATGTTAATTATCATAGATATTATTTTTATTTTCCCATTTTTAAAAAGCAAAAAAAGGAAGACCCAGGCATCTACAAGCCAGTCAGTCTCACCTCTGTGACCAGCAAGATCATGGAGTAGAACTTCCTGGAAACAATTCTAAGGTACATGGAAAATGAGGATATTGGTGACAGCCAACATGGCTTCACTAAGGGCAAAGCGTGCCTGGCAAATTTGGTGGCCTTCTACAATGGTGTTACAGTGTTCATAGATAAGGGAAGAGCAGCTGACATCATCTACCTGGACTTGTGCAAGGCATTTGACACTGCCCCACATGACATCCTTGTTTCCAAACTGGAGAGGATTTGACTGATGGACCACTCAATGGACAGTGAATTGGCTGGATGGCCACTCTCATAGAGTTTCAGTCAACAACCTGATGTCTGAATGGCAAACAGTGATGAGTGGGCCTCCTCAGGGGTGAGTACTGGGACCAGTGATGTTCAACATCTTTGTTGGTGACACAGACAGTGAGATCAAGTGCACCCTCAGCACGTTTGCTGACAACACCAAGCTGTGTGGAGCAGTAAACATGTTGGAGGGAAGGGATGTTATCCAGAAGGACCTTGAGAGGCTTAAGAATTGGTCCCATGAGAACTTCATGAAGTTCAGCCAGGCCAAATGTAAAGTCCTGCATATGGGGCGGGGCAACTACAAACAAAAACAGGCTAGGCAGAGAATGGAGTGAAAGGAGCCCTGAGGAGGAGGACTTCAAGCTGTTTGTTGATGAGAAGCTCACCACGACCTAGCAATATGCTCTTGCAGCCCAGAAAGCCAACCATATCCTGGGCTCTGTCAAAAGAAGCATGGCCAGGAGGCCGAAGGAGGTGATTCTGCCACTCTACAGTGCTCTGCTGAGATTCCCCCTGGAGTTCTGCATCCAGCTCTGGGGTCCTCCAACATAAGAAGGACATGGATCTGTTGGAGTGATGCCAGAGGAGAACCTCAAAGATAATCAGAGGGTTGGAGCACCTCTCCTATGAAGACAGACTGAGAGAGTTGGTGGTGTTCAGTCTGGAGAAGTGAAGGCTCCAGGGAGACCTTATGGCAGCCTTCCAGTACCTATAGGGGGGCTACAGGAGAGATGGGGAGGGACTCTTTATCAGGGAGTGCAGCAACAGGACAAGAGGTAATGGTTTTAAAGTGAAAGATCAGATATCAGGAAAAAATTCTTTACTGTGAGCATGATGAGGCACTGGAACAGGCTGTCCAGGGTAGATACGGATGCCCCATCGTTGAAGGTGCTCAAGGCCAGGCTGGATGGGGCTTTGAGCAACCTGCTCTAGTGGGCGGTGTCCCTGCCTGTGGCAGGGGGGTTGGAACTCAATGATCTTTAAGGTCCCTTCCAACTCTAACCATTCTATGATTCTATGATTTCTAATAGTTATACTTAGTTGTAATTATTACAGTAATTGATAGAAAAGTGAGATATGTACTTTTTTTTAAAAAACACAGGAAAATTTGGTTGTGGAAAAACAGTTAAAACTATGGCAAAATATTAAATGACTAAGAAAAAAATAAAGAAAAAGAAAAAAGACAATTTTCTGAAAAACTGGATGCAAATATCTCTGGGCTCCAACAAGTGAGTATCTGAGTTATCAAGTAATTTCTCAGATTTTTAATATATAAAGCTGAGCCCACTAGGTATAGCTATTATGTGGGGTTTTTTAGCATCATAGCTTCATTGTCAGAAATTTCTATCAAAAGTCCATAAAATAACCTTGCCATGAAGAGGAAACTGTAATTACTTATCATTAGTACAGTGAGTAAAGTATGGCTTGAAATCCACTATGTTAGCCATAATGTGTAACCATCTATCAGGACAGAAAAACTTAACTTTCAAAATAAAATAAAATTAAAACTTCAGCTCAAGAGAGACAAGATTTATTTTCCTTACTCAGTGATTCACTTTTCCTGTCTGTGTCTAAAACTTCCTATACATCAGGTTAATTTGAATGTCAATTGACATTTTCGACATTTGAATGGGCTTACATTTTTTGGAAGCTATATATTAAGTCTGTTTCAAAGTGACACCAAGGCTAGTCTTCCCCTGAAAACCAAACAGAGCTTGAATTTTGCTCCTCATGCGGACACGTTCAAAAACCTCAGGCTGAACTACCTGTTGGTAATTCAGAGAGGATGAGGATCGTTTCAGGCTGCTGAAGTTGCTGTGTTTTGCAACTGCTGAAATTGGAGGAACAGAACTGTCTGAGCAACTCCACCAGTTCTTGTGAAGCATCAACTGCAACTCTAAGAGAAATATTGGACTAAAGTTTTCAGCTGTCCTGTGCCACATAAGAAGGCCTTCTGAGGGGAATACGGCAGAGCTTGAGGAGAGCAGGGTATAAAACAGGGGCTGACTAAAGGGGTTTCTGAAGTAGAAGCATCCTTGTCCTGCAGAATGCCATGTAGACTCTTGATTTTCAGGCAGCACTTGTAGGAAGAAAGAGACTATTTCTCTCAGAGTATGTGATTCTTGTACCCCTAGTGCAACTTTTTCCCCTTTATTCAACAAACTTATTATTTAACCCCATATGCATATTCTTTAGTATGATCATATTGTTTTCATTAAGTCAAGAAGTAAGCTATTATACTGAAACTCTCCTATTTAAATACTTGCGAGTTGGTGCAGATATAGCAAAGTGGCTGCTCAAGTTTACATCTTTTCTCCCCTTTTATGTTTTGGTTAGTTATTTTGTGCCTACAAAATGCTGGTGCCTGCTGGGCATGACTCTGATCTCAGTATCACTGAAGTTTCTCAGGCTCCCTCTATTCACCATCCCAGATGACTTACTTCCGACATACACTAAAGTTAACAAGTGAGTCCAGGCTTGCTGATTATTGTATTAAAAGATGCACTTGGTGCAGGAAGTATAGCAAACAGAGGTGTCTCCAGTTATTACCCCCCCCCCAAACCTGCAAACCTGGAATAATGCCAGCGTGCATGCCATCTGGGGATGGACAAGCCTCAGAGACCTGGGTGCCCACAGATGGGTAGAAGTTTCATATGACGAGTCACATAGGCAGAGGGGGGTGGTTTTTTTTCCTCCAAGGATGTGACACTTGGTTGAGCGCTGTATGATTTTTAAAAACAGAGATAGTTTTAAAGACCATAACCTAGAATGCTACTCTTTGACAGGTTGTCATTTATTCAAATCAACCCTGAGCACTTCTCTGAAAGATGTGCCACAATCACACAGAAGATACTGGTCTCAGTTTGGAAGTAAGGGGACAAAATTCTGCGTCTTGTTTATGATGGAAGATAGGTGTGGATCCTCTAATGATCCTGCCTGGCCTAAAACTTTATGAAATTCTAAAGGCAGTAATAAATCATACCAGAGATCTCAAACAAGAGGGGCAGGAAAGCTTTCTTTCACAGTTATATATGCCACAACAAACTGGGTAACAGAATTATGTGCACATGTGGTTTTTGCTTGGTGGCAAAACAAGTGTTGCTTCTAACTATATATGTTTTCTGTGAGATACTGAACATTGAAAAATGGTCAAATTAACAACTGCAATACATTTTCTATGTAAATTAAATGCTGTGTAGACGACACTTCTAGTGATTATAGCTCTCTACATGACATATGTTTAATGATTTAGATTGGCTCCTGTTGAGAGGGATTTAATTTAAGGCACTTATGGCATTGGGCTCAAATTATTTGCAAGAGTTGATTGAAGCTTATGTTTTACCCTGCAGCTTGTGTTCAGCTAAGGATCATCCGCCGAGTACGTTTCATTTATCTCTTGCAGGATCTAAACTGTGGGCTTTTGCCACAGTTTTGTCTCTCTCCATACATATTGTTTAACCAATTTCCAGCACAGTCAGCCATTGTTGCAACATCAGACGTGAGAACAAAATTGCTGAATTCTTGTATTTTTTATTTACTTGTTAGGTCTGCCATTTTAAAGCTCCCCCACCATCTACTTCCCTTGGCAACAGGTTTTGGATGTCTCTTTCAAATTAAAGTTAGCAAGAACTAGTCATGCAACCCCTTAAGAAGTTTTTCAAGTCTCCACTTTTCTGTATCATCGATCATCAAGGAATTGCTCATTGTAGGAACCTGTGGATTCAGAAGTGTCACCATCAAATGTGGCAGCAACTTAAACTGAGGTATGCAGCTACCGTTAACCTTTCCTGCATGTTGTGATATTATCTCCCCATGTTGATAAAGTCCACTAAGTAGTGGTTTGCAGCCATACACTCTCCATAAAACATCTGCAGATACACATGCACATCTCCTGCTGGAATGACACAGGAGCTAAGTGCATAGCTTTCACTGAAGTTGTCTGGGTGTGAAAATCTGATTTTGATCCAAAATACAAAGGTCTTCCATTAACATTTTTGGCCTTTGTATTGGCCTCTCAGCACTCAGTGGTCTAGCCCTTATTAACAGTAATGATTGCTAAGTCTAGGGGGAGGAGGGGGAATACAAAGTGCAGATGAGAATAAATAATCAAAATGAATGTGTAATTTCCCTGTAGCACAATGCCAGCTGGCTTAGAAAAGACTGAGGGCAACTGATGCAATGGTTATTTCATTATTGTTTGAAAACTGGATGGCTGATGATGCTCTTCACATTTGTCAGGTAGTTGGCTATTCTGTTCTGGTTTCTAGGAGCTCTGTGAAGGAGTGGGTAAGCCTTCCAGGACTCTATTAGTGCAGGCTTTCCAAATGTCCAAAGGGTACTGTGGATCCTTGTGCATGTGAATTAGTCCTTTAATTCCTTGGGGAAAAAAGTCTCGCTGTTGGCTGCTTGTATTCAAAGAACTGGGTAGCACTTGTGGTAGTGTGATGGCACCGGGGAGAATGCAACACAGAAATTCAAACTGCTGCACTGCGTAGGCTTGACCAAATAATGACCGTGAAGCTTGGAGAACTTTGCATCTAAATCACATTGTTTGTGTCAGTAGCCCTTTTTCTTATAAAACTCAGCCTATACACAGGAGACTTACATTCCCTACTAGCCTAGTATCATTCTGAAAACGCTCTTTTTCCTTAAGGGAAAGCAAACTAGCTTAAGCGCTGTGCATCATAGAAACCGTCTACAGATAGCGTACAGGACTGGCACTAGCCCACGGCAGGGACTTGTGATTCCCACAGCTGGAGCCACCACTACAATCTGAGTCCATGTGCCACTAAATGCTTTGACTCAGAATTAGGATGTCCCCTCTGCTGACTTGAAGCTAATTATACATGCCTTCTGGGTATATTACATTTCTTTCAGGCAGTGCCGGTATGTCCAGCTAAAGCAGATGTAAAATATAGGTTGAATGCTCAGTGAAATCCTAACAGAAAGCTGCCTGTGATTTAAAAGAACATTAAATACAAATTAGCAAAGTTTGAGAGGAGAGGAAACACTAAGCATTTTTAAGGAAAAGAGTTAGAATAGTTTGTACACATGGCATGTGAAATTTTATGCTTTTTCAGTGGGTGGATATCTGATAAACCATTTTGATTTTTCTTCGCTCCCTAGTGATTATTACATTTCGCTTTCATAGAATATGGAGTGTTTTCTAGAATACACCTTTGACTATATATTCACTGCAGCAAACACACATCTATAAAATATTAAATTGTTTCAGGCAGTTAAACTACAGCTTATAGTTTCATGTTACTAAGTACCAATTAAAAGAAATGCAAGTTGTCATATTATGGCACCTCCTAGACAGTCACTGGCCTGTAGTATTCCTGCTGGCAATTTTGGATGCACCTCTTTAGGTGATGCTCTGCTCAGTCCTGGTCCTGGAAAATTAAATTTGCAGCTCTGAGAATAGCCAGTACCTTTCAATATACACTGAGAAAACAGGAGTCTCAAGAAATAATAATAGTGACAACTGGTATAACTGAAGTGTCAATTGCATATAAATAGCCAGTATATAACAAATTCTTCCATTAAAATAAAAAGATATCTTTCGCAGATCGTTGTGCTGAATACATAAACCATAATCATCCTAGACTCCAGAATATTATTAAAAACTTATGCAAATCAGAAATGCTGGATCCAAAATCCAGCTCCCTAAAACTGACCAAAGCCCACCTGTAGCCAAGAGGTTTGGGGTGGGATGCAGGTATGAAAATCTGAATTTTACTGTTCCCATTTATACTGGATTTCTGACTTTTGACTTGCCTAGAAGCCGAGTTCAGCTACAAATTGGGATCTGAATGTGGACTGAAAAGACATAAAGCCATGGTTATAACTCTTCTTTACAACACATATATATATATATTTAATCATTTCTCCTCTTCTGATTATGTGCTATATGAAGGGTACAATGAATAAAATAGCCATGTCTGGAATTCAGTTGCATTGCTCGTTCTTTCAGATAGCACATGCATTGTCCATAATCATGGGATATTCTACTTTTTAATCTCTGCCTTCATATGGTTAATCCTGCCAAAAATAATACTGGTTGATCTTGACGAGATTTCAACATGCAGTTTTAGAGTGCCAAGAAATGATTTCTTAAATTTGTCCTTCGTGAACTCAGACAGATGGTTTTGCTCTATTGTGGCTAAATTTTCATCGTATACATTATTTGGTGAGTGGAGGTAGATTAAAGTTTTGAATTCTAGAAAAGGCAATAAAAATGCATTGTTAGGCATTTAGAATTAATTTTTTAAAATGAATTGATAAAGCTTCATTGGTAAGATGAATAAGCTTATAAATACAAGAAATTGCTGTTGGTCCTTGCTACATTTCATTCAACGTGTAAGAATTTGCAAAAATGAAAAGCAGGAGAAAATTAAAGAAAATTAAAGAGAAAAAAAGTTAATTTTTTTTTCTGTCTGATAAATTTCTGTTTCCTTAATTTTTAATTTTTTTTTCCTCAAGTGTTATCTGGTTCGTTTACAGAGCATAATTTGGGTCTTTTCAAAGATGTGTATACCTTTAAAATCTTCTTCTGCGGTAACTAGACACTTTTTAAATAACAAATGAGCCCAGATGGCATGTATTCAATAAGTCTGGGGGGAAAAAACACCAGAAAAGCAAAGTAGCTGAGCTGCTAACAAAATATGCAGCTTCTCATTAGTGTAGGAATCATTGCCACAAGACTCAGAGGTAGCAAACATTGTTGTACTAGTTTTTAGAAAAAGGTGTTTGGGACTGATGTTGAGAACTACTAGCAAATTCACTACCTGGAAGACCAATTGAAAGGATAAATTACAATACGGAATTTACAGAATGACTGCTGAAATAACCTGACATATATATTTCATGATTAATTTAAAAATTGAACTAATTAGATTAACTCTTGCTATTGAGAATGGACACGTCAAAGCTACTGAAAATACCATCTTGAAAATTTTGGTGCAGTATCCAGCAAAAGTCAAAAAGGCAAATAGCATTGAGAGTTTTGAGAAGCAACACAGACCAGACCAGACAACACTCTCACAGCAGGACATAAATTCACACTCTCATCCCTATCTTTTTAGACCAAGAAAAACAACGACGGATCCCTCTGGCTGCCACGCTGTCTAAAGCCTGGCTTTGTGCATGATCACCTGAGAGCAGCCGTGATATGACTTGGGGCGGCAGAGGCCAGCCTTCCAGCCTGCTTGGCACCGCACGCTGCCCTTCTACAGGGCACTCGCTCCAGCTGCCCCAGCCAGATCCAGAACAAGAGCAGCAGCACTTTTGCTCCTTAGCCAACACTTGCTTCCTGTAGCAGAGTTTTTCAGCCTCGTATTTCAGGATACCAGCTCCAACCTAACAGCTTTCCCATCATCGATATGCAGAAGACTCATAAAGTGCCTGGTGCCACATGCCTTGCCATTGCAAGGGGTATATGGTGTGCATGCATGTGTGCATGCACATACACATGTGTATGTGCATGTGGCATAAGAAATGCTAAAGTCAAAATCACAAAATGGGTTGGACTGGAAGGGACCTTAAAGATCATCCAGTCCCCAAGCCCCTGCCACGTGTTGGGATAAATTTCACTAAACCAAGTGGTTCAAAGCCCTGTCCAACCTGACCTTGAACATCTCCAGGTCTCCACAACTTCTCTGGGCCACTGTCTCACTACACTCACAGTAAAGCATTTCTTCCTAATATCTAATCTAAATCTCCCCTCTTTCACTTTAAAACCATTACCCTTTGTCCTATCACTACAGTACCTCATAAAGAGTCCCTCCCCATCTCTCCTGTAAGGCCCTCCTTTACGTACTAGAAGGCTGCCATAAGGTCTCCCTGGAGCCCTCTTTTCTCCAGACTGAACAATGCCAACTCTCNCTCCACAACTTCTCTGGGCCACTGTCTCACTACACTCACAGTAAAGCATTTCTTCCTAATATCTAATCTAAATCTCCCCTCTTTCACTTTAAAACCATTACCCTTTGTCCTATCACTACAGTACCTCATAAAGAGTCCCTCCCCATCTCTCCTGTAAGGCCCTCCTTTACGTACTAGAAGGCTGCCATAAGGTCTCCCTGGAGCCCTCTTTTCTCCAGACTGAACAATGCCAACTCTCTCAGTTTGTCTTCATAGTAGAGGTGCTCCAGCCCTCTGATCATCTTTGTGGCTCTCCTCTGGAGTCACTCCACCAGGTCTATGTCCTTCTTATGTTGGAGGACCCCAGAGCTGGATGCAGTACTCCAAGTGGGGTGTTACTGGAGCACAGCAGAATGGCAGAATCACCTCCTTCGGCCTCCTGGCCATGCTTCTTTTGACAGAGCCCAGGATATGGTTGGCTTTCTGGGCTGCAAGCACACATTTGCCAATTAATGTCCAGCTTTCCATTCATCAGTACTCCCAAATAAAAGCTTCTACTTATTTGGCTGAGTCCCTCCACAGACCTGATAACAGGCCTAAAAATTGATAACAAGCCCTCACTTGGCTTTGAAAATTAAGGTCTTACTATGCTGGATGTTGCTGTTACTCTGCCTCCTTTCCCCGCCAACGGCAAAAGACGCAGTCAGGGTGACTCAGGAAATCATGTGTGGCTTTGCCTGGTGTGACACTAGCTTCAGCCAATACCATGTGCCAGCCTCAGGGGGCTGTGATGATTTCTGTCAGCTGGTTGTCTGCCAGCTGTGAAGGTGTTGCAGCTGCACCTCCTACTGCCATGCCTTCTGCCAAAGGCAGTGAAAAAAGCAAAAAGGGTAAAATGAGGAAGAGGAAGAAGGGAATGGAAAACAAAAAGGGGGGAAGGGTGGTGAAAGGCTTTACAATGTGGGTTGTGCTGGTGAGACTGCCCAGAGAGGCGGTGGAGGTTCCCTGGAAACACTCCCATCCCTGGAAATGTTCAAGGGCAGGCTGGATAGGGCTCTGAGCAACCTGATCTAGTTGGAGATGTCCCTGTGTAATGCAGTGGGGTTGGACTAGATGACCTTTCAAGGTCTCTTCCAACCCAAACTATTGTATGATCCTAGGAAAAAGAAAAGGAAAAGGATAAAGGAAAAAAGGAAAAAGGAAAAAACAACAACAACAACAACAACAATAAAAAAAAAAATAAAAAAAAAAAAAAAAAAAAAAAAAAGAAAAAAAGCAAAGGGAAAAGGGAAAGGGAGCAGCATGTGAATCACTGCATTAGCTATAGACCAGCTGGGCTCTCAGCTGCAACACTTGGATGGGTTTCCCTCTAGAGCAATGAGCAAGGAGGATGCAGCATGTCAGGGGACAAGGTGTCCTCAGGACTCTTCTCCTGAGGAGGACAAAGCTGCATGATCCCTTTTTCCCATTTTTGGGTGTAAATGGATCACACTTGTGCTGCCTAAGAGTTCTTACTACTGCAAATGCCTCCTCTTGAAAGCTGTGTGTGGAGTCCACACGTTTAATCATGTCCATCTCATCAGGATGTGAGAAAACCCATTTCTCTTTGCCTAATGTGGCAAATGTTTTATTTCAGCAGTGATATCTTTTAACTCTTCCACATGTGTCCTATGAATGAATAGCTTCCTTGTTTTAAGGCATTTTCTGGCAACTAAAAAGAAGTAGAAGTCACCTTCCTTCACTTGAAAGGCCCATGTAATATTTTTAAATGTTTAGTGTGGAAGTTGGGCTTGTTTTACAAAAACATGTAGAAAGTAATTTCATTATGTTTTTTTTCTTAGGAGTAATCTTGCCATATACCCTACATAAAGCGAAATGAATTTAGGAAATGGTGACATGAATTTTACCTAAATTTGTCTATGAAATTCATCAAAATTCAAAACTCCAAATCAGGTTTTAGCACAAAAGCAACACAAACACGAGTTAAGTAATTTTTTTCACTGAAAATGGAGTGATATGATGACTATTTGAAAAACAGTGGGACGCTCTTTTCGTGTTATCAGATTTAATTCTTAGTAAGACAAGACAGAGCACATGTTTATAAATTACTTGCAGAATAAGCCTGAATCACACTTTACACAGCAGTCATGGTTGAAGTCCTGGCTCATGGAGGTTTTGTTATTGACATCCAAACGAGTGAAAATTTTACCTGTGGTTTCTGAAGAGATGTTTTCTTTATCTCTCATTATGCTAAGACTCATACATCTAAACTTATGCATATGACTGCTCCTACTGAGCTCAATGGGACTAAAGTTAAAACTAAGTCACTGCATACTTCTTTGCATGGTAGGTGTTACAGAGATAAAATATTCTCATCTTGGTAGAAGAGATTTTATGCAGATGGATTCTCAGCGTGGTTCTCCAAACCTCAGAAGTTTTATGTGTGTGTAAAATCAGCCACTTTTTTTTTTTTCGAGATAGAAGAACAGTTTTCTCACTTTTTTCAGGTCTGTGCCTAAGAAAATCTTTAAGAAGGGATATTAGAAGAGCCTGACGAGCCTCACAGTTCAATAGAAATAACAATCTACCTTAAAAACAGAATACTCAGAAAGTTAGACCTATCTACAGTCTCACTGCAGGAGATGATACTTTGCAGAGCGCTTGGTACAGACTTCAGATTAGGAAGGAGGTTGATAAAGAAAACAATTACTTCATTTTAAATAGAAAAAGAGAAACAGAAAGAGAAAAGAAGAAGTTTGGAGTTACTGTACTATAGGTATCTCAAATAAAGATGACAACTGAGCAAGAAGGGTTCCAAATTTATCTGAAAACATGGTGATAGACTTGACTGGAGACAGTCCTCTGGGATGTGCACATGAAATTCATTTTACTTTCTACACTTTGCCCAGAGTCTTAGGTTTGGGTCACTGCTGTCTAGAAGAAAATGCACAGAGGCTGGACATTTGCTTAGTTGGTTTTTTCCATGTTTAAATTATAGCAAAGCTTTTAGTATTACAAGCAATTTTTTCATTTATATTTGACTGTGCATGTTCTCTTGATGCCTCAATGATCAAAGGCCCCTTCTACAAAATAGGAACTCATTACACTAAAGAAAGCAGCTGCTTTGACACAAATTTACAGTCACCATTAAGATCTTTAAAAAACAAACCCAAATAGTGCACTAAGGAAGTACGTTTACACCAAGGTAAACCATAGGGGGCTTTTAAGGGGCCTGGCACCTTTCAGTGGATTCGCTGCACGTCTTGCTGTGATTGCAAGGTAACACTGATGGGAAAGCAGGAAAGGGCTCAGTCTCCTTGAGGTTCTCATATTTTCCATATACATAATTTAACATTACAGCAGCATTATGGTTATTTGCCAAAAAAAGGGTTTCCCAGGTTTGCTACCTTTTGAATATTGCTGGTGCAGATTCACAGCAAAGAGAAAAATGACATGGAGAAACTACTCTTTTGTCTTTTATTTAAAACATAGCGTGGCCTTGATTCGCTTTGATGTCCTATCAGTGACACTGTTTTCTTCCCTTAGCATATGAAATTATATCATCAGCACTAGAAAAAAACAAGAACACAAACAAAAGGAGAGAAAGTGCAGATATATCTGGGTGAACTTCTTTTTACGGAGGTATAAAACTGACAAACAAAGTAAAGGCCTGCTTGCTGGGTGGTGTACCAGCTCTGGCTCCCAGCCCCAGCACTGACACAGCAGCATGCATGCTGGTTCAGCAGCACCCCACCAACATGGCTTTGCCACACCAGGTCCCAGAGCCCAGCTTCATGGAAATAGCGCAGGCTCTGCATGCTGGACTGTCTTGCACTATGAGGCACAAATGTGTCTTTATGTGATGATCAAAAGTTATACAGGTGGCTTTTCCTGACTCTTTGTTTTGCCTTTCCCACTCTTCTTTTCTCACCCCTCATGCTTCTCCCTCCCAGTGCACGTACATCTGCTCAGCTCAGAGGGCAGCTGGTGCATCCTGCACAGTGTGGTCTTCCTAAGGAGAACATGCTCACACTTAGGCTTCCTACCCAAATAGCAAAGGCAGGTGACTCAACAGCCTGTAAAAGTAACTTAATGGGATTTCTGGAAGCAGCCCTCCTCTGTGCCCGATTTCCCACTCCTCAGTCTTAAGGGCTAAAGAGGTCGTTGCAGTTGGAAATGCCGCCCAGAGCTTCCCTTGCAACTACTGCACGCAAGGAGTGAGCAAAATTCAGGAAGCCCCTGCCACCTTATCCACTACAGGGACAATGGCCACCACGTGCCCTGGCAGCTCTTCAACCTCCATGAACCTTCAAAGCCGGCAACACGTTTGCAGGGCCTGAGGCTGTAACTGGAGAAACAAGTCGTAGGACACTGCCTGCTCCTACTGCACCCAGCGACTCTCTCCTTTCTAGAGAGACTTGTAAAGTTTCCCATCTGCAGGCAGTGTTAAGGATCTGAAAAGCTCCTCAGCCACTGTAGTAAAAATGGGCTGTGTCCTGGTAGGCAGGGGAGTCAGTAGCACAGATGGGGTTTAAAAGGGTACACAAAAACCTTTACAAATTGAGATGCAACTCTATTCAATTTACCACAATTTAAAACAAACAAGCAAACAATTAAATAAACCTAATCTCTTGGTGATGAGGCAACTACAGCCTGCTCACAGATGTTAAAAAGGGAGAAACCAGTCTGTGGGGCTGACCGCCAAACCATGACCATCTTGCTGATAGATCATGCTGCATCCGTTTTTCATGCCCCTTCATCTGGTTTTGTTGCTGCTAGTGTCACATGAAAGCTTTCTTTCAGAAATGCGCAGGACATAGAATACTGCAAGTGTTAGCACTGGGTCAAGGAGGAAGAAGCACAGTCTTCCTCAGCTGGTACCATTTTTAACTCCCTGCCTGCCCACCACCTAATGCAATACATGCTGTAACAAGGTAGAGTAAATAGGTGTGAACAATATGCTCTGCAAGCATAAATTCACACAGCTTGTGCCAGTTCCACCAGTGAACCCTTTGCCGTTACATCCTTCACACATGCCACATGAAACCAAGACTTTTTAGCTTCTCTCTGAGGGCAAGAAGACTCAAACAAGCCTTCAGTCCATCTGTCAGTCATTTCCATCTATCCTGGCATATAAACAGCAGCCTTCTTAAAGATGATTCCTCTCCTGTGAATTTTGTCAGGAGTGGCTGGTGGAGAGAGAAGAGCTGCAGCCCCATGGCAGGGCAGGCAGACCTGAGCTCAGGAGCACAGGCAGGCAGAGATGGCAGGCCAGGTGCTGCCTGCCCTTGGCTGAGGATGGGCAACCATCTCCAGAGCCAGCCCTCCCCAGCCCGCTAGGGAGCCCTACTGGAGCCGAGGATATTGAAGTGGGGAAGTGAGGGAAAGGAGGGCTTTGAGAGAAATCTGCTGCATGTCTGCAGATAACCAGGTTTCATTAGATAACAGGCTCTCAGAAACCTGCAGGAACCTGCAGACAGCCAGGTTTCTGCTCAGGGGACAATGCCTGGGAGGACATCTACGAAAAGTACTTTGTGGTTCTCCACTGTGCCTGGGCGGTGCTTTTTTGTCCTGTGGATTGGAGGCAAAGCTCCTCTAGGGGCTGTGTGCTGTGTGGCTCCATCCAAACTGATAAACGCATTTTTAGTGTTTTCTTTTTATCTTTTAAGGACCATTTTTCTGGTCATTTTCTTAATAACTCTTTGACATCCCTGTTTTAATAAAATTATCTCACGTTCTGAAACATTTGGATAATGAACTGAGTAATAGAGCTGTCAGCTCTCTGCTTCTCAGCTGACCAGCTGTCACACCAAGGACTGTCTTTTGCAATTGGTAGACGTTGGTTTTGATGTTTAATTCCCTTATTTCATCAAAAGACTCTCTTTGAAAAGAGTATTTGAATCATGCATGTGCTGGAGATGGTTTCTTGTATCTAAATCATCTGCTAGAAGCAACTGGGGTTTCTTGATTAAAGATTTTTTAAGAAAGAAAGTTTTTCTTCATAAGGGGATTTTTGTTATGAGAGTGATTCCTTTGCATTATTCAGACCTGGTGGTAATCAATTGCAAAATTTTCACATGCAGAAGAGTACACCTTGTGTGAGATTACCCTGGTACTGAAATGGCTTAGAGACGCATTAGACCACATGCCAAAGTCCCCTTGCTCCTTCTTGCAAAGATCTGTGGGTGGGATGAGGGCAGCAGGAGGCCTTTCATGTTTAGCAGATTTTAACTGGTAGCAGAGACTGATTGCCACTGCTGTCCTATGGTAACTGTCTTAGAGTATTTATTCCACAAAAAGGCTAAAATAATTCAAAGTTTATAGATGAGAGTTGGGAGAAGGACTTTTTTTTAAGTCACAGAAAAAGGCCTTAGACAATACTGTATTAAACACAATGGGAGAAGTCGATGGCATGCAGGAATCTGGCAAGTCTTCAACAGACCTAGATAAGGTAGACACAAAGTTTTATACTCCTATTTTCTTCTTATTTTTAAATATTAATAGTCACTCGAATTCCACTAAGTATGGGGACATGCAGAAGTACAAGCTCTGCTCTATGGGAGGACATTTACAGCAGCAAATAGAACCATTTCATGAAAACAGAGTTCAGAGTTTTTACATTTCAGACTCCACTATAAATATAAAACTTTGTATTCTTAAATGTTGCAGGACTTGCTAGTTTCTTATTCAAAATCCAGCAGCACGTCTGAGAGAAGCATTTGAAACAAAGAGGAAATCAGTCAGTGAGGCTTTGCATTCTTTCTACCTGGGACCAATAAATCCAACCAGAATAATCCTCATACAAAAAGACAGTGAATCCTGCCACAGTCTTGACGGGACCCTGTACCAGCTTCACAGCCTGTGTGTCATCACAGGCATGATGTTCCTCAAGTTTTGGGGCAGGTAGATCACAGGCAGCCAGCAGAAACAGCTTCTGTCTGGTGAAACTAAGTGGCCTAGTGCCTAGGTGTCCTGTGGTGGCTGTGGGGACACAATGGCCACAGCTAGCACTCTTACCTGTGGGTTAGTACTGTGTATCTGCAAGAGAGGCATCCAACCTCCCTCCTGGGAGGTTTTTAAGACCTGCCTGGAGAAAGCTCTGAACAGCCAGGTCTGATCTCAGAGCTGGTCCTGCTTTGGGCAAGAAGCTGGACTGGATAACTTCTTAGATCTATTCCAGCCTGAATTATCCTACTGTCCTATGAGCAGCCAGATAACTTTTCTGGGACAGAAGCTAGCCAGCACATTTTGGGAAAGTGGCCTTTAGCTGAAATAATGCAAATGAAGTTCCCTTTCAGAGTATTACATAGGCTCTTCTCCCATTTTTGTATGCATACACATCCTTCTGCACTGTTCTGGTGTTTCAGATCAAATACAGCGCTGGTTTGATTGATCTCTTAATATGAGAACATTTATACCAAACTTTGGCTGGGCTCTGCTGTGAATCTGGCTCTGCAATTCCCTGCAGTATCCAGCACCTCCTCCCCATGACTGGTATCAGGGAGTAAACAGAAAGAGAAGAATAGTTTCTCTACATCAATTACTTGCAAATGTATTCTTTAAGGATCTATCTCAATGCACAGTTCAGTTCTGAAAAGGGAGTATTTTACATGTGTAATATGTATTTTACATACTTTATTTATTTCATCTTTTTCTTTTGCGTTGTGGCTAGCTTTTAATTTTCACAAAGGCTGGTATTCCTGTTTATGATGTAGGAAAGTGGGAAGAACTGCAGTGACTTGTTTACATTTATAGATTCAAATATTGACCTTATTTGTCTGTTCCAGCCACTTGCATTGCAATTTTGGACAAAACTTGTGAGCTTTGCATCTAAGTGGGTGTTTCCACCTTCACAGCATGAGGAAGAAAAAAATCTTTGGACTTCATAGCTTGCACCTGTAACAGGTCACTATGGAGGGTAGAAATACCTGGCAGGTAATTCACTATAGCATCTCCTGGAAGAGTAGCTGATATTTGCTCCTAGCATATTATCTTTTCTCAGGAGACCCTTTTTTTTCAGCTGTTCTGCGCAGTCGTAATGGTTACCAAGAAATGTGACAAATAGCATGAGATACAAGACTTAACAGTTGCTTCTGTCTCAGGACAACTAAAAACTAGAAATGTAGCTAACCAAGATGGCCACTGCTGCCTTGCAGTGCCAGGTCCTCTGAACACTACACAGTGAAGAACTTAAGTACAAGTAATAATACAGTTCTAGGGGTGGCTATTCTTGTTATTTGACCGAATGCTTCTTTTCAGCCTGTGACAGGTGATCAGAAGCCATATGAACCACTGCCCTGGGTGGGCTGAAGTGATCTGTGTTTTGATGCTGGTTTGAGCATCAGGACACAGATACACTCCCAGCATTTGCTTCCCAGGAGTGGGGAAAGCAACTTGCTGTACCAAATAGTAAACTAAAAGGTTATGAGTACGTGGGGTGAGTTGCAGATACAGCTCTGACTTGGAGGAGAGAAAGCAAGCAGCTCTGTATGTGCAGTTAAGAATTACTAGGTTTTGCTTTCCTAAGGATTAGGGTTATGACTGCTGAGACACAGACCGACTGTCTGTGCAACTACACGCCTAAGGCAGACTTGTCTTGCTGTGCCATGCCATTGTGAGATAAAAATCATGTCGTTGCTAAACTAAGCTTTTATAGCAACGAACTGTCCTGGATCAGCTCCGATAGTGCATCTGTGTACTGCAGACAGCCTGCCGAAGCTCAGACACATTGTACGTGTTAGAGAAGAGATATGTACATGGGGAGAGTCTGTTTACCAAGGCCCACAGTGATAAGATGAGGGGCAGTGGCTGTAAGTTGGAGAAAAGCAGATTTAGATTGCATATTAGAAACAAATTCTTTACTATGAGGGTTGTGGAACAGGTTGCCCAGGGAGGTGGTTGAGGCCCCTTCCCTGGAGATATTCAAGGTGAGGCTCAATGAGGCCCTGGGCAACCTGGTCTTGTTGAGGGTGTCCCTGAGACTGCAGGGAGGTCAGACTAGATGACCTTTGGAGGTCCTTTCTAGATTGGATAATTCTATGATTCTAAGCCTTCCAAGGTCTTATCCTCCTATCCTACATAAAACCATTCCCAGCTAGTTCATGTCTATTCATGGCTAATTCCCCATTATGTATATAGGGCATTGCCAATACTCACCAGTTTGTGTTCCACTGAAGGGCCTACAGTTACATTTAAATATTGATGACTGAAATTCATTATAATTAAACTCCTTAAAATTGCTGGATAGCTGTCTGTCCCGCTTCTGTGTGCATATGTACAGAATTTTCTCTGTTATTAATAAGCCACTCTGTCTGAAATTCCACCATATATGACTCGGTGACAAGATTAATTGTGAAACTGAAGCTGTATGTGCTCTCAAGGGAATCGTTGTAGGCACAAAGCAGGAACTAACCTTCAATAATGTTTATGCATGTCATCCATTATTACAATAGTTAAATGCTATGGATATCCAGGGCCAGAGAAAAGCAGGATTAGGGGACTTGGTGTGGTTTTGATACAAACAGGAAAAAGCCCCTTTGCCTCTTTAGTGTTGAAATTGCTTTTACACCCTGACTAAGTTGGCCCATATTAACCAACATGCCAGATGGATATAGGAAATGCCTTAGATTTTACGATGCTTTACAACTTGCAAATTACCCAAATCCATTTACTATAAATTATTTAGGGTATTAAGGCCCCGATATTCAGAATTAGCCTCCAATTCTGTGCCTGCAAATAATTACAGGTACAATTTATAGCAAATAGATGCAAGGGCACATTTTGATATTTAGAGCTCTGCCTACCTGACTACCCCACCAAAAGATGACTATGTGCTATAAAGTGTTTCCAGACTAATCTGTCTCTGGCAAATTGCTTCCATGAAACTGGAGCCTGAGTTGAAGTCCTCTCAAAAAAAAATGAAGTTAAAAAGTAATTATACGATTACTGTATATCTTTGTGGAACACAGCTTTAAAAATCTTAAAAATCTTTCCTTAAATATGGGCTTTATTGTTATCATCATTTCCCTGGAGTCTGCTGCACTGGCAAACTTATGGTCCATCATGTAAAAATGTCAGTGTGATGCCTTTGATACATATAAGAAAGATAGATCAACCTTAATGTTGTTATAAAAACTGTTTTCATGTTCCAGCATTTGGATTTATGAAGCATAGTGTATATGTGTTATATATTTTTTTTAAAGTGGCAGACTTATAAAAGGTAAATAGGGCTACCATTAAGTACAAAAAAAAAAAAATATGTTAAAGGAGGCAAAGCATCAAGGGTTTTATAAAGCTTAATTTCCACCCTACTCCATGGGCTTGAGACAGCTTACATCTAAATATCTTGAGTATTAAGGTGAAGAGGTCATTTAGATTAATTCCAAATTTCTGCTTACACTGAGCCATTGCTAAAGCTGTGTGCCCTCTGGAAGCAGTGGGTGAGAGCAGTCCAACTCAGATGTTGCAGTCAGACTTTGCTATGTTGTGGAACAGTTGATGAACTAATAAAGCAGAGAGTTTTATATATAACAATCTGCAAATAATTTTTACTACATGTTACTATCTTAATGTGCTATGTCTCCCTTCTGCTGCTCAGAAAAAGTGTGTGGTTTCTTGGTCTTTGTTGGCTGCAATTGTGAGTTCTGGTCATATTTCTGATGATTTTGGCAAGAAATTTTTTCCTTCTAGAACTGGAAGTTATGTATCTGCTGCAAGAAAGAGTGCCTAATTCTACTCCAGCAGCTATGCAGGCACCAAGGCAGCACAAAGCCCACAAACCTGATGTATTCTTCTGGCCATCTAAAACCAGTCTTAGTAAAAAATGTTCCTCTGTGCCAATGAAAAAGAATCAGATTGATAGAGATTTTAATGGATGACTGGAATGTATTTATTTTCCCTGACTAGGGAAAGTCAGGGATAGAAATACACTTAGTGTGTCCAGTAGCCGGGAGTGTTTAAGTCACCAGAAGCCAAGGCTCCAACATCTTAGGCAGATGGAACAGGGCCTCCAGCCTGGGTCTTTCACCCCTCCCCTAGTAAATGGTCCTACTGATACCACTTTTGTTTCAAAGTTTCACAAGGAAAGGTTTTGTCAAGAACATCTGACACGGAACATTTATGACTGCACCCAAAATTATGACCAGCGGGTGATTCAAGAAATGACAGTGTTCCGATTTCTTGGTCACGACTTACTGGACTAGGGCTATTCCCAGATCTACTACTCATCGATATGTCCCTTGTGTTTGGTTGGTCTTGGCAGTAGCTAAAGGATATTTCATGATAGGTCTTATTTGTAATTTTAGATGGTCACAGGTAAGCAGTTACGGCGATCAGACCTCCCACCCTATCTTATGGGCCAAGCAGGTTCAGTGCCTGCAGCTCTGACCATGTTGCTCACCTGGAAATGCCCATGTCTTCTTTCTGCATAGGAGGAGAGACAGTCTGCACCTCCTTCAAAGTAGCAGTGTTTAATATACAAAGGAATCAGGAAACTGAAATATGGAGCTAGAAAAACTTGCCAGTGTTGTTAATTCTCTTGAAGAAAAATAAAAGGGTATTTTAAAAAATGTAAATTACTACATTTCTAATCATTCAGGTGAGTAAGTATGCAGACAATGCGTTACTAAGGTAGCAAGAGGATGCTTCCTAATAAACATTGAAGAGCAGGAATATTCCCTACACTAAGTGATGCAGCATTCATTCAGATTTAGCAAAAGGTTCTCAGATCAAAATCACCTTGTATTTTCTGACAGATTCCCTTTACTGATTATCTGCAAACTACTTGTAATAACCGGGGCCCAGATTTATGGACAAATTAACTTACGGAAATAAGAATTTAATTTTCTACTGAGCTTCCATTCTGAAACTTGGTCCCATCTTTGCTTTCAAATCGGGGGAATTTGTTCTTTTTTCTAGAGAAAGTTCTAACTACCATGAAATTTAATACAAATATCATGGTACTGATAGAGATTGTAATAAACATACACACAGGCTTGCACATACCATACATTTGGCACATACCATAAATATACCATGCATTTCTGGGACAAGCTATAATAGGGCAGGGTTTAGGATTCTAACTGTAATCTCAATTGAAATATTTGGAGTAGGATGTTGCTAACATTTTTCACCATATCTTCTATTTGGTACTTCTGGAGAATGCAGACAGGAGAAACTTCTGGGAAACAGTTCTGAAATCAATAAAAAATGTGTGAAATAAGTAGGAATTCCATCCAGAAAGGAGAGAGAATTAATGTTTTATTCAAACTTTAAAAAAATTATTCTAAACCACAGGCTAAACTTTCTTCAAAGTTAAGGTTCCAGAAAGCTCGCACTGAACTGGGAACATAAATGGAAAGGATGTATGAAAATATGCAAATATTTCCGTAGGTTACATATCCTTCTGCAATGTTGCCTACTCTTGTGAGCAAGATAATAATCTGCCACAGTGGTCCAGAAGCACCATTGCCATCTTTTGAAAAGATGAACAAAATCTGACTTCAGTAGATGACTAAGAGATAATATCTTCAGGCTTTTTGATGGCTATGAACTCTGTCTCTCTGTTGCTAATGAAGGTAAAAACCGACAGACTCACAGAGGTGATGTGGTCATACAAGCATCTGTTGTGGAGAAAAACAGCTTTCATGCCAGAGCACTGCAAAGGCAGCTTGTTAAATAGATGTTATTTCTCTTCTTTTAGCTATTCTGAATTTAGGCTGGACAGAAGATGAGGAAAAAAAAATAGCTCTGCTAGGCATACATGAACCCATGCTATGAAATTAAATTTTTCACAAATTCATGTTGGATCTAATTTTGTACACTTTCACCCAAACATCTCCTGAAGACAGGCTGAGTTCTGAGTGCACAAAGAAGGCAAGGATCTGC
Organism: Pedionomus torquatus; assembly: GCA_013398155.1. Lineage (NCBI taxonomy): Eukaryota > Metazoa > Chordata > Aves > Charadriiformes > Pedionomidae > Pedionomus > Pedionomus torquatus. The sequence goes on from VZRU01007811.1 coordinate 118,068, forward strand.
CTCTCAGTACTGTAATGAGATGAAGCACCATAACAAGCACCATGTCTTGAAACCTGACAGTTATTGACAAAAGTGCTATAAAGCACTTAAAAAGAGCAATAACCCAGCAAGCAGCACATGGCAATCACAGAAGAAACTCATGAACTGTTGCACTTAGTCACATCCCGTTGCTCCATGTAGTGGCAGTATGCTCCTCCCTATTTCTAAAGGTAATGAGAGTAAATCTGCATGAGATTGCCTTTAGAGGTGGTGGAAGAAAAAGGAATATGGCATGCTCCCTAATTCCCCCAGAAGCAGTTGTGATTATAGCTTCAGAAGACCAGACAAGGCCAAGGCCATAGTCTGCCACATACCCCTTGCAAAAATTGTAGCCACTCTTCTCTTGTGTGGTGTCTCTGATGTGTCCTTCTGACTGCAGGTCCGCTCTTCTGAGATCATGTCCAGCCTAACTGCCCATCAGGGTGACCTTGGCAGCCTGTCTCCTGCACCAGACCTTGGCAAAGAATGCTTCAAGACTTGGGGCAGGGGTAAGAGGAAAGATCAGCCTCAAAGAGGAACTTTTGCTTCCTGGATTATTTCTTGATTAGCTCTGCCAACATTTAGGGACACAAGGATGCCTTTTGGCATCCTCAGATGCATGCAGGGAAATTGCAGGGGTATTTATTAGCTGGCATCCTGGTGGATGGACCTTGTGACAAAGGACAAGAAAAAGGCTGAAGCACCTGATGCTTTCTGTTGCCTCAGTTCTGAGCGTTAAGATCTGCCATTTCATCTCCCAGTTTCCCAAGCCTACACAGAGTATGCGGGAGAGTAGCATTAACCTTTGCAAGGGAAAAAGGAGTTAGGCATCACTTGGGCTAATGAGGCATGTATAAGCCCATGAGCTCCTATGTGCTGTGTCTGAGGGTGCTAGGCAAGCTGAGAGATGCTATGGCAAGTTCTCTTTCTTTCATCCTTTAGAGGTTGTGGTGATTGGGAGAGTGGATGAGAAGAAAGCAAATATCACACCTGTCTCCAAGAAGGGCGAGAAAGAGGATCTGGGTAAGTACAAGCTGGTCAGCCTCACCTTAGTCCCTGGGAAGGTTATGGAGCAAATGTGTCTGGAAACAATTCCCAGCTATGTGAAGGAAGGTGGTTGACAACAGCCAGAAATATTCCTCTCTCCCCCCAGCACTCTCCCTCACGAGATCAATACAAGGGAAAAAAAAAAAAAAAGCTGGCTAGAATTACCTGGGGAATGAGATCCTTCAGGTTTCTAGGTGAAGCCTCCCACATTTTTACTCTCTCCGACTGTGTCTCTGGCCATAATATCCTTGTGGTAGGCATATGTCTTTCTGCAATGAAGCTGCTGCTCTCTTTTCTGCATAGCTTTAGCATGCTGAGTGGAGGTGCTAGCTTTCTGCTGTGAAGCAGGGAAGGGGTAAGGCTTTTAACAGCAGGCTTTATTCTTGTGACTTCAGCCTTTCCCTGCAAAGGTCATAAAAGCATCTATAAAATATTTTATTTTTGCAAATACTCTAAAGCTGTCACATAATCATTGCCTGCTTTTCACTCCCTGACAGGGCAGCTGCTGTAGCTATGGGAAAAGTACATGAAGAAAACCATGGAATATTAACAAAGAGTAAAATTTTAATAATAAAAATGGAAGAAAATGGAAACTTTTTTTTCCCTAGCCATAGTGCAGACTCTGTGTGATATAATTACAGTGAAACTGGGTAATACTGTTTTACATCAATGTTAAATGCAATGCATCATAGTAATGACACACTCTCGAGCACTTTCCACATTGCTCTGTCTCCTTTATCAGAGAGAGATTCCCATACTAAGATCAAGCATATTAACAGTATCCTGGTTACTTTTTTTCAGTCTGATACTCTCTTCCATTTTGCAGACATTCTTCAAACAGACATCCCTGTCCCAAGCAGGCAGCAATCCATTAAACACCACTTACACCACCAGACTGTCAGTAAACTACCAGTATAAATGACAAAATGATAAATAAATTGCTTCCCTAAATCACTTTAACCCTTGATTAATATTTACTGAAACATATCAGCAGTGACAAGTGCAGTGTGTGACAGGGAGCAAGTTTTGTATGGAGGGGACTCTACATCTGAACACAGTCATGTCCTGAAATTGTGGAAAGGTCATGACAGGCAAAGCTGGGAGGAGAGCTGAAATACAAGAAGGTACAATGCAATACAAGACTCATCTTCTCTTGCAACATGTAAGGCCAATGCCAAGTTTGTGTAAGCCACCTGAACAGAATGAAACTGTGTCACTCCAGGACCATGCCACACAGTATGACCGGTCACATTAACATCTCCTCATCCTGAGCGTAAATGACAGTCATTGTTTCATAGACAGGGATCAAATTAGTAGCTAGTATATTTGACGGCACATTCTGCAGTTACTAGTCCATGTCCTGCTTTCATAGACAGAAGGAGAAAGTAAGAAAATTGTTCTGTAGCCTATGGACAAATGCTGGAGTAAACGTGCTCCATCTACCTTTCCTGGGGAGAGCTCGTAATGGAACAAAGCACATTCCCTTCAGCTTTCCCATGCGATGTGCATGGAAGAAAGTTTGACTCACGAGTCTGAGACAGATTCACATGTTAAAGTTTCATGTATTGCAGTGATAATGAAGAGAAGGAAAAGAAAAATATTTATACAATGTTGGAATCTTGGAAGAGTTTGTGGATGCCACATCTTGAAAAACATTTGTATGAACTTGTGCATGAACTAAAAATGTGCTGCTTAAGGCTACAGTGCTAGTTGTGTTTAATGGGAGTTGCTTCTTCTACACTATGTGGCATATCAGTATTTTCTCCATGTGCCTGCTTCCAGGCAGTAGATAGTCTTGTCTGTATAAGCCTCAAGGAGGTCAAAAGCTGATTTAACAGCCTTATCTTTTTGGAGAAGAAACCTTATTCCCGAAGGTATAATATAAGCGCTCATGTAGGTAATGAGCTATTGAACTTTTCCTGAGAAATCACGAATGTGATCCTGCCTCGTCTTGCAAGAGCTGAAAACAGTTTCCAGCTACTGGGACTTTGGCAGACATAAAAATCAGTTGAGTCTTACTGCAGCTTCTACACGATATATCATGAGATACTACTTTTCATTAGGTAGTGAGCTTTTACAGGTCTCAGCATGCCTCCTGGATATGTTAAAGCAGCGGCAATGTTCCTCTCCCATGCTCTGTGTGTTCCCTGAGGTAGCTGTTTTCCTTATCTGGGTTTCCTCGCATAGCCCTCCTCTTCCCAGTTAAGTATCTTCAGCATGATGTCCTCCTCAGAAAGGTGAAAGCAAAGTGCTTACAGGAATTTAGTAGCTGTCTTTAAGCACCTCTACCCTGTCTTTAACATCTCCAGTAGGTGATGTACATGAATCAGGTTCCTCTCAGACTTCTCCTCTGATCTGCTTCTCATTCTCCTTTGGTCTTCCTTCAATTCTGTCACTTCTTTTTCAGTATCTACCAAAATAATACCTGAATCTGTGGTCATTAGTTTTGTTCCCTTTCCCTTGGTGTTTTCATTCCTCTCTGCCAGTGTCACGGTCCCTGTTTTCAAGAGAAGCCATTTTGTTAACCTCTGTGCAGTACTTCGCTCTCATCCCTACTTGTATGCATTCTCCATGAGGAATATTCTCACTTGTGTTCTTTTACACTGTGCCAGTATTTACTTTCCTTGCCAATAGTTTCCTTCCTAAATCACTTTATTCCCTTATTCAGCCCATCTCAACCAATATTAATCAGTACTTTGAGTCCTACATTTTATTTTTGATTCTTGCATAAACAGATTTCTCTACTAAAATGCCCATTTTCCCCAAAAGGGTAATAACTGCTGTGATCTTTCCTCTCAAGCCCTTATTCAGCTACTTTGTTCTTCATCTTCATTTCTAACTCATGTCATCCCTCTGCTATCATCCTTTCCCTCTCACTTTTTATTTTACTTTCACCTCCTCCCCATCACTATCCCTCATGAACTACTTTTTCCTTTAAGTTTCTATTACTCAGCCATACAACAACTCTTATATTTTCTAACTTAGGCCCTGTTGCAGTCCCACCTCTCTCCCCCTCCTTTTTCCTGAAAACCCATTCATTTGTTCTGTACTGACTCTTTCTTTCCTGGTTAAGTTAGGTTTTGACATGGGCGAATAGTTGCTTACCAGAGTTTCCAAAAGCAGTAAATCTTAAGACTGAATGATAGCATAGAGATAAGAGACATCGTGTTGATTAGCATTTATCTCATCTTTCACGCCTTTCCTCCTCTGTCTTTTATGACGTCCCCTCTACATGGCCTCTGCACAGACAGCTGTAAATTGACTGTTTCAAATTAAGATAAACAATTATTTCTGGGAAATGTTGATTCAAAACAGGGAAGTTATCTGTCCAAAACACCATGCCCACCCTCTCCCCACACAATTTTTACTGTCTAAGCAAGCCCTGCCCCTTTCTGCTGGCTTCCACTTGCAGACTGCCCTGTTAGTTCCCCGCCTGGTTCTGCATGGAGCCACACAAACAAATGTGCTGGGGCAAGGAACGGCTAGCCTGCAAGCAGAGGTAATATCTGTGGGTGAAAAGGGCACTCTGTGGTTCAGACAGGCTTCAGCAATACCTACCAGCCCACGACAGAAAACAAAACTGCAGTAATCAGTTGTTTTATTCCCCACATCCATCAGCAATAGTCTCTCACTTACCGAGAGGCTTAGGTGACAAGGAAGCAAATGCATTGATTTGGTCTCAGATTAAAAGTAAATGACTGCTGCCCAATAAAGAAATCTCTTCAGAGATTTAGAAGGCACCTGGGATGGGAATTGCAGCATGGAGAGCATTGCAGCTAAACATCTGCTCCCATCACAGTGTTCCTGCAGATGCTGGACTAACACAGTTTGGTATAAGCTGGTCATCAGGATCTTAACAACTACATCTCTAGCAATGCTGCCCTCAACCATTGTTTTTCATGCTTAATTGCCTCGGGCTTTCACACAAAGATGTAACGATTATATAAAAGGAATACTGTCAAAACTGACAGCAATGAGAGTTGTCACAGACAGTACAGGCTTCTTTGTCATCACCAATACATTGGGGTGTTTTCTTACAAATGTTTACTAATAACTTTAAAATTACTACAGCACCAGTATTCCCTTGCTACACTTGCAAATATGTCTGTAGTTTTAGATCTTGTTTCTAGGGGCTTCTGTTAGATCTTGAAAATATAACCACAATGAGGATCAGATGGCATTCTTATTTGATATTGTTTTAAAAATCATCTACAAATACACATTCTAGCCTAAAAATAGATGTGCAACCTTTAAGGAGAGCAAAGCCAGTCTGTGACAATCTAGTCTGGAACTGTGAATTAAACAAACTGTTAGATTTCAAGGGAGCATAATTTCAGCTGTTGATGTAGACTGCAAGCTTCTAATTTAGCCATAACTTAGTCAATATCAAGCATAATTCCCTTGCTTAAAAAGTTATTAAAATTTTAATAAAACCAAGGAGATGCTAAGACAAAAGTATATTAAGATGGCATAAAAGTTGTGCTTACATATCATTAATTTAAAGGCAGGTTAGATGTTAATTAGAATGCCTTAATGGAGTATTGCCAAATGTGAACACTTTTAGATTCATTTGGCATGTATTTTCAATTCTGAATACAGTAGGTTTCAGATGTTTAGTACCAATGGAATTCTGAGCCCCGGTAAAGTTGTTCTCAAATGTTACAGAGGTATAAATGTTAGGGGTACCTATAAATGAGTTGTCCTTACTTATTACATAATACTTGATTTTGTATGTTACTGGTACTGATACATGAGAGAGGCATCAGATCTCAGCTCTGTGCAGATTGCTTTGGTGAGTGTGTGCAAACTAATCTATACACTTTCAGTATCTGATGCACAACGAACTCAAGGAGATGAGTTTATGGAGAAGACAAGTGTTGAAGCTACTTATCAAAATTAAGCTCAATGGAAATTTTTCAGAGTGCTGAGTTCAGGTTCAAGAGGTTGGCTTTTGGGGAAGGTGAGTTGCACTTTGTAGGGTTTTTTGCTTTCTTTTTATTCTCCATCTACCAGAGCAAGAAATTACTATGAGCTATAGTTCCTACCTTCTTCCTATCTAAATATAAGCTACTGCTTTATAGAGTCTGCAGTCATTTATATCTATGAGGTACATGTGAGTAATTGGAACCTCATTTCCAAGTGGATTTAGCCTTCAACAAAATATCCTAGAACATATTCAGCTCATTTTCTAAAAATTTATTAAGGGAATGCACTCTTCTTCTATGAACAATCAAACTAAGATTTTCCCTTAAGTCCTTGAGTACCTATGTGCGTATCGCTAATTTATTACCTAATTCGCCAGTGTAGTAGCCAATATGCTCCTGCGTTGTTTTGAGAGTGTGCAGAGTATTTGCACACTGTGCCTCATATCTATATATGAAGAATCTCTTCTGGTCTACCAGCACTGAGATGTCCCATAAGCAGATATTATTCAGGTATTATTCAGATACTATTCAGCAGATATTATTCAGATATTACTGTAGTTTGATAAGGCTTTTTGGTTAAAATCTACATCACATGTACATGTTTTCATAAATTTCTTCAGGTTGTTTATTCCTGCATAGTTCAAAAATAACATTAAGCTTTTCAAAGCAAAATAACCACTCTAAAAATGTAAGCACATTCACATGTATGGTGAAATACCTCTTATTCACCCAGATCTACAGAAGGAAAGAAATACACTGGGAAGGGTACAGTAAAGTCATTCCATGTCTGGATCAAGAAACTACTGAAATTCAGATCCCATTATTAGAGGCTTTGCCATCAGCATCTTTTCACAAGTTTGCATACAATTTGCTGTCAACTACTTGCAGTTGACACCCTCCTTTACCAACATGAACAGAGAAGCATCAAGGGGTCCACGAGGAGCAATGCTGAACCGAACTGTTCTGCTGCTGCAGTCAGTCTACATCAAATCCACATATCTAAAGTTTTCTTTTATAAAATCAGCGACCTAAATGGTTTCTGTTTGAGTATTCACATTCTGTGTTGAGCAGATGCTCAAATGTAAGTATAAACTGTTTTGGAGAAACGAGGCCTGATTTTATTAGTAATTTTATTAGTAATAATGTATTTCAAAAAGCTTGCACTGAAGCCCTTTGCAAACATGAACCAGTGTCAAATGGTTCAGAGGAAAGTAGGCGAGTTTTAAAATGCAATTGACTGAAAAACATGGCTTCTGTACAAGGCTACAACATTAAATTATCCTTCATATCCTCCAGTATAGCTGGAAATCATAGAACAACTAATGCAATGAGAGAATCTAGCCCTAAGAAAGCTAGTAGTGAAATACAGCGTGTTTCTGATCCTCCTCCTTCACTGTACTGATTACACATATACCAGACTGGCAGACCCTACAGCATCTTTGCTTTGTGATTTAACATGGCAATCTGATAATGGCATGATAAATTAAAAGGAATTTTATGCAACAGAATGAATGGGGACTCTGGTCTCACTCTCCTCCTATTAATTCTTTTAGACACCTTCTTTCCCTGCCTGATCTCTCTTTGCTGCCAGCCTGCTTCAATTATCTTTAGGCCCCATTCACCTGATGCTCAGTGCATCATCTGATGGGGAGTAATACTCTCCCAGAAGGACAGGCATCCCTACCACCACTGAGCTTATCTTCAGTGTCAGCAAAAGAAGGACAGTTTTATTTCCAATGATGACACACCATTGCTCCTCTCCAAAGATAGATTTGGCCTTTCATCATAGCCTGCCTCTCCTTTTTCCGAGTCCATGCTGGCTGGCTCTGCATGCCTCTACAGTGGCTGACATCACCCACCTGAGGGCCCTCTGTTCTCCTCTGCCAGGACCAGGGCACACAGAAGGGACAGCTGCGGGCTGAGTTCTGGTTTTATTGCAGTCAGTTATGCTGATACCCTACTGACACTCTTGTGATAGTACACTGTTAAGGAGAGCAATCTAGGGAAGAGGAACAGAGGGCAGCTGTGCTGGCTCAGACCAAAGGGCAGGCTCTCCTCTCATCTTCCAACAGTGCCAAACTGTTTGGAAGTTCATGAAACAGCATGTGTAAGAGGGAAGCATATAGTAGTTTTTGCCTGAGTACTCGGTATCTGGGTGTCTGTAGCTCACTCGGCTCCAGAGCCAGAGGTGGTGTCTGGGCAATTAGCAGGCTTGGCTGGATTATTTTACCAGGGTTTTTCCAATGCCCTTCTGAACCCGTGAAAGGCTGTTAGCTTCCTCGGTGCCCTGTGGCAAGGAGTTTCACAGTTTAACGGCAAGTTGTGCGAGGAACCACTTCACATTACTGTTGAAAATTGGCCTTTGCTAGTTTCATTTCATGCCTCTTAGTCCTTGTATTCAGAAAGGCAAGGAAAGCTCTTCCCTGATTCACCTTCTCCACTGTCTTGGTGGTTTCACAGCCCTCTGTCTCAGCCCTCTGTTACCATCTTTTGTATGCAGGCTCTCTACACTTTCCTGTCATGCTTCAAGCTATTTATATTGCCCTCATCTGAACCTCCTCTATTCCTGAAAATACAGGCGATGCTCTTACAAATAACAGGCTGTCACATTTTCAGATATGCCTCTCAATTAGTATGTGCATATATTCTGCACGCACTGGGATCAAATGACCTTTGTCAATGCACCGTGCCAATGCAGTTGCTTGTGCATTTCCACCACCACTCTGAATGTTATTTGGTGTTTTAATCCTGATCTCAAGGGTTACCCATTTGGTGATCTCCAGTCAAATAAATACTCACTTGAGTGCGATCTCAGTGTGGCCAACAGTCAGAATACAAACAAACCAAAACCAAATAGCAGCAGTGATACAAACTTTTAGACTTACTTTTAGGAGTACTAGACACACATACGTATACATAGTCTGTGCTTTGTGTTTTCTTGAACCTATTTCCCTTCAATGAAGACTATGGCTACTGTCAAAAATAGAAGGAATATTCTCAGTAAATTGCTTCTACAGTTATCAAATGTCTTTGGATTCATTTCAGCATTTAATCACCCACAAAATCTGGGTTTTGCCTCATATGTTTCTGCATCCTTTAATCATGGAGGAATTAACTGGCAAATCCTGTTGGGGGCTTTTTTGTTTGTTTTTTATTTTAAAGTATATTAATTTCAAGTACTGAAATGAGGAATGATAGGGTGTTTTCTTTCTTTTTTTTTCTTTTTTTTTTTATGAAGCTACCCACAATTCTTCACCCGAAGCAAAACTTAATTCTCATTCAGATTGAATAAAGAGTATTTCTGTCCTTATGCCCCTCATCCCCGTATATCCTGTCTTCCCATATTCTGTGCCTCTTTTCAAAGCACTGTCACTAACGGAAACTTTTGCCTCCTTCCACCTCTCTCTCTCCTCACTTTTTGAAGAAGATTGCTGCTGGAGCTCTGTATACAGACAGACAGATAGATAGATAGATAGATAGACAGACAGACAGACAGAAAGGAGCTTGCAGGTTTTTCAGGGACAGATTCAGTAGCACTTTCCTCTGAAATGATCTTCTGCTATGGATTACCAGATAATGCACCTGGACCCACATTAGTTTGTTCAGGCTCATGGTTTTATCTGAAAATCATTTTCCAGTAATCTTATGTACACCATCTGGCTAAACATCCTGTTAGGAGCCAGCCGCTGAAAGAAGGAGGAAGTACTCTCTTCCCCCAAACCGTTGCTAAGCAGCTCAAGTAGTAACAACCACATCATTTATTCAGTTTGTGCAAACCTGGGTCCAGCAAGATCTCCCAGCCCCATCTGGGGCATGGATGTGCATCCAGGGCCATTAAATGAGTGACAAGAACTGTTTATTCCCCTCCCCTCCAATTGTCAAGCCAACCTTTTTTTTTTTTTTTTCCCTATGGTGATTATTATTAGTTAGTGTGCACAAGACCAGTTATCACAAAAGGGACCCTGTGCCTGCAACAGCATCAGTTTCTCGCTGCTTGACACCATCTCTCCCCGAATGCAAGGATTTTTAAGCCACACAGATGAATAGAGCTGGTCATGGGACAGATACAGCAGTGAAGCAAAAAGGCCATCTGGCATCCTAAAAACTAGTCTCCACCCTGCCTCATCCAAACTCTGAGCTTGCACAGCTCAGAAGTACTGCCCCCACTGTGCCACCTCCTGTGCCATGTGGCTGGTGGCAAGAAACCCCAGCCTGCCCTTGGCACCACAAGGGGGAAGTCAGGCAAAACTGAGGGAAGGAAAATTGCTTCCCCTTGCTTTCTTCCATGGCGGAGAAGTCGTCCTTCCAAACAGCATCCTTTAAAACACACCTCATAACATAACAAGGAATACAAAGTCCTACTTTAAGATGTACCAGGTAACTCAGCTTGGCTGCTTGGGCTTCAAACAGGGGCTCCCTGCTGACAGGATAGGGTACGTTGTCTCTAAAAACAGTAAGTCTCAGGATCCTCCTAAAATTCAGTGTGGCCCCTGGGACCAAATTTAAGGCTCCTTCCTTACAAACAAGGTGTCTGCCTCTAAAGACATCATTCCGACATATTCACAGGACTTCTCTGCCGGCTTCAGGGTAGGAAAGTATACTGGTGAACATGTGTAGGCAGCATCCTACTTAAATTTATTCTGCCGAGATCTTACTCATTAATCTCGGGGAGGCTGCAGGTGCATTTATTAATGTAAGAGCCCCATGTTAAAATGCTGCGATCCTTTCTGACATATTAAGCCATATTTAATTCACTCTCATCATCCCCAGCCTCTCTAGTAGACATTAGATAACTCTGGGGTCCTAAATAAGCTACAGTGACTTAGATAGGAAGCATGTGAGTTATTAATCTTATGCAAATGCCTGTTTAATTTTCAGGGATCTTGGTACCATTGTAAGTGCTGGAAGTCATGGACTATAAAGAAAAAAGGTAATTTCCTGTTTGTTTAATTGATCTTCTGTAACTTTTCTCCTGGCTGGTAAAGCTAGGTAATGGAATTTGCAATGTAAAATCATTATTAGAAGTGTGAGTATGACATTTGATTAATCCAGTCTATTTAGTCTTAATAATACACACTTGACTTACATTCTGGAAGCAAAATTGCCTGCTATTTCCCCTCCTGCTTTTTAAATATATTTCTAAATATCCTTAGCATTATGATACATGAGCGTATTTCTTTATGCATTGTTATCAGGAAGTGATCATTCCCCCAAACACGTGCTTCATGAGCAACAGTATGTTTTCTGTAAGATTTCTACTCACAGGAAGCTTTTGGTCTATGGAATGTCCAAAAATTCCTTTAAAAGACCAATGCCTTTCCCACTTCCCTAGAGGATGAGATGGTTCAGCTCTGGCCATCTCTTGAGTGGCAGATTTCCAGGGTAAACCCAGAAGGTGGTGATGACTCAGGAGCTGACATTGTTCTCACTCAGCACTGAATCAATTTTCTGTCATCCCAGTTCTTGGTTAAAACAGAAAATAACAGTACTCTTGACTGTTCAAGGAAAATAAAGGCCATTTGTCACGTCTTTTCAGTGAAAGAGAATTACACCCAAAGCCATGGCCAGCTCCAACTTATGGGAGAGGTTTTTCCACCCACATCTTCCTGTGTTATTTCTATTAGATCCAGCATCTTTTCTCTCTCTGCAGCCCAAGCCACTGTTAAAAGTTATTGTATATTACGTCAGGCTTGGTTTAACTCAGCAATGAACAAAGGCGTCTCTTCTTACAACATGCTTTGGAGTGAAAACAACATTTTTAAAGTAAGGTACAACCATCGCAAGTGATGCACAAGTACCATGTAAGATCAGTGTTAGTTTATGGTAATCTTTTTTGTAATCGTGCTAAAGAAATTATTCTACTCCTGGTTTCATTTTACAGTAATTGCTCTAACTTCTATTTCCATCACAGTAATATTTAGTGCAATCATATCCATTTAATTTGATCATTTATGTTCCACTGCAGTGATCAAAATTGGCAGTCTACTACTTCATGTTACCATTCGTTACACCTTACTAAATTAAGCATCCAAATAAAAGCAATTATTTTAAACACACATGAAGGGGTCTACTTTACACTGCAAAGTGTTAAGAAAATGCTTTTAAACAACACTATTTTCAATGTTAAAATATTTCTTATGTTTTGTATACATGTGTTCTGTTCTTTATAGCCTATCTTTGGTTTCTAAGTCAAAGCTGTAAGGAATACATAATATGAGTAAGCTTTAAAAAATAAAAAGTGTTATTCCATAATAGGTTTCAAAAGGGAGTTTATTTATACAGGTTGTATTTAAATACTTCTCACTACATATCTTTTGAGGCTAGGACTGCCCATAAAGAACACAAAAAGAAAACAAATACTGGCAAGGCTGATTTGAAACCAAACACCTTTAAAACAAAGAAAAAATTGGAGCATTCTCAAGTATTTTTTAAATAAGAGCTAAGTATCTTTGGAAACCTGGGGTCCAACTAAGAGAAGTGTTTGCTTATTTGCTTTTTAACTTGAGGTGTACAAGAATCACGTGCAACTGTTCAGGAATGCTCCTGAGCAGCTCCGGTGGAGATGCCGGGGCGCAACAGGAGAGAGGCAAACTGAGACCCTACCCTGGGGCAGAGCTGGGACCTGGCCCACATGCAAGCTGCAGAGAGCTGCCTTCTTCTGTCAGCGGTGTCATAATTTATCAGCCTCCCCCAAATGTGAAAATACTAAAATGAGCACTCTTCAAAACCATAGACCTGAACGTGCTAACAATTTTGGCTTTTTGGAAACCTTGTTTTCCAATGAACGAGTGAGTCATCCTCCCTTCCGCTCCTCCTGACAAGCTTGTCTTTTGTCTGTGGCTCTTACAAAATGAACCTCTGATTCTGTTTTATGCAATCAGTAGCCAGATGGTGACTGGACAAGAAGCAGCCTGATTTACCTCGGAGTGATACTGAACTTCCACAGCTGCTACTGAAAGGGAGTGTTCCCTTCTTAACGAAGAGCAGTTTCTGGGGCTCACAATAAAGAGGCAAAATTGCAGTGGACTGGTGTTTATGTAGAATTTTTTGTTTCTTAAATGACTGTTCTCCTATAAGCAAGGAAACTGAAATCTTTGGATGCCTCTGTTAAGCTCTGTCCCTTAGCGAGAGTAAAATACTAGTGCAATTGCACTAGGTCCTGGTAAGAGCTCACCAGGAAGACAGCACACAATTCTTGTCACCTTTATTCCGAGAAAGTGTGCACAGATGGCCTGCCAGGATGCTCAGGAGGTGGAAAATCCATCTTTTGAGAGGGAATAGATGAGAAAGGCTTGACTACAAGTAGAATAAAGGCTTCAAGAGAACAAGGTTTCTCTTCCTGACACCAGATTTTGGTGGCGTGGAGGGATCTGATATGCAGGGAGGCAAAGGATATAACCAGCAATACATGGAGAAGTAGATATGAAGCAGTTATGAATAAATCAGACAGTAATGAAACAAAGTTCTGGAGCAACCTCCTATCCTGACAGGGACCCTCTTTCGCACAAATTAAAATGCAAGATCTTAGATGGGCATGGNACTCCCTTCCCCTAAGAAATTATACAGGTTAAGTAAGATGGGGGTGAGGGAGAGAGAGAGAGCAGAAAGGAACGACTGTTCAGGATTCCTAGCCACTCTTCAGGGGATGAGAAGCTGCGTTTATATGGCCTCATCATTCAGCTGAAAATGACAGGCAATGATTTCCAGGCTCTTGCCTATCCTTTTGGTGACTGTTTAAAAACTGTTTGTGTTGGTTTGAGGGTATTTTATTATACAGAGAATAGGTATATTTGACAAGCCTTAAATATGAATTGCTGCTGTGCTGCATGAAATATCTGATAGCAGGTACATTTTTTACATAGTGCTTTGCTGTGATGTCTCTGCTTGTTTCTGCTAAGAAGTTTTCTGCTTTCTAGTCTGTTTATCATTATTATATCTTGTCTTGCCTGACGCATCCCATGGTTTGTAAATGCAACTTTTATTCTACAGTTAACGGTGTTGAGGATTTTAATAAATTGCCTTCCAGTCATGCTGCATTTTCTTTCTGTGGTGTCTTCTCTCTTGCACACAAAAATAGTTATTACCCATTCTGTTTTGCAGCGAAAAACTACGGAAGCTGAACCTTTAAGCATATTGCTAACGAGTTTGGACCTGCTTTGCATTGTGGGCTACACAAACAGACAAGAATAAAGCCATTTTCATTTTCTACATCCTAAATTCTGGATAACAGTGCTGCCAAAGTATTGCACCAATAACATACTCTTAAATTCATTTTGCCAGTCTATTAGTCCTCCTTATATAAATTCTACGCTCAATCATTGACACATTCTGATTCTCTAAAATAGCTCTTAGTATCCCTGCACTGCATTGCTACAATTGAAACTGGGATGCTAGACTTTCTAAAGAATTTTCTTGGAAACTGAGGTATTTAATCTTATTCTAGGAAAGTAAATATTGGTTAATTGAAGCTTAAGCTTGGGAAAAGATTAGAGACATCTAATTACCCCAAATTATATATCATGCTCTAATATAGTAAATTAGATTAGACAGGCTTTTCATTTCAAAATTACATTAATGACTGCATACATTTTCTTAATATTATAATCTTTAATCTTAGTTCCCTTAAGATACTAATAATTCTCTAACCCGTCTCTGACTTTGACAACATTATATAAAATTATAATCACTCCTAAAATTTTAAACTTAGCTTTAAGTAAAGCTAAAGGAAATAGCTACACACCAGAAAAGGCAAAATACATACCGTTCAGAATGTAAAATTTCCCTTAAACTTTGTATTAATAAAGTGCCTAGTTTGCATTCATGGTTAACCGGGACCAGCTGCAGTGGTTTCTTTCTTTGATTTAGCCTAAAAGAGGCTGCTTTGTTCATATTTAGCTTATTCTCAGTTAGTGCTGTGTCATCATTTCACATCCACAAAAAAAAAAGCTGCCTTGAAAGAAGCTTGCAGTGGTAACAAACAAACAAAATAAGCAGGTGGAACAAGACTTCGGCCAGAAACTTTGTTCAAGTGATGGCAGAGCTTGCAATTGGTACATGGCCATCATTTTGAGGTGAGATTTCTTTATTCACGCCTGCAAAGGGTGGGGCTGAAATAGCGCAAGGAGTATGGGACAGTACATGTGGGAGTATCAGTTAGTACTTGTTTCTCACAGATTGAGACCAGCAAGGCCTGAGTGAGTCAGAGATCTCCACCTTTGGTCTCCACTTTGTGGTCAGGTTTTGCAGAGAAGTGTCCACATTCCCATTCCCCTCGACCATTTGCTTTCACAGGGACATAGCCACACTTCCTTCCACCTTTGATAAACAAGTGCCTTTTGGAAGAAGATCATATTTTAAAAGTTTCATTCCAGATTTCACTAGAGAGGCACTGAGGTGACAGAAGATCAATCGCTTGTTCTAGCTCATCTGCACCTGGGGGCTCATATTCATGTATTCAACAGATTATTAAATCTATCGTATCAAACACATGCACCAGTCTCTAAAAGGCCATTTCTGCAGAGGAGCTAAACAGCCCACAACATTTGATTTGGATTGAGAACCCTTGGTTCAGGGGTTAAGGCCCAGCCCACGTTCTGCAGGTTTAAAAGCTGTTCGTAACAGGTGATGCAGACCACCCCCACCTACCTTTGAAAGCCAGATTCAAAGCTCTGATATCGACTGCCCTAATCCTAATCATCAAGTGCAAGGTGGCCTAGAGGTGTGCTAAGGAGTATGCGCTGTTATGGTGGGCTGGGACTGCTCTGAGGAGTTGTGTCACCAAGGCTAAAATACAGTATCTCTCACTAGCACTATGCTCCTCCTGAAAGTAATACTGTTAACTCCATTCAATTTGAAAGATTGGTTGGTTGTTTTTTTTTTTTCCCAAGTGTACTACCTCATGTTTTACTTTAATGCATTTTGTCTAGGTACAATGCATAAGAAGAGAGCTCCTGAGATTGAGCACTTGACCAGGGCACTGGAAAGGAGGATGTGGGACTGGAAAAATGCAGGAGAGGAAGGGGATTCTATGAGTTTGAGAAACACTTTAGTACAAGTGGAATGGGAAGAAGAGGGGAGAAATCCATATTTCTAAGAGCAAAACCAAAGCAAGAGAAGACTTAAAGGAGAAAAGCAAGACAATGATGTAAATGTTTCTGCCATTCTGATTTGTCCAATGTCATCCCCTACATGCAATGTTACTCTGCTGTGTGTGTGGAACCACAGAAAATGCCAAGTTCTAGTTCTCACAACTATCTGAAAAAAAGAAGACTGAACAAGGTCCAGCAAAGGAGATCTGTAGTCTTCCAGCTAAGAGAAGACATATACTGGCAAGAAGATATCACACGGCAATGCATAACATAAAATGTCTTATTCATGGCACATTATGGAATAGACCCCCTTAACGCTGTTAAACACAGAAACATTTCATGCTTGGTTGCTTTATGGTATCTCCTCAACTTACTCAATGCAGGTATGTCTGTATACTGTTCATTGCAACTTTACATGTCATTTTAATGCTGAACTTTTCAGTCATAAATAGAGTTAGTCCCAACCTTTATGATTTAATTCCAAATTTTGGTCCCCCAATATGCCTAACTGCATGTTAAAATGAATCAGAACATCAAATGCCTCCTTAGGAGACAAAACCAGAATTTCTTCTATCTCATGGAATTCAGAGAGGACAGTCCATAAGTAATCTGGAACTGAAAACGTTCATACTTACATTTTTCCTCTTTCAGGGACATTTTCTTAATTATACTAATTTGTCAAATGTATCTTCATTTTTACAAGAAGTTTCCTTTTCATACATTTGTTAAAAGAAAGATAATCGCAACTGGAAAGCAGCGAAACGCAAAGAACTTTAATTATGCATTATAATAACAAATGTGTTCTAGTTCAGGTGAGCCAGACCAATTATATATGATTAGTGAATGGAAACAATTGATGTTTCTGCATTTTCATTTGGGTCTGCTGACCTTTCATGGTGGATGTGTTACAATCTGTCTTCTCTTGGTGCTCAAGACAGAGAAAATATTTTAATTTATAGAGCCATTTGGAGAAATTATTTCAGTCTAATTTAGAGACAAGTTTTACTGAACTCGATCCATATTTACTCCATTCTCACAGAGGAGAAGAATGCTTCTTTGTAGCTCTCTTTAAATTGCACATGTCCTGAATATCCATGAGGCTATCATTGGGTTGGTTTTTTTTCATACTATATTGAATGTTATTCTCCTAGGACACTGACCAGTGTCCAGTTCCACTTGGACCTCATAGTCACCAAGTTGTAACTAGAGCTCCTCAAAGCAGTCACTCAAATGATGCCATATAATAGGCTGGCAGCATTGCCAGCATGAAGAACAACTGGCATGGCAGCATTGTCAGCTTGAAGACCTTACGGAGCACGTACCTTCCAGAAAATGTTTGAAAAGACAGAGCAAAAAGTGTACTTTTTAAAAGGACACATGAGGTGATGAGGCATTAGATTTCCTATGGTAATGTTGACATAAGGTAAGAAAAAGTAATTAGAACTCTTATTAAAAAGTAAGCTGCCTTTAATATATTCTTCATTTTCCTCTGACTGTGACATGCGATTTCTGATGTTTACTTTTGCTTAGTGCTTCTGAATAGCTCTTTAATCTGATGCCTGAATCATTGGGGATGCTATGCTTCAGAATGCCTTCTTTAGTAGAGGCACATAAAAGGTGCAGCATGTAAATGTAATTCACCTTCTTATTTTACTGAAACCTTAGCTTAATAGAAATGTTGGCAAGAAAACGTGAATTGGCTTCAAATGGGCTGTAAAACTGGACCAAAACCATGTAATTACTGTGTCTTGCGTACTTCATAGTATATTTTTCTTCTAAATATTTTCTTGCCCCTCGAAAGTTCACCAAGACTTTGACAGTGTGGCTTGGTCCTTCTCAGCATCAGCAGAAAGATATTCTGCAGCTAATGTAATATTCTCTAACTCCATTACTTTCAGACTCTGCCTTTGGAGAAACCTATGCAAACTCCCTCAAATCTAATGAGGCTGTACATCACTGGATTCGCTTTGAAGGTAATAGGGTTGCGCAAAGTGACCTGAGGGCATAATTTGGCTACTTACAATGATGATGAGTGAGAGTAAAGAAACCCCCTTGAGTCTCAGAATCCACAGAGAACCTGGAGGTTAGGAGAGGAAAAGGCTGTTTTATTCTGGGAAAATATGATACAGAATCAAAGGGGCACAATAAGTATGGAACCCTGCAGTGACTGTTCATCACATCTTCTTTAGGCAAAGCTTCACTTTGAATCTACTTACATTATCTGAGAATTAATGACATTTTAATTCATAATCAAATTAACTGCAGTAATCTTTATTAAGGAAAGAATCCCACTGGCAGAGTGCCTTTTTGCTCAAACTTAGAAGGATGCATGTGGAGCCACAGCAGAGATGTCCACACTATGAAATCACGTCGAAGGGACTATGCATCTAAAAACTTAACCTTTTTTTTCCAGGAGTATCAGGTAGTCAAAGACACCACCTCTCTACAGCCTTCTGCCACATCCAATGAGCTGCAAAGCAGAGAGGATGAACTGAAGAAAAATCCTGTGGATTTTCCTGTTTTTTTCTCTTACATTCTTCAAGGGTGTTTAAACAGAAAAGTACCTTTTCATTCTAGACATCCTCAGTGTAATAACATTAAGCATTACTTTCCCAATTGCAACTGATAAAATTGTTTCCCCCATAATCAGCAAGTACTGCATTTTATCATATGCAATTGTGAACATAATGATTAATATTTTTATACTTGGAACTTTGGGATTTAACAGAGATTAAAGAGTAACTGCACCTCATGACTGTTTCGCATTCACTTGCAACTAGAATTAATCAAAGCTAAATTGTCTCCACAATTTTGCAATACAAAGTGAGGATTCATGTTAATTCTCTCCACAGGAAAGCACAAAAAGAATCCAAGGAGGATACAGAGCATATGCCGGATGAATAATAAGGAAAGGCAAGCAGATTTGCATAAGTTATTTATTTTTGGGAAGGGGTGAGGGGCTGGTTCTTTAAATGCCCTTGACCAACTTTTCTGTCGTTTTCCTTTCCTATTTAATTTCTTCCTCTACTTGACCTGATGCAAACTAGCAGCAGCCACCTCCCCAAACAGTGAAGGTCCCAGACAGGCTAGTAGAGCTGCTTTGCTCACTATCTCCAGGTATATACTCCTCAGAAAGTATACTAGATGAGGACAGTATATATGTAACACTGTACATCTTAACTCCCTTGAAAATATTATTTATCATTTTACAGGCACTTTATCAATACTGCTTGCCATCTAGACACTGACTCCCACTGAAGTGTCTAGAGATCACTCTTATGGGGTTTCTCCTGCAAAACCTGCACTTGCAAGTATGCAACACTGCTCCCTCCAGCCCTTCCCATTTTAAGTTCTCCAGTGTACACAGGTGGCACAATCTGGTGATCTGTGTCATCCTTCAGGAGACAGTCCAAAATGCCACAACGAGCATTAGTTGTGATTTAGCACCAGCTTCTCAAAAACTTCTTCTCCAGCTCAGAGTTCCTGCACCACAGTCTGACATCTGAAGCACACTTACCCTCATTCAGTCTTTTCACTAGTTTCCCAAGAAAACACTTTTTTTTTTTTTTTTTTTCACTTAAACCAATCAAGAAGTTTGGGCAGTTTTGAAGGTCAGTTACAGGGGCAGAAAAATAAGCATTTCCTTTATGTTATATAAGTGCACGCAGAGAAATAGTTTCTGCCCTCCAAACTTGTAGCCTGACTAGACAAAGGTGAATAAAAACCCCTGACTGACCAGCCTTTACAGAACACCTCAAACCTTTAGCAGTGCAACACCTCCTCTGGAAAAACAGAACCAATCTTCAATTTCTTTTTCACTTACAAAGGACTTAATGTTATTCTCTGTATATTTGCTTGTTGAAATGAAAATCAGAGCCTAGTATTAAAAGCCCACTCTGTTGGCACACTGACTTGTGAGGAACTGAGAGGCAGGTAGCCACCCAGCCCAGGCTTTGCTTGGAGCTCACCTCCATAGAGAAGGCCCGCACATGTCCTATTATCTAAAATCCCATCCTATTTTGAGGCTTCATCTTTCATTGTGAACATGATTTCAAACAATGCAGCATGCCTGAATGTGCCAACTGCCTCCAAACCCAGGGCAGACAAAGCACCGTATCTTTAACATGACCTAGAATCAGTTAAATTTAAAGGGTGTGTGGACTTTCATGCAAAGTAGTTCAGCAAGCTCAACAGATGTTAAATAGCATGCCCTGCCTCCCAGAATAGATGCAACCTTTTTTAAGACATAAATATTTGCTACAGTGACAGAAAATTAATATCCCTACCCTTACCCAGGAATTTCTTCAAGTAACTGTTATTTACCTATGCTCCTCACGTTCATGAGAATTTAATTTCAGGGGGGGAAGGTGGACGATGTGCCATACCACAGGGACCGAGATGGAGACTCAGATTTAAATCCTCTCACTAGTAGGAAGGATGTCAAGGGTTTGAGGCTAGCCATCCCTCAAAGCTGCACAGTTGACAGTTTCTGCTTACAAAATCCCCAGAACAGCTGGGGTTCCTGCCCAAGAAGTACTGGGATCCCAGGTGAGGAATTTCCCTCAACAGAGGCCACAGTAGATGAGATGCAGCAGCATCCTCATCTATGAAAACTAGCACAGGTCCAGGCTTGGAGCACTGCACCACTCTCTACTGTTCCTGTTCCTCCTTCCCCTGACCTCAAGAGAGCACAAGCTTTAACTTGGATGAAAAAGAGATGCTAGTGTATATTTCTTGCTGTGCCTCCAGATGATCCAGCTACCCACTGGTGTAAATCAAAACAAATTGTCCCTGCCCCAGCTCCTGTGGCCAAAGTCACAAACCTCAGAAGAATCACATATTGGAAAATGTTAACTGCTCAGTCAGCAGCAGCAATTTCATTCCAAATTATTCTACCTGATACATTATACAAGAAGTTAGCTATTATCTAGCTGTGCACCAATAGTGATTATTTATTTGTTAGGAAATACATCTCATACCAGACTGAGAAGTACTACTTTCCTCCGAGCCTGAACCCACACAAAGAACACAATTTATGCATTCCAGAGAAAGTCTGTGCTGAATATCCCTGCAATCTGCTTAAAATTCATCACCCGAGCAGCACGGGTCTTGTGTGCTTGTGAAGACAAAACGAAAAATCAGATGAGGAACACTGCAGCAAAAGTTCAGTGTGTGTTAGTGTTTCACTTGTAAATTGGGATATTTTTCAGTTTTACTCTCTCAGCTATTTCAGATTCCATTGTGCTGCAGTTTGATACGGTAGATAATTCATCAGCCTGTATGTCTTTTATTATTATTACTGTTACCAAAAAATCTTGAGTTTAGGCGAAACAAAACAATAATTTTGCAATATTGTCACAACACACTGGGTTAGAACGTAATAAACCTTGTTATTATGATCCTGGAATAGCAAAGAATCACTAAGCATGGTACACAAAAGCATTCATTCAGAAAAGTGAAGGTTTAAAAAAAAAAGCCCATAGATAAAATGAAACTTCACACTCAAAGAGACTCACAAAGTGCACTCAGCTGCTACTGAATCTTTTGGGTCAAAATCAGGATCTGTCCCCACTGCTTCCCAAGCCCTGGGTCCTTATTTTACACCAATACATAACAATCTTTTGGGACATCACCATTCAGGTGTAAACTGGAACAGCTCCACTAGCTTTCAAGGCATGCTGTTGATTTAAATGAACTGCCAATCTGATGGTCTCAAGTTTTATAATATATAAACTTCCTCAGGTGAACTGGGGAAAGAACCTTATTTTAGCTGATTTATTTTCTGCTTTGCTGCAGTTTACAGACAGCAACCACCTCCAGAGTCAGCTGCACATCTTCATTTTGGTACCCTCTTCAACCCCAGTAGGTCAGGGTGCTAATACTCATAGGATGGAACTGAGAGGATGTTTACTAGTTTTTAATAAGTTTTGAGACTTGACATTATAAGTCTTCAGAATTGACATTAGGAAACATCTCTTTACCAAGAGAGTGGTCAGACACTGGAAAAGGCTTCCTGGAGGGGTGGTCGATTCTCCAAGCCTGCCAGTGTTTAAGGGGCATTTGGACAATGCCCTTAACAACATGCTTTTAACTTATGGTCACCTCTGAAGTGGGCAGAAAGTTGGACTAGTGATGGCTGTAGGTCCCTTCCAACTGAAATGTTCTGTTCTGTTCTATTCTATTCATTTAGTAACACTAAGTTACCGTATTTTAGACAAAGGGGTTTAGATCTTTGCTAGAGGTGTGGGGTTTTTGACCTAGTGGATAAACTCTTCACCAGACAATTTTTGGGGGCTAAAAGGCCTCAACAGGGTAGTACAGAACTACACTGCCCTTACTCTCCACTACAGCATTGTCTCTGAATGGTATTTCACTAATCCTAAATGATGAGCTTGCCACCCAAGCAGAAACACAATGAGCTGATGCAGATGAATTTCCCGAGCACGTGAGGACCTCTCTGCCATGGAAGGCTGCTGGATAGCACTCCACAGAGTGCACTGTCAGATATGAATTATGCATTGACACTTCACTCCCACATCATTATACCTTTCATTCTGCTGTGTCTGCACAGATAGGATTGATTCGCACATCATACGCTGCAACGTTCATAATGGGTGAAGGCTGGAAACGTTTGCACAGTGGGAAAAAAAGAACATGAATAAGTACACATTTGGTATAACCTTATTAGTGATTGGTCCTCGAGTTTCTAATGGGGCATGAAATGCCATCAGAAAGCTTTTTGCTTTTATCAAAATATTCCCTATTTAGGCAGTAATTCAGAAGTAGGCACTGGGGGCCTGATGCAAACTGTCTACTTGCATATGGTCTAGCAAGAGTGAAAAAAACCCCATGTTGTGAATTTTGAATATACTGTTTTCCAGAACAATGTTTTATAACAGCCCTGCCAAACGTTCAGAACCATCATTTAAAACATCTTGCAATACAGAATGATCTCATCCATGCAGTAAATTAATCAGAACAGAAATGTTGCATATCAGCAGTGTCATTATGTGCCTGTAACACAGTGCATTGTTTTTCAGAAAAGAATAGACACTGAAAAATAATCAGCCCAGGGTTTTTTTGCCTCAAGATGTTACATCTCTCATCCTGTCTTCACCTCCACGCTCAAGAGGTGATCCAAAATACTTATCAGGCAAGCTGGCACAAACACCTGAATGAGATGTTAAACCAGGATTAACGATCAATTTTCTTCTATCAATACACCTAAAAGTGGAACTGTCTGACTATCTGGATAAAGAAACACAAAGGTTTAAAGGACTTCTTACACAGAGGGGAAAAAGCCAACCCAGCTTCTGTGCTAGGATATCAATCCATCATTGTTTAACGATACCATTAATTAGCTTGGCCTGGACTCTGACCTTTCTCTCTCCTACTCATTCCAGGATTGTGAGGGAAAAACAAACTGATTCTGGAAACAATTTATATTCTGTATATACTCCTGTCTGCAGAGACTTTGGTAGGCACCTGGAAGGGATGCAAAGAGTGATTACCAATGCCTATACCTTGGAGAATTGACCATGGAAACACAGCGATGACTCCTCAGCAAGAGCTCAGATCCACACCTACGTCCTTCTGAATAACACCATCTAACAAAGTCACTTTGAAGTTCAGAACAAAAATTATTTTCATTTTTAAATGTTCAAAAATTAGATTGGAGATATGAGGCATGAAGATTCCTGTAGCCTTTTGGATAGACCTACAACAACAGGAAATATTTCATCATTTCAGTTTGTTTGCACATACTCAAAATTCTCCAAGTATTTAGGTTCCTAGAGTTCTGACTTCTACATTTCAATTCCACTCAGGTTGAAAGTGGCACAGGATTAGCTTAGCTCATCAGGAACATCAGTTCAGGGTAGTTCACACCTAATTACATTTTAATTAATTCTGTGAATGTGGAAGCTGTTTTTTATTTTGTCATATTATTAATTCATGTAAAACCATGGATTTATTAACACCAAAAAAAATCCTTGTCTTGCCACAACAGCAAATAGTGATTTTTTTAAGGTTAAATTCATATTTTTGGGTCAACAGAATTTTTGAGTACAGACTGATTTGATACTTGCACTTTTCAATTTTCCACTTTTTATAGTAAACACAGAGTGAGAAAAAACACCCCACATCAAGATGTCTATGATAAGAACATAAGGAAGAGATTGAGTTTGTGGCTTAGTAATTTTTTTTCATGTTTCTTAGAGAAAGAAGTAAAATCGGATAAGAAGTACATGTGAGAAAAATAATCTTTTGGTCACTATTTTCATTTGCCTTCAAAAATGTACAGAGCAGGTTTCCTGCGATTTTATATTTCTGCCTGTAGACTCCACTAAACCCGATCAAAGCAGCAGAGTGTCAGCTGAATTGGCAGATGCAGAAATAGGATCACATCAAGGAAGCAGAGAATTCACACCCAATGCATTTTAGACATCTAGTTAAGGTGCTTAAATTAGCAGTCTAATAAAGCCAAGAGAAAGAGGTAGGTACCTAAGTGGGTAACAGGGAGATGCCTTACGGAGAAATGTCTCTGATGTCAATGTGTCCCTTAGGTTTCTAACGTCGGTACCACAGTTAGGTGACCAAAATTAACTCCTACAAATATACCAGCTCTCTGAGGCAGCTGTCGTGGCTGAATACTGCAGGATAACACATTATGGAATACTTATAATATTTTTTCATTTTATCAATGTTTTCTGCAGTAGTCATCATGTAAGCCAGAGACACTGGTGTTGCTGAATAAATGAATGACGCCTACCTAAAGGATTTAACTTTCCGTTCTGCCTGGAAGGTGGAGCCAGAATGGTCAAAACCATTCTATGTGCAAAACAATATTTTTTCCAGTGAGATGCAGCAGTGTAATCAAATTCCAGCTTTCACAGGAAGACGGTGAGTACGGTCCAAAAAAGGCATGTTGTTACGCTGAGACCCCTGCATTTCCCTGAGAGACCCTGCAGGTGTTTCTGCTTTGCTTTGCTTGAGCCCACAGGCAGCAAGTGGTCCACCCACATTTCGGAGGGTGTCTCCCAATGGATGCACAGCCAGACAGTCCCTCCAAATGCATTTGGTGGGCGAGGCAGAGATATGCACCTTGCCTTGCCAATTGCGTAACTATTGCGTAACTTGCGTAACTATTCCCGTTCAAGCCCTGAGCACTATTTACTTTCTGCACCTTTTCTCCTGCTGGGGCACAAGGCTCAAAGCAATCTGGTGGGGTTTTGTCCACAGGGTCACCCTAAAGGGTGGATGATTCCTTATAGGATTAAGCACACTTCCCTGAATTTGGACCCAGAATAAATTCAGGAAGAGGCAAGAGTCCCTTGTGAAAGAAGTTTGCACCAGGTAGAAAGACAGAATGAGCAAGGATCTTAGCTCTGCATAATTATTTCTTAGATATGCTATTATTCAAACTTCCCCTGAATTAATAATATTACCTCTCTGGGAAGAAAGCTAAGAGATATTTTATGTGTCTTTAGGTACTTTAATACACTAATTTTCACATTTTTGCCAGCAAGCGCACCAGCATTGAAGAAAAGTCTTCTTTCTCAGTAGGGCTCTTTTTTATGTCAGATACTGATCTACATAATTATATTCTGGATTCAAGCTTTCTTCCCAGTTGTTCACCAGCTCCATAGTGATAACTAGTAAATGATGGAAAATATCTTTGGAAAAACGATTTGCTGTATAAGGAGAGTGTTGTTAGCCCGCAAAGTCTTGCCTTTATGGACCAAAAAAGGATGGGGGTGGCACAACCATCTCGGGCAGCTCCATTCTCCTCTGAGGAGACCTCCTAAGGGTTCGTTTGCAGGAAGGGCAAATGGACCTGAGCTCTGCAGAAGTGGCTGTGCAGGGCAGGAGGCTTGCAGCTGTAAGGTTTAGTGCATCATTTTTATCTCTACCGCTTTGCTCTGCATGGACTGTTTTGGCAGGTAAAAGAAATTTATTATCTCAAGCACTTAGCGCAGTGGTCAGAACTTTATTAAATGGCACTTGGAAGCCAAGAGACTAAACAGGGAGAAATGGATCTATGGCAGGGAGAAGGGGAGAGCAGCACAATTGCACTGGAGGAAGTAAAATTCAGCAAAAATCGGAAAACGATCAAACTAATACAATAGCGAAGAAGAGCCAGTATAACGAAAGTGTCATGATAGGCGAGATAGAAGAAACAAAAGTAAGGAAGAGGAAAATACAGAAGAGAAGCTGGGAAAAGGATATTAAATTCTTTCTCTAAGCAGCACATCTAATTCTCATACAAAGGACAGTGCTAAAGAGATCAGAGAGCACTGTCTAAAAGGCAAGTGGGTATAATTAAATAACACTAAAAAGCTACTGACTATCCCAAACGAAAATTAATTCCTTAAAACAGATTGCACCTTTGGAAAGAACTGGACACACATCACAGGATATGTCAATGATTCCACTGCCCCCACCACCAGTTAAGTTTTACAAAGACTTTGTGTCTGAGGAAAAGAAAAGATTAGGCAAATATAGCCAAACTTATGCAGTTTTCTGAGACAAAACCGAAATGGTATATAAATTGAGGATAAGAATATATTAAATAACATTGGAGATATAAAACACCAAATTGTCTAGGAGTGCTGAGGCAAGGATAAAGGGGAGCACACTACTGAGGTGACTTCAGTGTAGCTGGGAAGTTATCCAACTTGCTGTTACTGAATTTCCCTAAAAGTGTGGGCTTCTTGCAAGGTCCTGCAGAGCAGGTCTCCTTCTATATTTTTAAGCAACCAATTTTTAAGCAACGTTGACAACTTTTCTCGTGCCCTATTTTTATACAGATGTAATTTTGCAGAGTATTTTACTTGAGTTTGCTGCCTACTAAGGGAAGCCTGAAGCTTTTATAATCTGAAATACTAGACTCATACAAAGGAGATCAAACAATTTGGAAGCATCTATATGCATCAGCTCAAGAGCTGCAAGCAGAAGCTGGATGCAACCCTGCAACTCCAAGCAAACCCATATATCCTTTAGAAATACCATCATGATGCCAAGTCCATTTCAATCCCAAATTAGACAGAAAATTTCATCTCCCATAGCAGCATATGCTGACAGCTTCAAACGTAGCCACAAAATGTATTATTCCTGTTCAATAAATAAATAAATAAAATTTATTCATCCCACTTTGCCACCTGCATGAGCACACCACAGACACTCAACAGCTACTACACACACAAGATGTCTCAAGATTGCTGTGGTGGTAATCCGCAAGATTACTTCATTGCTTTTGCCTAGACAGTGCTTCCACACAACTGACTCTTCCCACGTGTTAGACACGTCCTCTCCTTTCCAGCTGGCAAAGGAGACTCAGGGAAAAACCAACGTCCCTGAAGGGCTCAGGACATTGGAGGGCCCATTATGGCCAACTCAACTTATTTCAGCTGAGATTTGGATCTTCCAAATGGGAACCATTCTGAGGCCAACATTACCAGACTCCCTTTCCTATGACATTCAGCTCACCCAAAAAGAGAAATAAAAAAACTATTGTGCCAGAGGCTGGGTTTTTCCCTCCTGCTGAGTCTACTCTGAGGTTTGCCGGTAGTGAAGTGACTAACTTGATGTGTATCTGAAATTAAGTTGCATCCATTTTAAAAATGCCAGTTCTGTGGAACAGTGTTTGTATCCAAAAGGCAACAACAAAAAAATAAACATAATAAAGAGGAAACAGCTTAATTTTTGCTTGAACACCCTATCTGTTTCGAATAACAGAATATAAGCACAAAACATAATTTGAACTAATTTTCCAATGTTCAAGTCAAATATATACTTATAACAAAAAACTCTTCAGAGAATTCAGTTTCATTTGCCACTTAAAATAACACTCAGCCTGGACAGGTAATAGTGGCACTCTTTTCTTAAGAAAGCAGTAGAAAAAATTACTACAATTCCACATGGACAATATTCAGTTACTATTTTTTCATCAGGGTTGCACACCATTGATCTTGACAAATGAATCCTGTCAAACTGGCTTTTTTTCCCATAAACTTCCTTTGCGATCAGTTTAGCTCTTGAGGCTGATCCAGTCTCTACAAAAATGCCTCATCGGATCACTGTTATCCCTGCCAGATAAAACTGTAGTTTATCCTTCAATTTCCTCCGATTCAGAAATCAAAAATAGGAGGTAGCAGATCAAATGGAAAACGAACTATCATAGACACCATTTATTTCTGTGTAAATAAAAAATGTAACAAACTCCACTTTTAGCAGATGGATACCTCCAGGGCAGAATATTTGTATTTCTGAAAAAAAATAATGTTTTAATGTGAGGACAGTAGACTTATGTTCATCTCTAAGCACGCACAAAAGGAAAAGAAAAAACCCAACAACCTGTTAGGGAAAATTGTTGGAACCACACAGACACTGAGGCAGCTGGCAACACGTCAGTTATCGACCCAACCTTGGTTGCCATTGCTCAGGAAAAACACCATGTTCCACAGTTCCCCCTTGTAAACCAGGCCCAAATAGTCACTCCTGGCTCCTAGAGGAACTTTTCAAAAATAGACAGCTAAGAGTGGGACACAGGAAGAGTTTGCTTTGGGATCTACTTCATCCTTACCTCAGTCTCACAAACAGGGAACGCAAGTCACCAAATTCCCTGACTTGCACATAACACTCGTGTGCACTTATTCTTCTCTCCACTCCACAGATCTTTCCTTGAAAAATGGCTAAGTTTGAAGAATAAGTGACATTACAGCAGTTTGTACAGCAGATGATGCCAAGCCATCCAGTACAGGGGATCATGAGAAGGATATTCTCTATAGGTTCACTAAATATTTTATTTATTTGCTTGGGTTTTTTATTCATTTATTTACTTGTTATTTTGTTGCTTTCTATATAGGCAGGCTTTTGGGAGGAAATGTGTTTGCAGATTGTAAAAGTGCTTCTGTGTGAAGTTTCGTGTCTCCCAGTTTCCCCGTGATGGTTTCATTTGCACACCGAACAACTCCTGCACATCTTCCCAAACCCAAATGACTGACATCTCATAAAAACCTTTGTGCTTGCCACCACAGAGTAGAAGAAAAACAAAGCTGATAGGAAAAAGAAGCCAAAAAGAGCTTTATAGCTCACAGGTTTGAAATATATAAACAAGGTTTTAATCTTCTGGGCATGAATAAAACTACCAACTAATAATTTCTCCATCTACTGGATGGCTAAACCAAAGCAAACAGATAGAGAGCAGCAAATGGCACATCAGCAAATGGCTCTTAAAGTAGGCTTCCTGGGGAAATTAAGATCACATCACCTGGGGAAAAACTGCCCCAGTATTAACATTTCACTAGATTTGCCATATGTGAAAGTTCCCAGCTGCTTCTGAACTTATTTTAGGAAGGAAATACAAAGTTTCTCAAACAGCATCTCACATTGTGACAAGAAAAAAAAGAAAGACAAAGGAGGAATTTTTTTATAATACTCTAAGCTTGAAAACCTATGGAAAGCCTGGTGGGCTAGCTGCATGAACGGAGACAGACTGGTTCATATTTTCCCTTCTGCTGAATGTTTCCTGTAGGAACAGGCTGGGGGAGAAACTAATTCAAAGTTGTATGGCAGCATGGATGCTCTAACACACTGCAACTGCTCTGACCTACGGTTAACTCCCAAATGACAGCTGAATCACAGGACATGCCAGGCGCCCACATTCCTCCTGTGTTTGGCTGCAAATTCCCAAGAAATCTCCCCTTTCAGAGGGGCTGAGTGAGACATCTCTGTACACCCATCGGCACTCAGATGTCGTGCTTGCTTTAACTGAGCTCAGAGCACAAATCCAGTGTTTTCAGTGTCATCTTTAGGGACGTATACTCTGACCAGGAATTTCTTTTTTCTTTCTGTTTCCTGTCCACAGCCAAACACATCATTTTTATTGACAGTTTATATTTAGAGACCGATAATTAAGTAACCAGTGCAAGAACCAGATTGGTTCTGAGTATGTTCTGCCTCTTTTGACTCATTTATGATAAATGTCTTACGTTAAAGAAAGGAAAGCTATATTGAATTTGGAGTCTGGCCCTTGGCTCACTATTCTTCTGCTACACCGTATTATAATTAACTCAAAGGGATCTAAAATAAATATAAAAAACATGTCCTCTCCCTCTTTCAGCGTTCCTTTGCATCCTCCCAAACTGGACAGAAACTTGTAAAAAATTACATTTTATTGTTACTGGTTCCCATTATAATAGACAAAGCTGAACTAAATTTAAATCCTATTTACTGAATTAGCCCGCAACCCCCTGGGGATTCTTTTCCTGGGGCTCCAGCCCATCCCTGCTTTATGGCAGCTATACTTTTTCACTCTGTACAACATGACTCTCCTGACAGTATATTTGCTTTTTAATTTGCTAGTTTCCTTATCTAACTTTATCACAGCCAGTGTGCAATTTTTCACACTTCCTTTGACTGCTCTTACTGTCACTTTTGTGAATATCCCCAAATTACAGTCACACCTCCTCAGCAGGTCCAGCTGCTAGGATGATGCTGATGATATTTGCACTCCCATAAAGATTTCCCCCTGCTTCCATTAAAAGCTGCAGTCTGAAATGTCACAATTGACACTGGCTTTGTTCTGTTATTAGCACAACCGGGGTTTGTTGGAGCACCAAAGAAGGGCAGCTGCCAAATAAAACGCTTGGCACACAAGCGTGTGAGTGACAGATCCAGTACGGAGTGGAAATTTGGAGCACTCAAACCTACAGCATATCCCTCTTGAGATACAGGGCACAAATGGTGTAAACCTAGTTTGTTAGAAGTGACAGCACTGTTGTTGCTGTTAGGTGTTGAGTGAAGAGCTCCTTATAGAGCAGGTACGTGTCGTGTTTTAGATAAGCCAAAGCTCAGAGTGTGTTTTTGAAGTTAATCCCTCAATGGCCCCCAGTTACCACATTTTTGCTTGTAACCCCAAACAGTCCTGGGGCACGCGAGCTACTTCACATCTGGATGAAGCTAAATGGGAAGATGTGCTCCAGAAGTGTAATCTCATGCAAGCCTGCCTACCTACCACCAGTAGGCATCTCGTGGGGGCACAGCAGAGCTCAGCCACCATGAATGGCTACAGCTGCTCGACAGGGGCTGTCACCTGTTTTGGTTGATGGGTCTACAGCACCTTCTGCTAATGCAGGAATGGCCTCATGCCCAGACACATCTAAAGATACCATGACTGAAGAGGAAGCAGCGTGTCAGCACTAAAATGTGTATGTTCTCAGGTCTGTATTATTTTCACCTGATTATGAGGGGAAGATACTCAACACAGAAACAGTATAAGGATGAACTGTTTGACCTAGGCAAGAAAGGGTTATTTTTTATTTACTATAGGTATGAATTAAGCAACCTCACAATATTCCCTCTATAAGAAATTACTCTGTCATAGCATAGGTCAAGGCCACTTAATGACTGTGAGCATCTCTGTTTCTACTGATTTGCAACTTTTAGACTATTAGGTTGATATAAACTTTATCACAGAATCATAGAATAGAATCATAGAATGGTTAGAGTTGGAAGAGACCTTAAAGATCATCGAGTTCCAGCTCCCCTGCCATGGGCAGGGACACCTCCCACTAGAGCAGGTTGCTCAAAACCCCATCCAGCCTGGTCTTCAACACTTCCAGGGATGGGGCATCCACAACTTCTCTAGGCAATCTGTTCCAGTGTCTCACCACCCTCACAGTAAAGAAATTCTTCCTAAGATCTAATATAAATCTCCTCTCTTCCAATTTAAAACCGTTACCCCTTGTTATGCTATACTGTAGGATTTCACTCCTATTTTGAGTTACATTTCACATTTGCTTTTTTGGGAAATGTGTGCTTGTATAGTACCTTTCACGGTAGACATCCTGTTAGGGCATGTCTACGCAGATATGAGGCATCTCTATTGGCATTCCAAGGTGGGTGAATAAAAACGAGGACTGGAGTCAAAACCATGGAGCCACATTAGTCCTCCCTTGACACAACGTGTTAGCCTGGGCTGTGTTTTGCAATGATTTACTGAAACCTCCTTTGGACTGAGCTGGCTGTGTCTGCTGTACACATCTGAGTAGGTATGTCCTTACAAACCTCTGAGGACATACACACGTAAATACTGCATATTTAGTATTTCTCAGAGTTCTGAAAAACTAGATTTTCAGGAAAGTGAAAAGTGGGCAAAGTGAAGATGATTTTAATTCAAGCCATCTTGGCTTATTTGGATGGACATACAATAGTGAATTTCTCCAGCATGTTTGTATTCCTCAGGGTTGTTCCTTGTTGAAATAGATAAATCTTACCCCAGAGAAAAAAGGAAAGATCACCTACTCAGCTCCTGGTGCTTAACTATGACTAGTTCTTTTCTTTTTCCTTTTCTTTTTCAGAAAAGAAAGAAGGAGTACTGGCAGGCTCATTGTAGTTGTAAAGTGTATTTTAAAAAGGTACTCCATTGCTGCAGGGAGTGCTTTGGGAGTAGGCATGTAATCTGTTCTCATGGTCTCAGGAGTCCTTCAGTCTAAGTTCTTCCTTCCTGTTATTATCACTCACCCTCCCACCCCCTCACACAAAAAAAAAACCCAGACCCCCCAGAAAGCCACACACAACACCCAAGTCCAAGTAGCTCTTCTTGATATGGCTCTCAATAGATTTATGTATTTAAAATTGCTTAATTATTTTTTAAAATTGCTCATCTTTTTTTTTTTTTTAATGAAAAATGAATTCTAACCAATTCTGCAGTTGCCAGAATTCCTGCATGGGAAGTGAAAAAAATGGTACTAATAAATATTAATATTGCTGTATAGACTGTTTGGGCTGGACAACCAGGAAAGACTTCTGGTACATTTCCAACCACCTAGTTGGATGTGCATCATTATAGCTGGATACAGATAATTACAAATATCTTTATTCCTTGGCAGAAACACATACCTGGAAAAAAATCACTTTACCAGTACACAGTCTAGTTTTGCATCTATTGATGTACTGACAGAAAACTAGCAGACAGAAATATCTAAACATGCTAGACATTGGCCTAACCCTACTCCAATGAAGTCTGAGGTTTGACCATTAAGAACATTTGGTGTAAGCAAAACAGATTACAGCACTTTCGTAAATCCCACACGGAAAATACAAGTATTTGATTACACTGTGTCTAGCAAAGTAGTTCCCTGGCTTATAATAAAACAAAGAGTAACACCTGTTTTAAAGAAAAAGCTGAAAATAGTTGCTGCTGCAAGCAGGAGCCCATTTTGTAGGGACGAGATACATGGCACAGATGGGAGCAGAAGGGGGTGACATTAATGTGGACACAAATAACTACATTCCTGGGTTTTGTAGTACCAAAATTAGATGACAAGCATAAGATGCCAATCTTACAATTTCATAGATGCCAATCTCTTGATTTCATAGACAGCTTTTTGAATAACACAATGGACTCAGCCCTTTGTGGTTGCTCATGCTTGTCTTTGACTTGCACACACGCACAGCTACTGAACTTAAGGAAAAACATCATTTTTATTCCTTATGCGGTAAGCCATATCTCTGTTTAAAAACCCCCAGGACCACTTAGATAGCTGCATGCCTTACTTCCAGTCCTGACCTTGGCCCCAGGGAAGTATTCTAGCCTTTCCAGAGAAGATCAGAGAGGCATGTTCCCGTGTCTTTTTTATACGGGTGCTTATTTCGCTGTTGTATAAAATATTATGCCTTATCTGTGAGCAATATCTATGGACATATATAGAAAAGTTTGACTTTTGCTAGCTTTCTCATTAAGTGACCACAAACATTCTACAGAATAGGCCAACTGAGAGAGCTCCAGAAAACAGGGTGTTGAATAAAAGGTGGGAGGTGGATCTCAAAAGAAACTTTGTCTGGTGACATGGTCAGCCTACTTTTGGAAAAGTTACCTTTATATAAGATGGAAGGCCTGATGTTATAATTTACATATGGAAAATTACCCTTCCCTTTATATCAGTGCCTACACAGGATACCTATCTATAGCTGTACCTCTAGAGGCTAACTTCATAGGCTTTCTATATGAGAGAAGCTAAGCTCTGCTCTGTACAAGAAAGCGTCCTCCAGAGGGAGGAGTGCTATAAAAAGCACGTTTTGGTGACCTCGGAATACCATGTCAAAACAATACAATGCCACAGCAGGGTTTTACAGGAGAGAGCTCACCTCTGCAGGGCAGCTAGGGAAATGGGATAGCTTTTTTTGGGAGATCAGAAGATGCTGCTCCTCTCAGGGTATCCTTTCCTGACAAAGGGAAGAGAGAGAGCAGAAGCGAAAGCACAGATGCACACTCCAAGCTGTGAAATTTCTGCTACTGTTGTTTAACCATGGAAACTTTCCTCTCGGGACCAAAATTAGGATGCCTCCAGAGAGAAAAGTAATCACCTTCCGTTCTCTTAGCTGTTTCTTTCCTTTCCCCTCAACAAAACGGCACCTTGTTAACCGCAACTAAGATTTGGATGTGACTTAATATGAAGGGGAATGAAGACTAGCTCACAGCTCAGGCTCTGCCTTTGGGGATGGAGTGGCCAACAGATGGAACCAAGCAGAGAGAATGTGATGCAGATACAGAAAATAGCAAAAAGGATACAGGTGGAAGATTATCCTCTCCAGTTTATCCTTTTCATTTGTATGGATACATGCAGATACTGAGTGAAATAGGAAAGTACCAAATTTGAAACAGATAAAAGAAAAACATGTTTCACACAAAGAACAATTAACTTGGGGAATGTGTTGCTACAAGGTGATACCGAGAACTGAGAGTTCAACTGGATTCAAAAAAAAGATGAGACACGAGGAGAATGAGAACAGCTGCAATTACATCAGATAAGAGTAAATGCAGAATTCATACATGTTAGTAATAGGTGAAAAAACAGCGGGTAAGAAGCTGGGAAAGAGCTTTCTTCAAGGGTATCTTTCCATAATTCTCCATTACAGAGTTTCTAATTGTTTTTCTTTCAAGCCTCTACTACTGGATACTGTCCGACATTGAAAACTGCAATGAAAAAGCTCCAGAGGATGCTTATACTGTAATTCCTCTGATTTATGTAACATTTTCTGGGAAGTGCCTGCTCTATAAAAATAAACAGTCTGACTGTGGAGTTAAAACTGCATATCAGTATTTACCCAGGTAAAATTAACCTTCTGCTTCAAGGCTGTTAACAGGGAGTTTCATACATGAAGTGGGGACAGTATGCAGACCCGCATTCATAACATGTTACCTCACTTTCCCACCACAGACCTCTAAGACCAATATCACCTGTTAAAACCTTGTAATCATCGTTTACGTTGACAGATTACAAAACACCTCTAGTTCACAGATAGTAGGGAGAGCTCTTTAATAAATACACAAACTACCTTTAATTTAACATCTGTGTCTCCAAATGGAATTCTAATACCGGGTTTGTGATCTGTGTACAGCAATCTCTAGCTCCTCACTAGACTAGTCATAAAGTGTATCTGGCAATTTCATCACTTGGTGGATAAATACTTGTGCTGGGCAAAAATAACACAACAGATTCTGACTCCAAGGGGAAGCCCATTTGCTGTGATTTATATACTTACTGCAGTGGATAAACGCTAATGCCATCATGATTGCCTGTTGTAAAGATCCTGTCATCTGTAGCAACCTGTCTTTTCCATTGGGGCCAACTGTTCCATCTGATGATAAGCAATAAAGCTCTGGAAGGTGATTGTAAATGTAACAGACTGTCAGTAGCAGTCAGAGTTGTCGATGTTTTGTCACTGCCGGTTATTTGTATTTTTAAGACTTACAAAGCCAGGAAAGTTGCTGTCTTTCTTACAATTTGGTCTTTTTTTTTTTTTTTATCCTGGCAAAAATACTGAATATGTCTGAGTCTTCACTTAATATGAAAGTGTCCCTACTGAAACAAAAATGAGTAAATCCCTTAGCCCTCATTAGCTGCAAATGCATTCTTATATTGTCTTGGTAGTTCTAAGCACATCTATGTGACTTGCTAGATATCTGAGTTCACACTGCAGTGCCCTTTACAGTTTGTAGCACAACACCACAATATGCCAGGATAAGAGAAGTGTGGTTGAGAATTTCATGACAGTTTTTGCAATAAATCCTGCATTCCATAATCTCTTAAGCATGCGGCACTCTGGAAAGTACTTGAGTTTAACTAGAAAACGTGCATAAACACAGTTTCACATACTTAAGATTATCATCAAGCTGCCAATTCACTCTTATCTAAGATTTTGTCATTCTATTTCCTTTTCTTTATCCTCCTTGTGTACCGGTGCTTGAGCTCATGATGACAGGAGATAGCAAGACTGCAGTACAGAGCTATTGTAGCAGAACTCCAATCACTGAATCTCATAAAAATGATCATGTTTATAAGGTAAGCCTGCAGGCTTCAGAAGCAGCCTCCAGCTCCAATTTTTAGGGCTCTGAGGGCAGGGGAAAGGAGCACAGACTGAAAAATGGTGACAGGCAGGAATTTAGAGGACTACAGCCTACCTTATATACAGCCAGCAAAAGACTACAGCCAAACTGCTGCAGTACTACAGCCAAACTACAGTACTGCTTCAGGACTGCCGTTACTGTTACCATATGTGGTCCACACATACAAATCTGTGCCTCATTTAACATATGCAGGTTTTACACTGTACAAATGTATTATCTCCTTTCCTAATGTCTCTGTGTCCTTTCTGCATATTGCAGCAGTCTGAGTCACTGAGAAAACAACACACAAGTCCCAGCTCCTCTTCCACTACTCTAAGTAGTAGAGGACACCATCTCCCTCAATTGCTCTCTGCTGTCTTTGTGAAGGATTTTTTTTTTCCTTCTAATTCAAACATAGATGTTTATGAAGGTACCTGAGAATATTCTGCATCGTAAGGGGCTTTTACGGCAATATGAAAAAATCTCTCTTTGATATTGTGCTTTAGTTATCATCTGCGACATAACACAGCAATGTAAATTTTGAGATGCGTGAAGGATGCAAATCACACTTTTTGAATAACAAACATCAGTGAACTTCTGAATTTCCTCT
Organism: Pedionomus torquatus; assembly: GCA_013398155.1. NCBI lineage: Eukaryota > Metazoa > Chordata > Aves > Charadriiformes > Pedionomidae > Pedionomus > Pedionomus torquatus. Next base: position 155,148 of record VZRU01007811.1, read on the forward strand.
GCTCCTTGATTTTTTGAAACATGCTTTCCTGTAATGAAGAGAAAGCTGAGCTACTCTGATGGGCCTGATATTCCATAAACTGCTATCAAAGATTTTCCCTTTGATGTCTGTCTATGCCCTGATTGCACTGTCTCCTGGGCTAGAGAGGAAGGAAAGACATTTTTGGCATAATGCTGTGTGGCTTGAATGGAACTAGCGTAACGTTTTAATCTGCTCTTGCCCCACAAGGAACACAAATCTCTCCAGATCTTATCTTTTGCAAAAGCACAGACTTCCTGACAAGAGCAGCAACACTTTGATTTCAATTATACATCTTCACAGATTGTAGAATGGGGGAAACCTGTATTTTGGCTATTTATCTCAGATATAATCTATCTATATAATCTAATCTTTGTGGGTAACAGAGGCATCTGATTTTATTAAGCCAAAAAATGTAAGTCCCTTTTTTAGCAAGATTTTCTACAGCAATTAGATTTGCAAAATCATGCTATTAAACCACTGGCCACCTTTAGCCAACTTTGACAAATAAGAGGGGTTTCACAGTCATGCAATTCCTACAAATTTCGTAAGAACAGTTTGAGGTAAGTAGTAAATGGCCTCAACGAAGGAAAAGCTCACGTTACCTGCAGATTTGGTCTGCTGGCTGTGTGTCTCTTGGAAACAACACTGCTGCCTCTGGCTGCTTGTCATTTGGGGATAGGCAAGAAGACTTTGGAGAAAGAAGAGAACCACGAACCATGGGTGCTGCTGTGGGGAGGAGGTCAAGAGGGAACAAGAAAGGCAGCCAAGGTTACAGCAACTGTAGGATGGGGAGAAGCAGAAGGTAAGCCTGGGATTCATTAGGTCAGCTATTCATCAAGTAGATTGTTTCTCAGACCTACCTTCCTTCCTCTCTTCCTTCACTTGCAATATAAGCATTAACATGTCTTAGAATAAATGCAGTGTCATTATTCAGCAAAAGGGATGTAGCAGTAATGATTTATTTTTTAGGCTACAGTGCAAACAAACTGAACAGACCCAGGTCCTCAGAAGATATAAATCCATATGGCTCTTTGAGGGACAGGGAGTTCTTTGGATTATTTCAGACCTCATCCAAAGTATTCCTCTGTATTTTGAGATCAAGAATATGGGAAAAGTTTAAAGCTAATAAAATTAAATTAAGGCATAATACATTCACAGCTGTCTTTCCTTTTATTGAGTAACATACTCCAGAATCTATCAAGTATGTCATGAAGAAAGACAGAAGATAATCCATCCTAAAATACAGAATGCACTATTCCTACTAGCTATAGTACAGATAGGATGACCTCAAAATATATAGGCAGAATCAAAGGCTGCAGAGACCCAGGGACCCTTGCACCATCCTAGGTATAAATACAAAGGAAAATTTAAACTCTGTAGTATAGCATTAAGTCTCATTTCATTTTGGTTCTCATCATGAAATGTGCCCAGCTGCCAGCAGTTCTCCCATTAAGAGCATGTTCCCCAAATGGTGGGTGCTGCCTGCTGTCCCCCTTCATAAAGGGAGCTCGCTGCTGGTGATGAGGGCAGCCTGTCCTGTAGACACTGATGAATTACCCCTTAGCTTACCTGCACAGCTCACCAGTTTGGGCTTCCTCTCTCACACTCTCCTTTTTAAGCAGTTTTGCCAGATTATGTTTAAACATGACCCTTTTAATCAGGTTACTCAGTATAATACAAGCAAAATTATGATGAGATGGATTCTGTTATTGCATTACCTATTTTTATCTCCACTGATTCTTCTGTATCTTTCCTGAATGACCCCATTGAAAATGTAACAGGTTTATGTCAGTCGCAACAGGACTGTAACAATATTAGCTTTACCACGAATTCAGCGTGACACCAAAATAGTATCATACTTGACCTTATTTGATTTATTCGTGTGCTGAATCAGAAGCTCCATGCTAAGCTGCACAAAGCAAGGGAAGATTCTTTTCTAACAAGATATTCTTCTATATAAATAGAGGTTTGTGCTTTTAGTGTTTGCTGTGCTAGCTCCAACCATGTGATCGTATGTAAATAATAATGCTATTTCTAGAAACTGGCTAGAAGACATTCCAGCTCTCTTATTCGAGCTTGTTTACAACACCATCAGTAGCTGGAGTAACTTACACCTGCCAGCATTTGTTCTTACTCTAAACTAGTAAATTTTGGCATTCTTTCTATGCTTCCACTTTGGTAAGAACAAGCGGAGAAGGAAACCACATCATAAACTATCTTGACTTGGAAGGGACCCAACTCCCTGCTCCTCACAGGACTACTTAAAATTAAACCATTTAATTAAAGACCATTGTCCAGATGCTCGTTGAACCCTTACAGGTTTGGTGCCCTGGGGAACCTGTTCCAGTGACCAACTACCCTCTCAGTGAAGAACCTTTTCCTAACGTCCAATATGAACTTCCCCTGAACTTCATTGCATTTGCTTGTGCTCACCAGAGAGAAGAGATCAGCACCTACACCTCCACAGCCTTTTTCAAGGAAGTTGTAGACTGCGATGAGGTCACTCCTCAGCCTTCTCTTCTCCAGGCTGAACAAGCTAAGTGATCTCAGCCACTCCTCATAAGTCTTGCCCTTGAAGCCTTTCACCATCCTGGTCACCCTCCTTGTGGACATGCTCAAATAGTTTGATGTCCTTCTTACACTAAGGTGCCCCAAAATGCACACAGTACTTGACGTGGGGCTGTAACAGTGCAGTGTAGTGTGGGACAATCCCCTCCCTTGACCAGCTACCCATTCTGTGTTTGATGCACCCCAGGACACCATTGGGGCATTTGGCTGCCAGGACACACTGTTGACTTATATTCACCTTGCCATCAACCCAGACCCCCAGATCTCTTTCCAGTCTCTCATCCAACACTCACTTTTGCCAAATTTCCTACAGCTGGCGATTGCCCAGCTCTCTAGTCAATCAAATTCTCACCATAAGGCCTCTCTACACTCAAGGGTGTCCACAGCTCCCCCTATTTTAGTATCATCAGAAACCTTTGCAAAAGTAGGAAACCTTGATAAAATCAGCAGCTGGAGAAAAAGGAAGTAGGAGGCGGCATTTTTCTGTTGATTTCCTCAAACTAATGGAACCCAGAACCTTCATTTGCAGTTCAGATGAACTGCAGTAAATTGCCCAACCGTTCTCTTCTGTCAGAATAATACGCTTTCCAGAATCTCATCACTATAAACTGCTGCAGCTTCATTGAATCTGGGAGAGGCAGAGCTAAAATAGCCTCTGGGTCACATTCTTTTTTTCCCAGGAAAAAGTGGTCTGTCACTTAAAACAAAGGACAGAGAATCAAAAGAGATTACTTTGTACCCCATTTTCTCACAGATTTTCTGTAAGAACTCAAAGATAAGAGTCAGGCCTTGGCTTTCAGCTTAAAGCCCTCGTCAATCAAACTTCCCAGAGAAGCTGTATGTGCAATCTTCGAGCTTTTCCCATTGTCAATGAAGTTTATGACAAATTGACTGCTACGGAAGGACTGAGCTTTGAATCTTTGAAAAAGTCTGTACCTTCTTCCTTCTGCCCATAGGAAGGGATTTTAAACCTGGTGTATCCTGAAGGAATTTGTCAGCACTACCTTACTTAGTAGGAATCAACATTTTAATTATAAGTCTTGCTTTCAAGGGGTTAAATCAGAAATATGGCTGACCACCACCTCTTTGTATCCCACCTGTCTCTGTTTCAGAGAAGTAATGAAGGAACAGATTTGTGTGTAGTAGAATTCTAAAGCGCACAACTAAATATATTGGATATTCCTTTTAAAAGGCTTCTTTGATCCTTATTAATTCTCCAACATGGATTAATTCAGCAGTGATAACAAAACATAAAAACTGATAATTTGGCATGAGGACTAAATATATTTTATTCAGATTTTTCCTCTGGAGTTGGAATTATAGGTCAAACAATCAATGAAGAGACCTTACTAATATAAATGTGCATCATATTACTTCATTACGAAATACCATGAATCATTGCACCATTCTAAGAACTGTAATAAAATATGCTCTTGGTATTGCAAACAGCTGAGTTGCAAAAACAAAAGGCAGGAATTCTAGCATTAACTAAAGCTCCCCAGCAAAATTTGCTCTGAGTCTTCTAAAATAACTTAGTTATTTAAATTTTTAAAAATCCTATTTCTTACTGTGCAAATGCGTTGGTATCACTCAGCAGCTCAGTCTCCCACCTAAGAAACTCCTTATAACTGCAGTTAAAAGCCATTGGAGGGAAGTAGCTTTACACTATTCTTACCAAGAACTGCTAAAAATGAGCAATTCCCATAAAATGCCATGGAAAGAATACTTCTCAGTTTTTCCACATCCTTGTTCTGGTGAGTCGACCTTGGCCGGCTGCCAGACGCCCACCCAGACACTCTCACTCCTCCTCAACAAGAGGGAGGTAGAAAACTAAGATTAAAAAGGTCACGGGTCAAGGCAAAGACAGGGAGGTCATTTAACAATTACTGTCACTGGCAAAACAGACTCAGATCAGGGGAAAAGAATTTAATTTCTTGCCAACAAAACCAGCTTTGGATAGTGAGAAACAAAGACAAATTAAAACATCACCTTTTCCCCTTACCATAGGCTCAACTCTACTCCTTTACTCCCGATTCCTCTACCTCTTCCTCCCTAAGCAGTACAGGGGTGATGAGGAATGGGGGGCTTGCAGTCGTTCCATAGCATGTCCTCTCTGCCTCTCCCTCCTCCTCACACTTTTGCCCTGCTCCAGCACGGGGCCTGTCCATGGGCTGCAATCTTCTAGGATAAACCTGCTCCAGCGTAAGCTCTCCAGGGGTCACAGATCCTTCAGGGCATATCCAGCCTAGGGTTCTCCACAGCTGCAGTGTGGGTATCTGCTCCACCATAATCTCTTCCAGGGGCAATACCTGCTCCAGCATGGTGTCTCCAGGGGTTGCAGGAGCTCCCTGCTGGGCTACATGCATCGTCTCCTCCTCTCCTCCTTCTCTCTCCTTGGTGCTTGCAAGGCTGTTTCTTACACTTTTCCCCTCACTTCTCACTGCTGGGCGAGGTTTTGTATTTCTTTCTGGGTGCAGTAAGTCATAAGCACTATTTCTGAAGTTTTTATTTTCTTGCACATGATCCTTGTAAAACAATATGTAACCCGGAAAACAGCTCAAGACTGATGAAGTTTCTCACACAGAAGAAGGAAAGTGCTAAGGATAAGCACCCAGGAACAAGACCTACCTGTTTACTGACAATGCATAATAACAATTTTGCACGCACAGAAATACTCAGGACAAAGATTCACACAACAGTGTCCTGAAAAGCTGTTCCTTATGAAAAGGAAAGAAAGGCGGGATCTTATCACCGTTTTGTTTGTGGACTTGTAGAGATAAATTAGTACACAAGTCCTCTTAAAACAGTAGTTGTCATATTAATTATTCTGGATTTACAAGGAATTATTATCTTTTTCCTCATCACCCTTTCTCCTTACCTTGCCACACAAAGTATTTTAGCACATTATAGAAAACTGGACTAACCTTTCCTTATATAAAATAGTCTATGAAACACCCCGATCAACACAGATGTAATCTGCTTACACATGAAAGTATTGCCATTTAAAGCAAAGAACCAGGGGGCATAAAGCATACAGCCATCTAATTAGTAGAAAACATTTTGTTTCTCTTCCTCCAATTTTGTGCAAACCCCAGCACTCCTGACAAGATTAAGGTGTGTGCTGCATGCACCAAACATCTCTACTGTTGGAGAACTTGACAGGATAGACATGGCCTCAACCCACTTGCCCAGAGGAACGCTGCCTGCAGCAGTCCCAGGCATGCTTGCCACCACTGCTGTCTCTTCAACAGAAAGGAGGTGCTGTTGCTCCTCAAAAAAGGGGAGCACAGCCACCGTGGGGGGAGGAAACAAGATGCCATGATACTGTGCCTACCTCTCTGATCTTCCCAGTGGAGGCGATGAGGACGACACAGACCAGAGACTATGGGGAACGCCGATGCTGGTTCTCTTCCCACATTGGTTAACATTCTTCAGCCTCACAAAGTGCATACACCAGACACTCGTGTTGCAATTTTGAGGAAGCTGCATTTAGGGTCGCTGCTGTGTCTGCCTTGTGATAAAGAGGCAACAGAACTATTTCCAACACTTGATCCCATTGGTACTATATTGCTTTAAAGGAGACACACACAGCTTCCTCCCAGGGGCCTGTGTTAGGCACAAAAGGAAACAAACACAGATGAGACATCCCCACAAAGGGAGACCGGTGAAGAGAAGAGAGCTGGAAGGCAGGAATTCAGCCTGATAGAGGCATGTGTCTAAGTAAAACAGCACTGCATAAGTATTTCACTAGAATGCTGCAGGCAATTGGTTTTTTAAAACACATCTGTGTATCACATATACATCAGGCATCTACAGGAGAAGGTCTATGCAGATAAAAACATAAATGTTTCCTGCCAATTTTCCTTCATGATATTTCTGATTTCAAGATGACAGCATATGGATTACAGTTTCTCAGACCACTTGCTGTTCAGGGCACATCCCACACTCACTCCATCTGCAGATGCTTTTTAATGTCAGTACATGGATCAATGACAGGACACGGTCCCCAGGGAACAGCCTGACACCCTAATGTAAAAAAATAAAAGGCTTGGGCAGTAAAGTATGCAGTGAGCCACACCTGATGCAGCACAGATTCTTCATTTCAAAGAGAAAAACCTACATTCTTCAGAAAACAGTGTTCAAAAATTTAATCTTCATTCAGTTCAATGGAGCAGCTTTATAATTTACAGCACCAGATAAAGCTAGAAGATGTAACGTGAAACATCTGAAGCAGTTCTTCCCCAGTATTAAAATACACCTTGGGCAACAGAGCCTTAACTTCTCTTAACATGTGTTTCTAGCAGATAAGTAAACAATTTGGATGTGAAATGAAAATTTTCTAGATAGTTACAGTTGGAGAGGCATCAGCACACATTAGACTTCAGCTGCAGTGCCCCACTGATAAGTTTTTGGGGTGGTTTGGCCTAGTTGAAAGGAAGCAGCTTCAGAAGAATAAAAAGCTTTTTGTGTACAAGTTGTCGGATCAGAGATAGCAAGAAGAAAGACATCACTTTTACATCGAAATTCTGAAAGCGGCCTTGGTGGCAGGATGGAATCACACACCAAAGCATGGGGCTGGAGCAAGCTGAGCATCTCTGCTCAGAGGGAGGGGAAGCAGAAATAAAGGGGACAAGGCTGAGAAGTTTAAAGACCCCTGCGCAGCGAAGTAATCCACTCAGTACATTGAACTGCATCGATGTTCTGCTTCCTTACAACCTTCGGACTCCTTCAGATCTATGGAAAAAATCTTTAGTCACGTGTATGTGTTGCACTTTGCGTTTGATGGCATCCACTCTGCTCCATGGGGCTCTGTGTGCCATAGCAGCCTGTGGCTGAGAGCTGAAGTCATCTCAACACCACCACTGCAACAACTTAAAATACAGGTCACAGACCAGCATATCACTCCCCATAAAGCTCAGCACAGCCACAAGCCAAGCAGTCTCTTTTCGAAGTCCACCCCCCCCACCCCACATGCTGGCTTACCTGCACTGAATACTAAGCCCTTCTCTGCATCAGGCTCCCTCTCTGCCCAGATCCCTGCCATCAGGCTTAGGGACCCACATGCTATACAACAGAGCTGTGTGTCCAAATGAAGAAGTAGGGAACCTTACATTTCTCCTATCCACACTACTTGGCCATTAGCAGACAAACAAATGGAAACTTGTTCAAGAAAGAGCAAATGCCCTTGTCTGATGGGCTTATTCAAGCAGACAGAGCTGCAGTGAAGGAAAGAGCACATTACTGGAAAGGTCGCAGAGTTTCACTGGGCAACATGTCAGGAGAAGAACTGCCCATGATGGCTTGTCCTAGCCGGACTACTTCAGACAAGCCAGACTGCTCTGCCACAGATGTCAGCACCGCCACAGGCCACCATCCTGACACTGTACCTCGAGTTTCTAGGGTTCTTCACCAGACAATGGACCTGAAACTTGGACCACCCAGATCAGACCTGCAAGGCTGGCAAGGCTTATGCCGGCTGATGACTTAGGTGCTAAAAGTGCTTCACCCCAGCAAAGGTAAAAGAGCTTTCCCATAAAGGGAGTTCATCTCATCTTTTGCAAGAGTTGTCAGTAAGACTTTACAGTAGTTGCCAGTACTATAAAGACATTGTCCACTATGCAACTTTGTCTTTAGCTGCTTATAACTCTCTCAAATATTAGCCATCTAAAGCAAGATTTCCCCTATCCTGCAGCTGTCTCAGACTGAACACAGGAGGCTTGAGCTGTTCCTGAGAATAAAAATTATATTTTATTTCTCCAAACCACAAAGATTCTGATCATCTTTTCACTGAGAATGTTTCCACCAAGCATGTCTTCATGTAGGGACTTAAAACTTTATGGCCTGAAGCTGTGAATGCAGTCAGCAACAGCTTTTTACCAACAGCCAGGTAAGTACCTACCAAACCCAGCTTCATGATGCTCATGTTCCCCAGAGCTGCAGAAATAAGCCTCTCCCTTGCCTGACTTGGTGATGCAGCAGTGTGAACCAGGAGCCCATGCTGCCCCTTTGCTGTGCCGCCAGCCAGCTTCCTATCACCAAACACCTCTTGAAAAACACCAACAGAAGCTATCTCATCCTTCTCTAGGGCCAGGTCCACAGGGAGAACAGCCACATCTGCTGGTGATGAGTGGCACAGGTCTCCATCCCGCACTGCACAGTTCTCGCATCATCAGAATCTCACATCACCCATAAAGTGTGAAGGGAACAGTCCTGGCAGTTCTGACAAAATGATGAGAGAATTACATCAGAAGCTTTTTATATAAATGTGTAAGATTAAAAAGTGAAACCCAGAAGATAGGAAATACTGAACTAACGTTGACTGAAAAACTTCAAAAACCCATCTCTTGTTACCTAACTATAGACATTATTCTTCAGGATTTCTGCCTCATTTACTGCACTTTTACTACTGTCTTTTGCATTTAATATTTTTAAGTATGGATGAATAAATTGGGGATATAGGATTCTATTAATAAAGCAATTTTGTTTAGCATGACCACTGTTTATCAGACAAAATGCACTTGAACAATCATGAGGGGAAAAAAGTGGTGAATCCACATCCTTCTTGCACCCTGTACAAGGTCTCCCATTCCAACAGGTTATCAAAGATCATGTTTGATTTTTAAGCAATTTCCTATGTTCTTCCTGAACCCTAGGATGAATAAAAGCATTCAAAAACAAAACATGAAAATATTTTAATCAGAAATTTTAATTGTCTCCATATTGCAGGGAAGACTTCTTAAGTGGCTTATTCTAGTGTCTTTAATAGTTCTCCAGTGGCTTATTACTATACTACATGGACATTTACATGGACAGTTAACTTGCTATCCACTTGAGATTACCGAAGTTATTTATCATGCATTTTGACTCACTGGCCAACCTGTCAGTGACTGACAGTCCCTAGAAAAATATAGTTCAGCTAAAAAAACCTGACCTAACTTTTAAGCAGCTTTCTCTGTGATACTGACATAATCAAATAGAGTTTTACACATGTCACGCTGTTGCTGCAGCAACTGGCCTCCTCTCCTCTGACTACTGATAGGGAGCCTCTAAACTTGGTATGAGCTCAGATGTCTTGAGATTAATCTCTTGGGACCTTTCCAGCAAAATCAGGATTAATTTGCAGTTCCTCGAAAATGAAGTAACTATTTCACGTAAACTACTTTTCACATTTCATCAGCCTTGTGCTTCCTATTCATAACCTTTATAGAAATGACTGGGTTGGCACTGGGCCCCTAAAACATTCAGAAGGAAGCCGTTTGTGCAGTGGGAAGGAGGATTAAAATGCCTTTGGCTTCTCTTTTCTTTTTCTTGAATGCAAGCAGAGAAAAGATTATTTTTGTGAAAGCAAAAGTTGTATTTTGAAGGGTTTTTTCCTCTGTATGTTTACATCTCAGTACATCTAATTTTCAGTTCTCTATATCTTTGTCTGGGATGAAGCAAAGGATTGTAAGCACTGAGATCTGTAGTTTCTGAAGCCAGAGTTAATTCCTGGCTAGCCTGGCTGCAGAATTTTATAACACCTGAATATTTGATAAAGACTTCAAAACTTTCAATGGCACAGTCTACATCACTGCACATACCTTGAATGCTCTGCAAGCCTCTTTCCAACTGCTTAGACCCTTTCTTGGGGGAGAAGGGGGAAATATGATGCTGGAACAAATGATGCAAGAGAATGATGCCAGTTCACGTGGGTTGCTGTATTTGCCTGGGAATTACAACCCAGTAAAACACTGAACCGCTTTGCCGATACATACACATAATTTGGAGTCCTCAAGACAGGAAGAACATGGACCTGTTGGACTGGGCTCAGTGGAGGACCACAAAGACGATCAGAGGGGTGGAGCACCTCTTCTATAGAGACAGGCTGTTGGGATTTTTCAGCTTGGAGAAGAAAAGGCACCAGGGAGACCTTATAATGGTCCTCAAGAACCTGAAGGAGGCCTACAGGAGAGATGAGGAGGGACTCTGTCAGGAAGTACAACAACAGAATGAGGAGTAATGGTTTTGAATTGAAAGAGAGGAGATTCAGATTGGATATAAGGAAGAAATTCTTTACTGTGAGCGTGATGAGGCACTGTGAGCGAGGTTGTCCAGGGTAGATAGGGCTGCCCCATCCCTGGAAATGTTCACGACCAGGCTGGATGGAGCTTTGAGCAACCTGCTCTAGTGGGAGGTGTCTCTGCCCATGGCAGGGAGGTTGGAAGTACATTATCTTTAATGTGCCTTCCAACCCAAACCATTTTGTCATTCTATAATACGCTTCTAGAAAGGGCATAAATAACAAAATGTCTCTGTATTCATTTGATATAGAATTACAGAGGGCATGTGTGCCACGGTGGAGTAGTCCACGGGAGTGCCAAAATGGGAAAAAAATCCTGAAATTTTTCTGTATCCTAAAAATGTCCACCTCTTGCTAAGACTTACCATGTCTGATCTTCAGCAGAACACCACTCTGCTGAGCAGATACGAAGCCCAAGGCTGGAGAGGCCACAGCAAACTGTGCTGAAAAGATGCTCAAAGAAATCTGAGCAGTTAAAAGACACTTTCAAGTGCTGTGGGTGCTGGTGGCTGCTGAGGGGCTTCTGGCTAAGGTCAGACACAGCGCCTAATATTTGGCTACTACCCAAATCAGAAGCAGGCAGCATATGCTCTCCTTCTTCAGAAAATCCTCCAGTCTCAGGAAAAATTTTCAATGTTGTCTGCTTTGCCTTGCACAACCAGGGCTGAGCTCCAAGCATGTGCAAACTGTTCAGGTCACAGAGCATCTATTGGTAAATTCATCACACTTGGGCCTCTGTAGCAGCAACACTTAGTACTTCACACTACTAATTTCCAAAGCATCTATGCAAATCTTCACCTAATACATAAACTATAAGGAAATGGCAAAGTTGTGATGCTGTTGGAAGAGGTCTAGGGTGATGGCACTCGAGAGACCTGGAGTAACTCCCAGCTTTGCCACAAGTTTGCCAGCAAAACACTTCAGCTATCTGGCCTTGGCTTCCCCAGTCATAAAATAAAAGTCAGTGCTGTTGTTATTTATTACAATGCTTGCTGAAATATGACACTGTTTGTACTACATACAACAGAGCAGTAAGGAAACTACTTCAATACAACCTTTCATTGCATGGTAGACCCCAAGAGCAACAGTTTCCATGGATTTGCCTTCTATTTACATGATCCAAGAATTTAAGGTACATACAGCTTTGCTTCTCTGTACTGTCTTGCAGAATCATGCTAAACCCAATTTATATAATCCAGCTTCCTCTAAAGATAGCACAGTTCACAGTAGTTGTTCATTGTTTAATTGTCCTACTGCACTACAACGCACAGCAGCAATGCTACTATAGCTAGGCAAAGCTATGGTGAGGCAAGACTCGTAAAGAGAAGCAGCATTCTTTGATTTACCTGTTCAGAGACACAGCTGTAAACTCAGATGCATGGGCCACTCTTGCTGTTCACTGCAGGAGAGCAGAGTTATAAACCTGCTGGCTTCTGCATGTGATCTCATGGACCACAAAGGCCAAAGCCCTCAGGCAGAAGACACTTAGTATTAAAGAAGAAAGCAACTGAAGTAATACTTAGGATATGCTGGGCTGACACACAGATTGCCCTTAACTGCAGAAACAGCAGTGGCAGATTAGGCAAGCCTAATTACTTACCTGGGGATCTGGCTTGCATACTGAGGACATTAATGACACATCTCTCCCTAGGAGGGGAAGGAGAAATGATCTTTAGTAGAAATGAGTGGCAGCAAGCACCACCATATAAACATCCTGGCAGGACTGTTCCACTGCTCATCCCAGGGGAAAGCGAGAATAAATTCATACCTTCAAACATTTTTTCTTCTTTTCTTACAGCTACCTAATGTTGCAGTTTTAAAATAGTATTTTTTCCAACCCCTTTGATCCACAGCATACACTAGTGCCTTTTCCTATTCTGTCCAAAACGTTTAGAACTGAAAAACCTGAATAATTTACATTGTAGTGAATGGCTCTTACTATATTTTAGCATGCTTGATCTTTAAAAAAAAAAAAAAACAAAACAAAACAAAACACAATCAAAACTGTTGGGGTTTTGTTGGTTTTGGTTTGTTGGCTTTATTTTTTTCTCTGTAGGACAGCATGCAAAATCACAGTGATTTTAAGGTCTCGGTGGAGTACCACTGAATTCAGGAAGGGCTTTTCCTTCTCCATCTGAGAGCCAAAGAAAAGCCTCAGCATCCATGACAGGGCTTGTAGCAGAATTGTTGCTTGGACATAACGGCTGTGGGAAGTTCTGCAGCTCCTTCATATGTAGGTAGAACAATGAGATTCACACACTTGCTTACTGAAAATAAGTCCTGCTACATATTTCTGGAGGTACTTCAGCACTCTGACTGTCACTTCCACCTACTCAGCATGCTGGTCTTGAACCCCAGTCAGAATCAATGTTCTGTAAATATATTTTTCCTTTAAATAGTCCAAGTTTGTATGTGCAGATCTGATAGCAGAATGTGGGAACAATTTCAACGCTAACAGAATTTATACTGCTCTTCTTTTAAACTTGTGGTGGTGTAGTCTGAGAGACTAAAGGAAAAAACAACTAGAAGGTGAAATTTTAGAGCCCAATAGAACTAAGAAAAGAAGCTCAACAATGAATATTTGAGATCACTTCAAACTCTGTCCATACTGCTGGGGCATATAACTGATTCATATTTCCCAGTGCTTGTGCCACCCTAATTTAATGTCTCAGAAAAGGTGAAACTGTAAAGATAATACAAGGAACCTTCTTCTGCACTGTCCAAGGAATAAAAAAAAAAAAAACAACAAACAAACAACCCAAAACAGATGCTTTAGCAGCCCTATCAGATACTCCTCTAGCTGAAATGAAAAAGATGCTATTTAGAATAACGAAAGCTTTAATTTTTAATTTTGATTTTGCTCAGTGAAAGCAAATTCATCATTTGAAAGCTAATCATTTTCTAGATAATATGTATCACCTTCAGCAGAAAGAAAAAGAGAGAGGGAAGGGTAATAACATTCCCACTGCAAAGCTTTCCCAACATCATAAACTCATTACTGCAAACTAAAATCTAAAGTCAACCAAAAACTAGGACATACTGGGCTTGTGGGTTACAGATCCAAAGCCGTGGAGTAAAACTAATCAGTTCTTGGATAGGATTTTTTTTTTTTTTTTACTGCAGTACAATCTATAGTCTAGTTGGTCAAATCAAGCCTTTCTGAGAAAAGAAGATTAGAGGCAGTTGTTTAAAAATTGGGGAGGTGGGAGGAGGATTTAAGCTTTATTACTGACCAGGACATACAAAACAGACTGTAATGAAAAAACAGTATTGAGATTGTACTTGTGGTTTGAATGGAAAATGTTAAGAGAAGACAGGGCCATATGGAGGAGCTTATAGTTATAGCAAGAACCGATGCTGAGGTAAATGCCCTGTGAATAAGTGAAATTAGGCGTTATGGGAAAGCCACAGGAATTTTAAAAAAATATTACACCTGAACACTACAAATAGGCTGTTAAGCAAGAAATGAAATTCTTAGAAACTTCATTTTATTTTATTTATAAAGGTTGTTCCTCCTGCAATGATCAGTGTACTGTGTATGAACTCATAACTGAAAAAGTACTAGGTTAAGCATCAACCGTTTTGCATAAACAAAATATTTGACAAAAAAAATTTACCTGTGGGGAAATGTCATCAATTTCACTGTTCTGAAGATTTCATCCTGTATTTTAGCAGAATCTTAACTGCCTGAATAGGTGCACAGGTTACATAAATGCATTTGAAGCCCTGGTGAACCACAGCAGGATGCCCTATTTATCTGCCTACCCAGAGCTCACCGCAACACAATGGACTGTGTGGCACAGAGGCACATTAGGGTACACCTTGCATAAGTTAAGAGAAAATAAAATACTGCAGCACAGATATCGATGCCCTGGCTTACCTTCCATTTCATTTTCCTACAGCCTTGACTTTTCACCAAGGTATCTAAGTGAAATTTAGCATAGTTAACCATATATCTCCCAAGATACGAAATGCAGGACTAACATATCTTCATGATGTATTTTTTTAAATGCTTTTATCTCCCACAGTACTGTCTAAACTGCCCTACCTCTGGTCCAAACTAGGCAAATCCAGCCTCGCTTCCTTAGTTTTCATTTTCTGTCTCAGGACCTTTTCTTTGCTGTTCTCCATCAACCTTTACCAACAAGCAGTCCAAGACAGAAGGAACTCAAGCTTGATGTTTTTGGTAATACTGCCCTGAGCAGCTCGCTGCCTGCTGTATAATCACGGAGCCACCCTATTACAGACAGGCACCTTTTACAGCTCATATATTTCATTCTAAAGCAGATATTTAGGACATAGGGATATTCTGACAGCAGAGACACAAACCGCCAATTTTCTGGAAAGTGAAGGACTCCTCTACAGTTTCTTTAAATCCTGACCAGCACTTTACACAGATCCAGCAATAAGGACATTCTGGCTGCAGCACAGCCACCCAGCAAACACCCCACTGGGGCAACCAGAGCTGATGGTGTTAACAGGTCACCGTAACGATGGTGAGCTTCACGCACTCAATGACCATCACTGCTCGTCCTTGGGGAGAGAGCTCCAGAAGTGCTCTGTGGACTGCACAGGTGTAGAACTAGAGCCAAAGATGCACAGGACCCGATTCTGTCCTACCCATCATTAGGAAGTGTGGTAAGTAGGTAGGTCAGTCAGGGGAATTACAAAAGTTTCATAATTCTCAATATATAAAGTGTGGCCAGGCAGCTCTTCAGGCAATTTAAACCAGCATAGCTCCCTTGAGTAGCATAAAAGGATGCCGGTTTACATCAGCTGAGCACTGGCTTCACGACTGTTAAATATTCCCCAGCAGAGCAACCCCGTACGGCAAACGCTTTCCAAGGTATAAAAGCCTAGAAATACAATGGTATGGAACCCAAATAATCCACCCCTCTGCATCATCGAGCCTATGTGGCAGAATGCAAAGAAATCACCAATGAGGTTTTGATTTTAATAATATAGGGTGAAACCATGCAAATCATTACGCAGTCAAGGGTTTTCCCTGAGCTCACTATATACTTTGAGGCCACTTGGCTGCACTGGCCTTCCATGTGTCCTGCAAAGGTGCTGGCAATATATTTTTCATCTGTCTTTGATAGGCTATTTTTAAGTTGATTAACCATTTAAAGCATACAAGCCAAACATTGCACTGTCTCACACTTGCACAGTAACATCAAATCCAGTCGGGATACACAAAAATTGCTGTTTGGACAATTTAGTAGCGATCCTTTAGAAATATTTGTAGCAAAATTGTTTTCTGTTAAGCATAGAATGAGAAAATTTAAGCAAATTGTATTACAGTGGGAGGCTAAACCACTGAGCATTCAGGATCTGGAGAACAAAATGTAGTAATGCCTAATCATCTAATCATAGAAATGCATTCCTTCTTCCTACAACATTATGGAATAGAATAACTTGTACAAACCTAGTAAGAAATCCTTTTGAAAATTAACACTTTTAATGACGTTGAAATATGATAGAGACTCTCCAAATACATTTTTCACTATGTCACATAGATGAGACTCAACTGTGTACCAATAGTGCTCCCTTCATAAACAAAATTTTGAAAAGTGTTGACAAAAAGTAGCAGATTTGCAGAGAAATTAATTAGATTTTTATCTTTATCACTCTCACAATGTGGGAACAGTAATGTCACATAAGAAAAATCTTCACAGCTCTATCCCTGCTTGGTGAAATACAGACATTTATTTTGAAATCTATATTGAAAAGTTCAACTGATTAGAAAATAGTATTTTGCAAGCTAGGTTGACTTATGTGTGTCTGCATTAGTTCTGTATTTCTTAACTGGAGAGAAATATTATGGCGCTAATCCTGCATCTTTGAAAACACAATTCACTAAACCATTGGGAATTTTGCTTAAGTAAGGAACAGATCAGTACAGAGTATGAACCTGTACTAAATATTCCATTTAACTACAGAAACACACAAATTACTGAAAATTGCTTCTGGTACAAACTAAAGGGTATCTATTTCATGACCTAAAGCAATTTGTATGAAACCTAAAAATTACTCATTTGCTCATTTTCAGGAGCTGTTAATTTTAGAGATTAATTCCAAGATTCATCCAAGTATAACTTCCTACAAGTTATTTGTTGAAAACCGCCACATAGTCTGTTTAATTAACTCCAGTGATATGTTAATAACTTGCATAGTTTCTCAACTATTGGTTAGTTTTAATACAGACCCTAGCTTGAATGACTACCATTTATAAATTTTCATATAATATCACTGAAATGTATTCTTATAACCTAGTTAGAAGTTGTAATTTCCTTAAGAAGATATGGTAAGAAATGTAAGAAATGAGGAAGCTCTGTATTCAGTAACTAAGAAAGAAATTTTGTTGCTGCTGAGTGTTTCAGAGGCCATTTCTGCAACTTAGTGCCTGCTTGTCTCAATTTGTATTCTTCCTTCTGTTATTTGAGTTCATGTATTTTATACAAGTGGTACAGTAGGATAGGTAAGAAAGTTAGGTTGACTCAGTGTAAAAACTAGAAATTCCTTGGTATTAAATCAAAAATATTAAGATCATGAACTTTAAATACACCTTTACATAAAATAGTCTAGTGGGTTACGTGTATATAAAGATGGTATTTGCTTGGACAGCTCTATTAGTTCATATATCAAGGGAAAAGCTTTTTAACATGAATGTGAAAGAAATACTCAGTAAGACACTAAAATTTAATTATTGTATTACCTGAGACTGAAAACCATGTCTTATCTCAAAATCCATTATTTTTGTCTTAATGAGTTGGTTCCACTGATCATATTGCCATCCCCTCTTTTCTTCTTTAGAGGGCCAGAAAAATAATCATTAGCTAGATGCAGAGAAATAGCTAGAATTTCTATCGCTCTCGTGTCCTTTCACAACTAATTAAATACCAACAAGAGAATCCATTCATTCGTATTATAAGACAGAAAAATAATAAAAAAATAAATCCAAAAGCTCCCTAACAGTGGAAAATGCAATTAAACTACCAGTGTATTAATTCAGGTACAAACTGCTGCACCATTGTATAGCAGCGCTTCCTTTCCTTAATTAACTAAAACATGAAGAAGAAAACCTGATGGCTTAATAGCATTTTCTTCACTGTCAGATATGCTTTGGGATGATTTTATTATGTTATCACAAAGAGTGTCAGAGGAGTTATTGCCATTACCTCTGTTCGTCACCTCTAAGAGTGACAGACTCCACAGAGAAACTTGCTGCTGTTAATGGATGTGAAGGATTAATATTTTATAATGCCATTACTGTATAGGCTGGATAACTGTAGTAATAAGAATACATTTATTATTTTATGCATTCACAACCATGTAACACAGAAGGAGCATTTGTAGTCCAGCAGCATCTCTTTGGATGTGTGTTTGGCTGCTGTGATTGAAACTGAGCAGTTTGTCATATGGTAGAAGTAACAGAGTTGAATCAGTATTAGGGTACCATCACTGTACGCACTGACGGAGTGAATCCGAACTAGATACACACAGATCTTGCAGCTGAAAGTCTACAAACCATGCAGAGTAATTTTAGGAAAAAGCAACATGGGCAATTGCCTGGGAGACTCGCTAGACCAAACAGAAGCAGCAAAGCAAGTTCTGCAATGGGGAGGCTGACAGAGGGAGGAGCACACACCCTAAATCTCTGCCTAGGTCCCTGCAATGCTTGCGCTGAAGCTGAGGTTTCACCCTGCACAGAGTGAAGCATTTAGGGTACGTTCAGACAACTACGTTTCCTTTTAAAAATTCTGGTATGCTCACTTTTCCTTCAGAGGCTAAGCAAGTTAAGGCTGCCTAGTAGCAGCAACAATGCTCAAGTATTTCCAAAGCATAGAATCATAGAATGGTTAGAGTTGGAAGGGACCTTAAAGATCACTGAGTTCCAACCCCCCTGCCATGGACAGGGACACCTCCCACTAGACCAGGTTGCTCAAAGCCCCATCCAGCCTGGCCTTGAACCCTTCCAGGGATAGGGAAAAAAAAAAAAAAAACAACCACACATCCTGCTGTAGCATGTGGCTAAGTTATATAAACATGTTTTACTTTATTCCACAAGTTTCTTTGGCCTTGAATTTACCAATGTGTGAAAGCACGAAGCTTTATGTTTCACGTGCTCTGTGTATAGACACAGACATTCCCCTTGGCTCCAGACTGGCATGGTTACACTGTAGTGGTGAGCAGAGAAATAGCAAACTTCACCTGCACCCCATGAGAAAAAAGCTGAGCATACACTGAATATGGACAGTTATAAACTTATTACAGATTTTCAGCTACACGGTGGTGAGTGCTGTCAGCTTTTCTTTTTTTTTTTTTTTTTCTCCCCTTGCCTTTGCTCAGCACTTTGAGGGACTTGTCCTTTCATTTATTTAAATGCTTCAGTCATTGGGTCCCTTGCTACCTACACATCTGAGGAGCCTTCCGCTTGATGTTTAAAGGCGCACTCATGTGAGGAAAGCTGAGTGGGGTTAATGCTTGCCAGGTCAAAAGGCATCAATCTTCTACTTCGCGCAGGATCATGCCTTTAGGAATGCATCTCCCTGGGTAGCATAAACAGCTTCTTCTCTCTCTTTTTTTCTTTTCTTTTTTTCGTGTTCAGTGTTTGTGGAGCCAGAGAGGGAGTAGGGAGAGAAGCAGAAGCGTGGCAGATTCTGCCTAAATTTCTTCCACAGTTTTTCCTACCCCCTAACTCTTTTCGATACTTTGCATGCACCGTCTCACTTGACTGACACAAGAAACCCACTGTGGGGAGAGAGGCTTCCTGTGAACTGAGCCCCGTTTCCATGGTGCGGAGTTTTCCACTTAAAAATAAATCCCTGTTTTCTAAGGAAGGGTGNGCCGCGGAGGGCTCCGGCGGTGACACCCCCCTCCTCGGCCGCGGCCAGCCCCGAGCGCCTCCCGGGATGCTCGCCCGGGCTCCATCCCCGCTCCACCGGGATCCCCGCCTTCAACTTCCCCGCGTCCCGCCGCAGCGCACTGGGGCAAACTTTCGGGAGGGAGCGGCACCCGCGGAGCCAAGGGGGCGGGCTGCGCCCCACTCCCTGGGCAAACCCCCCACCCGAGGAAAGCCACGGGTTTGGGAGTAGCCCAGCCACCGTCGCCCGCAGCCCCAGCCCCAACCCTAGCCCCGCCGCGGCGGCTCTCACCNCGGCCGCGGCTCCCGCTGCCCTCGCCCCCGGTAGCCGCCGTCGGGAAGGGAGGGAACGCGAGGGGGCGGCTCCTCCCGCGGGGCGGCGCCGGGGGCTGAGCGGGACGGGGACACGCACCCACGCACCGTGGAAAGTGCCCTGGCCTGGCAGGGGTAGGGGGAAAGGGAAGGGACAGACATAGGGACAACGGGCAAGGGAGAGTGGGCAGAGACGCTGCCTCGCCCACGGTCCCGGTAGCCCACTCGCCCCTCGTTGTGCTGTGCCGGCCCCCGCGGGTCTCTGCCTTCAAGGCTGCAGACCCCTGCTTGGCCTGGGGAAAGCTTTCCCCCCCTCCCGAACGTGTCAGCCCCACAATTCCTGCTTTTTTTCCCCCTACAATTCCTTTCCTTCAGCCTCCACAATTGGCCCACGTTCCTCTTGGCTGGCTGGAAGTTTGAAATACAGGCAAGAGGCAAAGCTGGGGCAGGAGGCTCCTGTGTGTGCACAGCTCCCTTCTAGGGGGTGGGCATGGGACAAAGCAATGGTGCACCCTTTCTGGAGGCTGAGAAGACTCCCGAGGTGGAGGGAAGGCAGCACCATCAGCCGTTTGCCCCGTTGGCAAGCCTTTCTACAGTGCATTTGCTACCTTGAACATCGGTGGCTGAGTGAGGGACAGGAGACATACGTGTCCCCACAGTGCATCTCCCCAGGTGTGATAGGAGTCTCAGCAAGGGGACGGCAGGGCTGCCCACCTGTGGTCAGGGGTTCACAAAGTTCAAGTTGTGAATACTCTATGCAACTTTTGAACAGTTGGGAACAGGGAGCCTAACGCTCCCTGTCCTTCAGCTGGCCAACTGATCACTTTTCCCCCCTGACTTGACTTTCTTAAATTATTTTTTAAATCTCAGTTTTGAAGGTTCAGTGAATGCTTCACTATAGAGTAAACATATGGGTCCCGAGCTGCTCTGAAGAAAGAAAAAAGCATAATAGGAGAATGACTCCCACCTAGCAACAGAACTGAAATTGCATAGCTGAGATCCAAAATTGAAATAATTTAAATTTGTTTATTTTGTATTCCTCTCCAGTCTGTCTAACTATTGTTCCAGAAATTAACTCCTCAGAGCAGTTGCAGCACATGCTGAAGTGCGATGGAAATGCAAGCGTCTACATTATATCTCCCAGTCAGTCTCAAACGTTTCCTGAAAAGCCTGCCTCTACTGTTTACAGAGTAATTTAGGCTGTTCAGGAGTTCTCCCTACCGAGATTCCCAGCCAGGATACTAGTTAATGCCTCACTTTACATTTCTTATGGCACCTATTACACGCATCTTGGAGAATTTTTGCCCATGATGTTTATTTTTTGTTTGTTTACCTAAGAGATGTCCTTTCTATAGGAACAGAGGTAATCCACCAGCAAGCACAAGCTGCCTGCCAACCCCAGGGTGATGCAGCTACATTTCCCGTTAGCTTTCATGCCTCGTCTCCTGCTGCCTTGCCACGCTGCCGGCATGTAGCTCAGCCTGTTCCTCCTCTGGGGCCACCACCACTCCACAGCTCCGAGGAGTGACTGCGGATGTCAGCATCCTTGCTCCATCCCAGCTCCCACTTCCACAGCTCTGAGTGACCGGCTGCCCCCGTCTCTTGTTCCTGGGATTAGAGATAGGCTGAGCCTGCACCCTTGCCTGTCTCAGGCACATGACACCAGCTAAAGGTGACAATTGCATCAGATCACTCGTGTGGTTGATAACTACAGCACGCACTCTCATGTAGGAGGCAGAAAAGGAATCTGTCAGGCCACCCTGGACTGGGATGAGTGGCTCGGTAAAGTTGGCACAATTTTATAATCTGTCATTGCCTTTCAAATTGCTCCGCATGAGAGAGGGCGTGCATCTGCTAATCCAGGAAAACCTCGACCACTGAGTAATGGCTAATAACAGCTACCCTTCAGGTAGCTCCCCCACTGTACAAAACCAGGCAGTGGAGGACTGGCAAGTTTTATTTTCACAGTCATGCTGGCATGGTGAACAACACTGATATAACAGCAAGTACCTGTTTCCAAAAGGAAGTTGTATTAGTTCCGCTTGACTGAGAAATGGTGTTATTTTGAAAGGAAAAAAAGGAAAATATTTCATCTGGTGATGAAAATATTTCATACCTAGTGATATTTTTCAGAACCACTTGTCCTTAATGTAAATGAGTTCCTACAAAAGGCAAAGACACCTCAGGGTTCTTTTCAGTGTGATAAGGAGTTGGCCAGAACTATATGCTTTTGAAAATACTGCTGGTTTTAAGTCTTCTGCTTCTTTGAAGCCCTTAAGAACATGGACTGAACAGAACGGGGGAAAAAAGATCTTAATAACAACTACATGGCAGAGGTCTGCAGACACTTGCTACCAGTAGTAGAAACCTGAACCCCCCTAACCTCTTGTAGCAGGGGTGGCTCAAAGGAAACTTGACAGAGGTGCTGGCTTCTGCTTCAGGGTGCAGCTAAGTGTTACCTAGGTTGTATTCCGCAGCTTTGTACATATGCAGCAATGGTTTTTAAAAAACTGCAAACTGTTACGGAAAAATTTGAATTGGCTCTAACGCTGCAAAGACTGGCCAAACTTTAAAATTAAAAATAGTCTATTTGCTATTATGGATTTTTTTTTTTCCCTGGTTTTATTTGTTTGTACAGCCCCTGTGTCCTGTACTGGTCAAGGCAGACATGAAGTGGAAGGTTGTGTTTTCACAAATCTTCACAGGAAAACTAAGGGAGAAGGAGAAGGGTTTTAAACCCACTTTGAGATTCAAAACATTTCCTCTTCTAGAAACAGTTCTGAAAAAAACTTTAGAATTAGAAAGGGGGCACTTTGAAACACAAAAGGGACAGAAAAAAATTTAAACTGACTGAACTTTCCCTGAAATATCTTCCAGGTTCTAATTTTATTTACAGTAAGCTCTGATAATATGGCTCTTGTTGCTTGCAATGTAGTAAATCATCCACTAAACTCTGTCCCACAAAATCATGGCATGCTTTACAGGGAGTGTTGTTTTATTTCTGACTGATATTTTAAAATGAGATGTCTCAATGCAGTTCATCTTTCTTGTCCCAGTTCAAGAAAGATGGGGAACTACTGGAGAGACTCCAGCAGAGGGTTTCAAAGATGATCAAGGAACTGGAGCACTCCTCTTAAGAGGGAAGGCTGAGAGACCTGGGTCTGTTTAGCTTGGAGAAGAGAAGACTGAGAGGGGACCTCATCAGTGCTTATAAATATCTAAAAGGTGAGTATCCATAAGATGGGGCCAAAATCTTTTCAGTGGTGCCCAGTGACAAGACAAGGGGTAACGAGTGCAAACCATAAGATAGGAAATTCCATCTGAATATGAGGAAAAACTACTTTGAGTGTGAGAGAGCACTGGAACAGGCTGCACAGATGTTGTAGTCTCCTTCTCTGGAGATATTAAAAAAATACGTTCCTCTGTAATTTGCTCCAGGTGAACATGCTTTGGCAGGGAGATTGAACTAGATGATCTCTGAAGGTCCCTTCCAACCCTGATAATTTTGTGATTCTGTGGCTTTGCAATTCTGTCTTCAGTTATCAATAGCCTCAATTCTTTAATCTCTTTTTGGACTTTGTTCAGAAAGAGTAGGGAAAAAGCCCAGGTCTCTTGGCAATCTATTTCTCCCAGTTAAGCAGATTTGAATGCCCAGATCTTTAACACGTGAGCTGTTGTTCAGCTCATACTGGCTGCCATATTCTCTTACTGATTCACTGCATTGCCAATATTTAGGTGAATTTATGACTAAGATGTTTTGAAATACCTTGATAGTGAAAGGTAATGTATGTAAGCAAAGTCTGTTCTTATCACATAGCCCATTAATGTTACAAATGGTAACACAGAATCCTTTACACAGGAATTTGAAGTCTTTATTTTTGTTTCCCAACACCAAATTCCAGGTAGATGTAATGTGAAATTATTATGCAATTTGCAGTTGAAGTAATACTTTTAGGCTAATAGCTAAAACCTTGTATGGTGTCAGGACCTCGTCTCAGACTCAGTCTGGGGATGTAAACCACCTCTCACAAAATTTCCATCCATTTCAGATTTCTGGATTCAGGTTTGGATGTGGTCCACATATCAGAAGGACAAGCGTATGCAAACGTGCAGGAAAACCTGGACGTTTCCAGAAAATCTGGAAATGTCAATTCCTTGGTCAAGTTCTGGGATATTTTAGTTGTGTTGTGGTGTTCTCAGGGCTTTAATGAGACCTTTTCCCGTCTAAACTACTTTTGTACTGAGTTGAGACCACAGGCTGCAGTTAGCATTCATTTGGGAAGGCAGTGTTTTCCACTTTTGTCTCTCAATAGCCTTCTACCATCATGCAGTACAATGTTCAGCAGTAGATTGTAAAATATCACAGTAGTAAACACTTCAAATGGAAATATAATAAATCAGACTTCCCCAGGCCTTTCATAAGCTATGTGCAACACCTGATAACACAGAAATTGATAGCATCATCTAAAATCACACCAAATCAGCGTTCTGCTTTTCCAAAAAATTGTTGGGATCTTCAAAAAAATCCTTCACTCTGAATGTACCTTAGAAAAAGGCTAAAGGAAAGGGAAGAGTAAAAGAAGAGCCAAAAGCATTCCATTCTTTTCCTTTTATCTTTCCACTTGTTCAAACATTTTCTTTTCAGATCATTTGCAAAATAAATATCACTCCAAAGGAGATAGGAACCAAAAGCCTAAATCATTTGTTGCTTTCTTCATCTCCTGAGCCCCAACATCCATTTTGGCTTCTTCTGTTACAGGCTTGGGTTCAGCTGTTCCATGAGCATTTGGACCTCCCCTGTGTGTTCTGACTCCACCCACCTTCTCCTGTGCCTGACCGTGGTCCTCTAAGGAGACCTTGTCTCAGCACTGTCATCACAGTGAACCTATCCCACATACCTGAAAAAATCTGCCACTGCCAGAGGCAAGCTCTGTTCATCTGATGAACTTTTTAAACATGGTGCAGCAGATCCCTCCTCTCGACCACTGTCTCCCTCTCAACCAAATGCCTGAGTATCTCCCACCGTCCATTCTTGTAATCTGTTCACTGACCTCCTCAATGATTTCTGCTGTTACTCCCTCACCTCCTTGCTATTAGCTTGTCTCATTTATCCCCCGAGGAGAGGAGAGGAGAGGAGAGGAGAGGAGAGGAGAGAGGAGAAATTTGTCTGCCACGTAACTGACTGGGAGCACACAAGGAGCAAGCCCCAAGCATCCTTGCAGCCAGTGGGAACACAAATAACCTCTGTGTCTCTGAGGATGCCATTGCTCATGAAGAACAGCTATCCTGGGAGATCTGCTACAAAGAACTGTGGAAGGCAACATGAAAAGACAAGAAATCTGGTCTGTAGAGCAGAGCTGGTGGATGTGAGTGATGGAGCACTGTGCTAGTGTTGGCAGGGGAGAGGAGGGAGCTGTTTGAGTGGAACTATTCCAGATTCTCCTGACATGCCCTCAGTTTTGCTTCAGTTGAAGTCAAAGATTATTTTTATATTTTTTTTCACTCTTTAACAGCATGTTACCAAAACACCATTGAATTCCACATGAGGAGGCTAAATTAATTTTTAAACTTAAAAAAGTTAAGACACAAGTATTTTTACTGAAGTATCATAATACATAGGAACGTAAATATACATTATTTCCCCAATGAAAACAGCACCATGATTACAGCAAGTTTAAACATCAAATTTTAAAAAGCTTTTTTTGGTTCAAGTGCTCTCTTTATTTATGTTCCCAAACCCATAAATGCAGTTCTCCACTTTCCAAACTCTTTTCACTAAAAATGCTACAGCGAATGTCTTAACAAACTAGCATTGATCCACTCCATTGAATCGGTCTAACATTAATCCGCAAAACTGCTTTTTCCTGAGCAGTAGATACTTTTATCCACCATACTATTTAGCTAAAAGACATAAATAACCTGCAACTCAAATGCAACCCAGTGAAAACCTTTCTCAGCCAAAGACCTATTATATTTTTTCTCCAATATATTGTACACTAGAGACTTTTTGAAAAAGAAAACTTCTACTGTATATACATAGAACATCCTGGCACATTTTCCACTGGAGAAGACACTTGTATCAATTTATTCTTAGTCACATTAATAGAAATAGAGGAAGTTCCAGTAAAATGAGTGGAGTCAATGTGATTTTCCAACATTTGACCAAGAGGAATGCTTCTGCCCTGAGAAGCTTGTCATATTCCCTTTATACAGGGAAAAAACAAACAAACAAACAAACTCAAAAAATTGCAAACAAAACTTTTAGCAGATACTGCAGAGAGGAGAGGAATTAATATCATTTTGTATTAAACTTTACTGTTTCCCCAGTGCATATTTCTCTTTTCTGCTTTTGAGTTAATATTAATTACGAGTAAGCTGGTGGGGTAAATTAATGACTGTTCCAAATCTCTATCCAGTATTGTTTAAATGTGTCCTTACTCATTTTTCTTCTTCCACACTTATTTCAAAAGAGTGACTTAAATGTCAAAAAGAGAGTATTTCACTTTATGATTGTAGCACCCCACGATCAATGAAATCAAGTGGGACCTGAGGGAGAAAGGATATTATGAATCTGTTATTTTCTGCCCTTTTCTTCTTGAATTGACAAGAGCAGAGGAATTAGTTCCCTTGATTCCCCAGAAATATTTTTTTTCCTGCTCTGATGCAGTCAGCAATGCAGGAGAGACTTCTGCTTGTCCTCTCAAGGACTCCAGGAGACAGTTCATTTCTTACCACCATCTGGAGCAGTTCTAGGATGGTAGGTACCTCCCTGCTTCAGCAGATCCCAGGACTTAGTGCAAACTTTGGAGGTTTCTCAGAAGTCTCCTGCTCCTTTCTGCAACTCATCCTTTGTGTTGTGCGCAACACAAAATGTCCCCAAACCAAAACATCGCTACTCCTAGGGGCAGTCCCAGCTGTACTAGTAGCAAGGAGTGCCAAGAGCAGTTCTGACACTTGTAGGCCTTTTTCCACTCATCCACAGACGTGAATCAGGAATTTGGAAAACATCCCCTACTACTGAAGAAAAACTGTAAGTTTGCCCATACCAATGAATGTTTCATTTTAACCATGTATGATTTATATTTTGATAACTCACATCATCATTTATGTAGCACCTAGCAAACTTAAATTGACAGAGAGCAGTAGCATTTGTATTTAAATCTCATCATTCTAAGGATCACAGAAACTCTGTTTGCTTTGTTAATATTTTGTCTTTCACTTGGCATTTGCATGATCTATTTTACATATCCACAGATAATAACATATGATATGCTATCTGTGATAAAAAGCAATGCATGCGATTTTGACTTTTCATAAACATGTAAATATATATATACCTCTCAGCATGTAATTATAAAAGCTAGTTAGAAGATTTTAATATCTATGTTTTCCATACTTGCATATATAATATAGTAGAATATGAGCATATTATATGTGTGTGTATTTTTAATCATCTGAATTACCAGATCTTACTTATTTATATTTATTGTTTCTTTTGCAGCAATGCACAGTACTTCTAGCCCAGAGAGGGGTTCCATTGTTGCAGGTGCACCTGTGGGCATTTTTGGAAATGAAGCAGTATGCATTGCTGTGCCATACCAGCCCTGCTCAGAACTCCGCAATCATCTGTTAGCAGACTTTCATTTCCACTCTCTATGTGTGAGAGGAATGGGTTGCATGTGGGATTGCATGTGCTTCTTCCCTTCTTCAATCACTATCCACAGGGAGACCTTCTCCCCTCTAGAAAAATCTTATATTAGAAACAGTGTGTGAGTGAGCATCAAAGCAGGTGACACTTCACCTGCACAAAGAGAACATGGAAAAGCAGCTTGTGCTTTCCCTTCTTTTCTTGATGTTGGTCATACTTCATTTTTATTATGGGCATAAGAGTTAACACAAATACTAGAGGAGTAAATTGGGATACAAGTGTCAAGGAAAGGAAAGAAGTAGAAGGAAACGTATTAAGAATGAAAAGTTGAGGGGAAAAATGGATGTCCTAGAAGAAAGAATGAAGAAAGAAGATGGCAAACAGAGCAGGAGTGGAGACACTATGAGGCAGGCAGAAACTAATTGGAGTTCATATATCCTGGAAACAGTATGCCTTTGAGGCTGCAACCAAAGGATCAAATAGTCCCTAAATTAGGAACAGAGGCACTGGCATGTGGCAGACAGGAAGGGGAAGGATTTTATTCCTTGGGGGATGACGAAGAGAAAGCTTTCATTAACAGTCTCATTTGTACTTCGCAGTGCTCCAGGTGGGATCTCACCAGAGCAGAGCAAAGTGGCAGAATCCCCTCTCTGGATCTGCTGGCAACACACCTTTTCATGCAGCCCAGGATGGGATTGTCCTTCTGGGCTGCAAGTGAACACTGCCTGCTCATCTTCTGCCTCTCGTCCAGCAGCACCCCCAAGTCCCTTTCCTCAGGGCTGCTTTCTAAACCCTCATCCCCCAGTCTGTATTGATAGTGAGGATTGTTCCGGCCCACGTGCAGAACCTTGCACTTACTCTTGTTGAACCTCATGAGGTTCATCTGGGCCCACCCCTCCAGCCTGTCCTGGTCTCTCTGGATAAATCCCATCCCTCTAGTGTATCGACAACACCACATAACTTGGTGTCACCTGCAAATTTATTAATGGTGCTCTAGATTCCTCAGTCTATGTCACTGATAAAAATGTTAAGCAGTGTCAGTCCCAGCATGGACCCTTGAGGGACACCACTTGTGACTGCTCTCCATCGAGACCTCAGGCCATGGATCAACAACCTCTGGATAAGACGTTTACAGCCAGTTCCTATGCACTGAACAGTCCACCCATCAAATTCATATCTCTCCAATTTCTCAAGCAAGAGGGATTTTCTCAAGCATCCCCGGAGGGATTTAAAAAAGGGGTTGACCTAGTGGTCAAGGGAGGAACATGCGTTACCTACAGTATGTGTGCAGTGCCATGCCAGTCTTGATGACCCCATCGTGAGCTCAGAGTATTATATGACATCTTTGGGATTTTCACTCGCCTGGAGAATGGATGATACTGGTTGCAGCTCTGGCTTTCCTGGTGGAGCTTCTGGGGGAAGGAGGGGTGAAGGCATCACGCTGACAGCATCTCATCCCCTTGCAGCACATGACTGAAGTCTCCTCTTCAGAACCCAGACCCGGGCCTGATATGTTGGGCAAAGAATGCTGCCAGTTTGGGTGGGGGGAATAAATACCCTGGGGTCTCTCTGCTTTTTTGCCACGGATCTTGGATGAGATGCCCCCACACAGGCACCAGACTGTCACCCCAGGAGCAGAGGGATATGCCCAGCAGCTCACTCCCCCGCCGACCCTCCAGCCGAATATGACAATCAGGACCAAAAACTGAAATAAGCAGCATGTTGCTTTGAAATAGCCTTTGAATGGACTCGTGGCTCTTGGCCCCCAGCCCTGTTGTCTCAAACAGCCTCATC
>VZRU01007812.1:0-16951 GCA_013398155.1 Pedionomus torquatus
CTAGCTGGCCCACTAGGTCCCATCACTTCTCATAACAGGGCTAGAAGCTGCGGAGCTGTCTGGGTTTTGCTTCTGGTTCATGCAGTAACTGGAGTAAAAGCACTTGCCACTTCTCCTTCTTCCTCACTACTACTGTCTCAGTAAGTGGCAATTGGTGTGGAGAAAGAGGATCAAGCAATGGGGGAGGAGGCATTCCCATATCTTCAAATTGATCCTCTGTTTCCTCTCTCCTCCCTCTGGATTCTGTTACTTTCAAACACCATTGTCCAATACTACATGCTGAGCAACACCTCTTCATTTTTTCTTGCTTTTTTCTTTTTTCTGTTCTTTCTCTAGAGACAAAACTAGAGGGTCTTGTGGGGGTATATTAAATCCACAATCCTTTTGCCATTCCAGATGGTTTTGCAAAGTGAAAAACATATCTGCATACATAACCTCATCCCATTTTCCTTCTTTTCTTAAAAATAACATTAACTGTAATATAGTATTATAGTTTAGAGTCCCATTAGAGGGCCACTTTTCTCCATCTTCTAATTTATATAAATTGATTACACCATTGATTACAATATTTTATCAAAGTTTTCTTATTCACATTCCCACCTGGTGGTCCCCCTACATTTTTCCAATGTGCTAAAATACATCCTAAGGGACTCTTTTTCACAATTCCACCACTTTGCTGTCCTCCCATCTTTATTGATTTAACTTCCCAACTGCCCTTCCACACACTGTGGTTAAAGGATAAAATCTAGGTCCCCAATGTTTCTCCCACTGTATCCTCAGCTGGAAATTAGGGCACTCAAAATCAATACAGTCTGGATTAGTCCCAAATCAATAAACATAAAATATCTTAAAACAATTATGATATTCAACACAATGTTGGGTTGAATAGGCTGAGGGAGCTGGGGCTATTCAGCCTGGAGAAGAGAAGGCTCTGGGGAGACCTTATAGCAGCCTTCCAGTACCTGAAGGGAGCCTACAGGAGAGCAAGAGGGACTCTTTGTCAGGAAGTGTAGTGATAGGACAAGGGGTAATGGTTTTAAACTGGAAGAGGGGAGATTTAGATTGGATATTAGGAAAAAATTCTTTANTTCGTGTAAACATGAATGTGCATTATAACAAACTGAAAAAGGAACAAGTGATCCAAGAAAGAGTATCTTCACGCACATCTCAAAAACAAAATAAGAAAATAGTCATAATGCTGATACACCAATTCTTCACTTAGTGTTTCCTTAATTTTTATTGTCTCTCCTCACATGATTAGTTTGAAAAGGCTATTATTTGTGTAAATAAGTTCTGTTGTACAGTGCGTGGCATCTGGCTTATTTCCTACTGACTAGAACATGCAGAAAATATTGCTGCAGTAAGACAACATAAATGTATGTGAAACCATCACTTTACAATTACCTTAAATACACATACATTATTATATTTTCACCCCCATCAATACATGTGAAGAATAGAAACTCTCCACTCCTTCTCTTAGTCATCTTATGAAAATCTGACAAACAGAAGCAAGCAAGCAAGCATAAATACATGCAGAAATAGCAGATAAATCCCCTCCATTGTAAAAATTCCTAAGATAGCTATTGGTACAGCGAAAAGGTTTCAGAAGCTGTAGCAAAAGCAAATAACCAGGACTAAATCAAACACTTTGACTAATCCTCAATCTAGGCATCAATGACAACTGTTAGAAATACCAAGCTGTATTTAGATCCTTTACCTCTAAGCAAACTGAACATTTTCTACCTGGAAAACGTCTCAAAACTACCACAATTTTGTAGCAGTGATCGATGACAGTACTAAAACCACAGCCTTTTAATCTTCCTAATACTTTTCAGTGTTAAATATGGGTTGGTGGTTTTTAAATTACAGTCTGGGCTAAAGCATTAGCTGACATGATTAAAACCATTTTTTTGCTCTCCTAAGTGGAAAGGCTGGAAAAAGCACACAACCTTCCTTGCCATCCCAAATAAAGCGCATTAGCCCCAAAAGACACTGTACTCGTATTTCTCATGCGCAAGTTTTGTGAAATCTTAGAAATATCTTTGAGCCGTAATAATTAAAAATTTACACACAGGATAAGGATCAGGCTATAGAAAAGGAAGGTTCATAATAATTTCCATTATGACCCTCTCATTCCTCCCCCCAAAACAGCAGCAGGACTCCACCTGGCAGCATTAACCTATCGCAATCATATACTCAATAGTGATCAACTCATCATAAAGTTGAATTTTGTCAGATCAAACCCAGGTCATTATTTTTATCAGATCCAGGCTATGGCAATGTTAATGGACCCAACAATCAGTAAAGGAAACTCATAGCTTATGTTAAAACCTCTGAACTTGCCACTTCTTTAGGAGCACAAATGTGTTATATCAGCTCAGGCAGTGGTCTGGTCAGCCGAGCACTTAGTTTTTCTCCACAGCACTAAAGATGCTTAATTTAATTTTGTTTCAAAGTTTCTTTTATACATAAACAACTAGCCTTTTATTTTCTTTGTATCTACCACAGTTATGCTTTAGTTTTGTTTTACTTTATTGTATAGATTTGTTTCTTTATTTCATTTCTGCCATGCCACCCTTCCTTATTGTCTTGTCTCTTGTCTTAGGTATAGTGTTGTCACACTGTCAAATGGGTCACGGTACCTGCCATATTTCTAAAGCAGATTCTTAAATATTTGTTTTGATTCCATATAATCTTAATGTAAGATATATTTTACTGACAATCCACTAACAAATGGAGGTGGGGGGGAAGCTCACACATGTCAATGAACCGTATATAATATTTAGCTTCAAAATACAAAGAGAATATTTAATATCCTTCATACAGCAAACAGGACACAAGAAATTTTTTGGTCCTCCTTACATTCAACACCAATACCACCCTCCAACTCCCGCCCCAAACCATTAAATTATAATTCAATGTGCTCTGTCTAGCTGAACTTATTAGCTGTCTATACTGATGCACCTTCTCTAAGTGAGATGAACCTAGAGATGCATCCCAGCACTGCTGTCAGGTTTTGCTTCTCTAATAATTGTTAATTCTACAATTTTTTCACATTTCAATTAACTACTTTCTTTCTGCTGACCTTTCATTTTCCAAGCTGACCTCTAAAATTTCCCTTTACATTCAAAATGAGTTTCCTGTGGTTTCCCCAGTTAGAGAAACACTTTGGCTTTTACTTCCATTCAGCGTAGGTCCAGTTTCTTTTGGTGATGGGGAGATAATCTCTTTTAAGCACATTTCAAAGTGCATTATTTCATTAGTGAGTTCCTTCTAAATCATCTTCCCTTTATTTGGTTTCAGAAGCTTCAATTGCCAGTGAAATCAATGGCAGTCAGCCCACTGGCTTCACTAAATGTTAAGAGTATCTCACCACTGTAGCATTTGGAAGCTACAACTACATATTGCTTCTGTAGGTGCCAGTGTCAGAGCGAGAAAGGAGACTGGTTTCTAAAGCAGCTCAATTCATAAATATCACATCACAATGGCCAACAGATACACTGATATTTAGATATTTATCAGCAAGTTATTTCAGCTGTACCATGCCAGTGAACCTATCATTTTTAAGAGCAGAGAAGTTCTCCACATATAACTTAGCCACAGAAAAAGATATTTGGAAGGAAGCACCTGTCCAGTCATATCTAATACATACTACCATAAGTCCCCTATAAACCTCTTTGCTTCACCTTTTTGTTATTAAGTGGTCTACCTCTGCTGTTCACCCCAGAAAGTTGCACTAGCACTTCACTGTCAACATATACAAACTTATTTCCAGATTACATGTGTTCACAGTCATTTAGTACTCTGTGCTTTCTTTTATGGCTTGTATAAAGACACCTGTACAAGAACGGTAAGCCTATCTGTACCTGTTTCAGTCTGAGTATCTCCATTTCCAACACTGGCAATGAGGACGAGGTGCACTATCCCACTTGGGCTCCAGACTGCTTTCCACAGGAACACTCACTGCCAAATTACAGTAACTCTAAACTTGTACTCACTTTTCCCCTTGTCACTTCACCCTGTTAGTCCACACTTATTTTGCAGTTAACTAGATGTCCTGGTTTGAGGTAGAACAGAATCAACTTTCTGTTCTGTAATTTTACTTCTTAGTTAAGCCTCTTCTAACTCTCTGAAATTAACAGCATATTGTGGAGAAAACTGCTCATCCTCAGAGTGATAAGACCAATGTTTGTACTTCATGCCAAAGAATGGCATACAGAGAGGCTCTTGCTTGTACTTATTGTAACAACCAAGGTCAGCCAATTTCGTTATTTGCCCCATTGGAGCAATGGAAAAGCGTAGAGAGGTTCATACCTTCTGGGAGCGGACAGGACAGGTGACCCAAAACTGATCAACAGGGTGTTCAATCCCATGTGCATCAATGCTCAGTATAAATGCTGATGGATCAAATCTCTTTTCTTCAATGGCTGATGTCTGAGGAGGACCCTGTCTGTTCATCTACCTTTGATCCAAATTCATGTGTTTCTGACTCCAGAGCTGGAATCCAGTTTCCATCCATCACTGAGTCCAGTCTGGGACTTCCCCAGTGTCTATCAGTGATGATTGTCATCCTGGGAGCTTGATACGGTTTTGTATATATTGTATCTATTTCATTATTTTCTTTTTCTAAGCTTTCTAAGCTTGTAGATCTCCTCCTCTTCTCCTTGAAGCGAGAGGTGGGGGAGAGCATCTGTTATCAGTCATTGGCTTGTCTGGCCCAAAACACAGCAACAGAATATCAAAGACTTTTCTCCTGTCTTTTACAGTTTATGATCTCCCAATTTATAGCAAAAGCACAATTACTTTGTTCCGTGTTTTATCCCAGCAGTTTTGTTTCATATTTCCTAATCTTTCTGCATGATATAAATCTCCACAGAGATGATACTTCCACTCTAGCACAGTAATAAAGTTACCTGAGAGCAATGTTACTTTCTGTGTTATGGCAAGGAATGAATAACTACAATGGATGGAAAAAAAACAGCCATCCAGTCCCAAAATTGATCCCAGGAGGCACACTGTTAGAAATTATTAGGTACACTATCATCACCTTTCTTAAATACATTACTGTTCTTGTATTAAACTTCATCTGAATAAATTTCAGTGCTCTATGAAACATTTTACTGGAATTCAGAGAAACTTATGACTGACCTTCTTAATGGGTTAATACCAGTAATGTTGCGCAAAGCCTCTCCCATACTGATGCACTGGCGGGGCCAAGTTCAGGTCATGTCATCCTGCACTCAGCTCCAGGATGCAGCACTGCATTTACCCACTCCACCTCTAGGATGCTAGTTTGGGGGACAGAGACTAGAAGCACTTCAGCATCTGTCCTCCACTTTGCTACTACTTTTAGTTGAGGCACTTAAGTTCTGAGAATGCTTCCACAACAGTCTTGTTTTTTGATGGGGAGGGGAGGCAACTCATACAAGGGTCTGTCATTTGCTGTCAAGTTAGATTGTGTCATGCTTTTACCGAAACATGGCATAACTCATGACCAACATTCTCATTTTCTTGCAGCTGGTAGTACTAGGTTGTAATAGAAAAACTCAAGTACTGGAGATCACCTCTGTGCCTTTTTTCCAGACCACACCAGGGACAGAACCCCTAGGACAACTGGTACAGGCTGGCTCATGTTCCCAACACATGTGGGACAGCACCTGATGTTCAGTTACACTCTGAATAACACCACGTTTTAGATCTGATCCTTTGGGAAGACAGCTTTTTGGGTAGTCAGATGCCATGATAATTGTGAAGAACTTCAAAAGGGCCTCTCAAAAATAAGAGAGTACACAAAAAGGTGGCAGAGGAGCTTCAACATAGACAAAAGGCAAACAGAGAAAAATAATCTAATTTATGAGTACACGATGCTGAAACTGGAACTAGAAGTTACAACTCAAGTAACAGATCCTTAAGTTAACACTTATAGTTCTCTACAATCACCAACTCAATACTCAGCTGCAAAAAAAAAAAAAAAACCCCAATGAAANAAAAAAAAGACCCAATGAAACACTACCCATCATCAGGAACCTAGAGAATAAAATCAAGTGTCATTTTCAAACTACAAATAAAACTTTGGCACCTTCACATTTCAAGTACTGTGTGCACTAGTCTTCACACCTCAAAAAAGATGTAGCAGAATTAGAGGAGGTAACGAGAAGGACAATGAAGAAGACAAAGAATGAAGCAAGTAGAGATTAAGGCGGGTGAGATTACTCACTTTTAAGGAAAAGGCTGCAGGTGGATTTGGTGGAGCTTTATAACCATAAAGGACAAAATGAGTGGAAACTGTAATTCACAAAATCCTGCACCACTAAAACTAGGAACAGTGTTTTAAGGCAGATAAAATTAGTAATGTAATTCTCTATGCAGCAGCTTCCACAAGAAGTTTTGAAGGCAGACAGCGTAAGTTGGGTCAGTGTGTGAGCCAGCACAGGCAGGATGCAGGAACAACCACAAAACCACACATGAAATGCAAACAGTAAATTTAATCTTGATATCTTACAAATCAGGGGACCTCCAAAGCATCACCTGGGCAGAGGCACACAAGAGGCGACATAGGCACTGCAGAGCTTGGTCCACGTTAGAGGATCATGGAACCTGCTGTTTTCACCTGTATATCAGGGATTCATGCAGGTGTAGTTTACCACTGTGCTCTGATCTTTCTGACAGCAGGACAGGAATCTCAAGCATGTTCGATAGGGTGCCTCTAAGTCTATCACAGGCCTGTTACCTAAATACAGATGTTGTACTTGTCAAACACACTACATCTACTTGACTAAACAACAATTAGGGTGATGTATGTTTTTTGACACTCCAGCTGCAAGTCATTTGATAGTGTTTACAATCCTCACAAATCTTCCATTATTTTCCCACAGTCAGAAAGGTCTATAAATGAATATTTAATAGGACTAGACAGAGTTCTACTTCCAATATCCAAAATATCATTCTGGATACTGAGGGAAAACAAAGGCAGGAAACTGCAGACATTGACAAGGCAGTGTCTGAAAACTAAACGATATGACTAAGAGCATCATCCAGATGCTCCTTGAACTCTTGACAAGCTTGGTGCTGTGATCACTTCCCTGGGGAGGCTGTTCCAGTGACCAACCACCCTGTCAGTGAAGAACCTTTTCCTAATGTTCAATCTGAACTTCCCCTAACACAGCTTCATACCATTTCCTCCTGTCCTGTCACTGGTCACCAGAGAGAGTAGATCAGCACCTCCTCTTCCACTGCCCTCCTTGAGGAAATTGTAGACTGGGATGAGGTCACTCCTCAGCCTTCTCCAAGCTGAACAAGCCAAGTTATCTCAGCTGCTCCTCATAAGTCTTGCCCTCGAGACCTTTCACCATGTTGGTCGCCCTACTCTGGACACACTCTAATAGCTTGATGTCATTCTTATATTGAGGTGCCCAAAACTGCACACAGTACTTGAAGTAAGGCCACAGCAGTGTGGTATAGAGTGGGACAATCACCTTCCTTGACCAGCTAGCTATGCTCTACTTGATGTGCCCCAGAACCTGCTTGGCCCTTTTGGCTACCAGGGCATACTGTTGACTCATATTCAACTTGCCATCAACCCAAGCCCCCAGATCTCTTTCCATGGGGCTGCTCTTCAGCCTCTTGTTCCCCAATTTGTATGTATAACCAGGATTACCCCATCCCAAATGGAGAAACTTGCTCTTGATAAATTTCATATGGTTGGTGGTTGTCCAGCTCTCTAGTTTATCCAGATCTCTCTGTAAGGCCTCTCTACCCTCAAGAGGTCCTGTGATAACATCAGCCAGATCTTTCAGTACCCCAGGATAAATCCCATTGGGCCACATAGACTTATGTGCATCCAGCTGGAGCAGCAAGTCTCAAACAAGTTCAAAGTCAGCTGGGAGTTTATCATCCCCCCCAGTCATGGTCTTCTAACACAGGGCTCTGGGGGTCCCAGGGCCCATCATTGGTGTTGAAGACAAAGGCGAAGAAGGCATTAAATGTCTCTGCTTTGTCTACAGCCCTATTTGTGAGGTGACTGACGTCATCAAGTAATGGACCAACGTTATCTCTGATCCTCCTTTTGCTGTTAATGTATTTTAAAAAGCCCTTTTTGTTATCTTTCACAGTGCTGGCCAGCTTGAACTCTAATCAAGCTTTGGCCGTACAAATTTTCTGCCGAAAACGGTGAACAGCATTTCTCTAGTCCTCCCCTCCTTGCTTCTAATGTTCACATACTTCCTTTATTCACCTAACTTCTAGAAGAAGATCCCTGCTCAGCCAAGCTGGCCTTCTGCCCAGTTTGCTTGACTGCTGACACTTTGGAATTGCCTGCTCCTGCGCTCTTAAGAGAT
Source organism: Pedionomus torquatus (assembly GCA_013398155.1). NCBI lineage: Eukaryota > Metazoa > Chordata > Aves > Charadriiformes > Pedionomidae > Pedionomus > Pedionomus torquatus. Next base: position 8,340 of record VZRU01007812.1, read on the forward strand.
GGCTCTTAAAGAGCGACTAGCAATCATGGACCGCAATACCTTCAAAAGTAGATTCCCAGGGGACCTTACTAACTAGAGTCATAGAATTATAGAATCAATTAGGCTGGAAAAGACCCTTAAGATCATTGAGTCCAACCATTAACCTAACACTGCCAAAACCACCACTAAACTATATCCCTAAGCACCATGCTTACACGTCTTTTAAATACCTCCAGGAATGGTTACTTAACCACTTCCCTGGGCAGCCTGTTCCAATACTTCGATAACCTGTTCAGTGAAGAATTTTTTTCCTAATATCCAATCTAAACCTCCCCTGGCACATTTAACATGGCAGGTTACTTCATCATCTTCTAGTAAATCAACGGTTTATGGATGTTCTAAGCCACAACATACCTGTTTATCACAATATTTTCTGGTGATACACACAGCACGCATTTCCAAGGTATTGGCCAGTCAGTACTATCTCATAGCTAAACACTTACTACAGAATTCAAAGTGTCTCTTTACAGAGGACAAAGTTGTAGGAAAATCACGTCAACCACCTGTCTATCTCTCTGTTTGGAACATTAGAGAGAGCTATAGGCTTTTTAATTCAAGTGAAAGTAAAAAATAGCACTCAAACAGCAGTATAACAACTGTGAATATTTTAAGGAGAGAAATGAGGACAAAAAAATGAAAAAACTGTGTGTGTACCTGTACATATACAATATGAACAAGTTCGTGGATATAACTAACAGCAGACAATCTACATCTGAATTACCATAGTTTTAGTTCCCTACACTACCTCCCTTCCCTCCAACATATTTAACTAAAAACTAACACTGATGCAGTGGACAGATAGAAGCAGCCCAGAGTTAGACATCTTAAACAACTGTAGAACCACACCAATATTTTAAAAATTAACTTCATATCACTTAATTATGATGAGTTTCTAACAGTCTTAAGAAAGTAGCAAAATCTCTACCAAAATCCAGAAAAAATCTGTCTGAACGCTGTAGCTAGGAACATTTATTTTAATGTCTATGTTCAGTTCAGTATTGAGAACAATTTAAATAAAACCCCAAATACCATGTGTCCTGGTTCCAGCAGGGATAGGGTTAATTTTCACAAGGATCTAGCACAGGACACAGGTATTCCATACCATGTGATGCCTGAGTGAGTCTGTACATTCCTCTATCAGTGTTATTATTGTTGTTTTCCTCTTCCCTTTGCTGTTCAGTTAAACTGCCTTTGTCTCAAACCACAAGTTTTGCCTTTTTCTTCTGATTCTCCCCCACCAGCGTAGGCAGGCAAAAGAGTGATAGTGTATTTTTTTTGTTGCCAGCTGAGGCTAAACCACAACACCATATCACAATAAAACCTGAAGGTTTAGAACTTTGCTGGTTTGAGCAACCCAGGACTAATTTCTTTTCTAATGCTGGAGAAAACTGCACTTTTAGAAGACTCTGGTGTCTGAAATAGTGAAAATATTTACTTTATAGCCCGGTATGCTATGTGGGATTCAAGGTCTCAGTGTTTTCGAGCCTTGCCAGGTACAAGGATGAAGAGGAGCGAGGCCTGCGCATTTGATCCAGGCTGGCCAACAGGATTATTTCATACCATGAATGTTACATTCAATATAAAGTAAAAAAGTTTGCTGCATAGTTCTCTCGCTCCCTTGATGTCAGCAGTCCAGAGAATGTCTTGCCCTGGTGCTGGACCCCTGAGGCCTTCCCTTCTTCACAAAGTCATAGCACTTGCAGTGCTTGACATTTGCTGTCCACTGCTGGGAGTGCACAGCTGTCTGCTGATCGAATTGGCTGAGTATGATCCTTGTATATCTTATATCAGTATCAGGATCAATACTGGTTCTTTATTACTATTGTTAATTATTTAGTCTTATCCTATTAAATCTATTTATATTTCAACCCTTGTGTTTCCTTGATTTCCCCGATTCTCCTTCCTGGGTGGGGAGGGGTAATCAGGTGATAGAATAATTGTCTTAAAAATAAATTGTTATGGGTTTCTCAAACCATAACAGGAATATACAACCACAAGCAAGTTTAAGAAAATGACATTAGGAACTGTAACTATTCCCTCCAAAAAGATAAAAAGAAATGCAAGGAAGCATTCATTTCTGAAAAGACACAAGTGGTAAAACTGGAAAACAGATAAGCTTTAAGCAAACAAAAAGAATTGCTCATATACCTGAGAGCTTGTTTGTGGTTTTGAAATAGATAAACAAAAATAACAAAAAATGTATTACAGCTCCATAAAAAACTTCTACCCTACATCTAGAAATACACTCTGAAAGCATCTAGGCTTCCAAATAACTCTAACTATGATACAGAAGCATTATGAGAAATTGATTATTAAAAGCCAATGTCTTCTTAAAAACTCTTTAATTTTAAATGACAAACACCATTACGCTTGGCCATATGTTTTGTTTACTGCACATTCTCACTACTGGACAAAGTTAAGACTGCTTGGAAGTCCCTACTGTGGACTTCTGTATATTACTTTTTGCATTCCATTAGAAATTTAACTTAACTCTGAAAAGTTAACAATGTAATGTTTGAAGGCAAAACAGCTACAATCGTGTTTTGGCAAGCCTAATGAGAGAGGAGCTGCCAGTAGGTTTTTGGACTAGATGGATTATCTTTAACTATGACCAGTTCCAGCTGCTTCAGAGACAAGTGAAGAAAATTCTTAAGTAGGCAATTACAAAATAACACAGCCACAGGCAAGATTTCTTCCTGCCTCCTGTCAGTTAGAGGTTATTTAAACTACACTCAGGTAGAACAGAAACTACCTTTTACAGTTGCTGGTATATTTTTTTAATTTGTAGTGTAAAACTGGATATTCCTACCATCCACATGAACATCATTCTTAAAATTCTGCTATGCTTCTAGCCTCTATCTTCTCTGGTAACAAGTTCCACGTGATAACCGTACGTAGTTTATTTTCCTTTATCAGTTTTAAGTTTTCTCTTTCAAACACTGACAGCTCTCCTGTTCTTGTATTATGACCAAAAAAAAAAAAAAAAAAAAAAAAAAAAAAAAAAAAAAAAAACAAAAATATNAAAAAAAAAAAGACAGACACAATCCACAATCTTTCTTTTTTACACTATTTGATCATTAATCCCTAAAAATTCACCATTTTTCCCATCCTGGAAGTTCTGTCAAATCTTCAGTCACTCTTTCAATTACAAGAACATCCCTTCTCCTCATACCTGTAACATTATTTCTGACACAGTGAGACCAGAACCATATTCCCCTCCCCACTTTCCAAATAAGCAAATATATAATTAATTTCATAGAATCACAGAATGATTAGAGTTGGAAGGGACCTTGAAGATCATCGAGTTCCAACCCCCCTGCCCTGGGCAGGGACACCTCCCACTAGGGCAGGTTGCTCCAAGCCCCATCCAGCCTGGCCTTAAATACTTCCAGGGATGGGGCAGCCACAACTTCCCTGGGCAACCTCTTCCAGTGCCTCACCACCCTCACAGGAAAGAAGTTCTTCCTAATATCCAATCTAAATCTCCCCTCCTCCAGTTTAAAATCATTACCCCTTGTCCTATCACTACAAGGGGTAATGGTTTTAAACTTAATTAAACTTAAATTTTAAACTTAAATTTCTGTCCTTCTAGGTAGTATTTCAGACCTGCAAAGACAGAGAGAATAAGAACAGCCTAAGAGCTGAAAAAGTAAAGGAAAAACACTAATCAGCCTACTAAAGGGCTGCAGGGCATAAGAGATTTATCCTATTTTACCAAAATACTGAATTATTTTCTCCAAGTAGTTATATAGGTCTTTGTCATCATTAACTGGATAACGCACAAAAAGTGGAGATACAGTTGTAAATTCACATGTAAAGCAGTGGGCTATTGTTCTTTAAGTAAAGGGAATTCATCGGGAGACAAATGCCCGTATTTAGACCTCAATAAGGAGCATCTTCTGGACAGGAGGAAACACCATTACAGCAGGTCTCACAGGTACCTTCTGGACATCTCTCTACTTCCTTAAGCTTCTGTGTGATAAGGTACATTATATAAAACCAGAAATGCAGTCTATTCTTAGCAATACACAATCTAAAATGAACAAGTTCTTTCCCATTTCCAACATTACCGAGACACATTTCAAGCAACATAAACTATACTGAAATAAGTAGTAAATTTCAGTATCAGAAAATATTATAAAAACCCAAACTAGCTGACTTAATATGCTCTTACATTACATTAACATAACTAGTTATTCCAATTACAACTTGAATTATCTGCAACTCTAGACAACGTTTATATCAGTGTTTACCCAAAGAGAAAAAAACAGATACACAGCAAGCAGCTCTGCAGCATCAGTCCTTGAAAATGCTGGGTTTTATCCAAACACTGTTTTTCATGTGGTTTTGGCCATAAGTTCTAATAATGCTTTTCATTTGTACAATGTCTATATTCTATTTAATACTATAAGAAATATCTCATGAAACACTTAATCCTAATTAACACTTGTGAAAATGACAGAATATGTAACTTCTTTCCAGAATGTTCTGGTCACATCCTCACATTTATTGTATTCAACATGTCTTTGCAATTTTGTTGTAATGAACAAATATGACTGATGTTTCACCAAAAATCATAGAATTGTAGAATGGTTAGAGTTGGAAGGGACCTTGAAAATCATCAAGTTCCAACCCCCCATGGCTTTCTCCCGCCTAATGTGCTTCCTGGCCACTCGGAGAGCTTCTCTATACTCCTCCCAGTTCACCTGTCCTTGCTTCCACCCTCTATAGGCCTCCTTCTTGATTTTGAGCCTATCTAACACTTCCTTATTCATCCACACAGCCCTTCTGGCTATTTTGCCTGACTTCTTCTTTTTTGGGATGCACCTCTCCTGAGCTTGGAGGAGGTGATCCTTGAGCACTAGCCAGCTTTCATGGGCCCCTCTCCCCTCCAGCTCCTTTTCCCACACTACCCTGCCAATCAGATCTCTCAGGAGTCCAAAGTCTGCTCTCCTGAAATCCAGGGTAGCAAGCTTGCTGCCCACCCTCCTCACTGCCCTAAGAATGTTGAATTCTATCATTTCGTGGTCACTACAGCCAAGGCTACCCTTCAACTTGACACCGCTCACCAGCCCTTCCTTGTTGGTAAGAACAAGATCCAGCATGGCATCTTTCCTTGTCGGTTCCTCAACCAATTGAAGGAGGAAGTTGTCATCGACACATTCCAAGAATTTCCTGGATTTCTTGTGACTTGTTGTGTTGTCCTTCCAACAGATATCAGGGTGGTTGAAGTCCCCCATGAGGACCAAGGTGTGCGAGCGTGACGCTGCTCCTATCTGTCTATAAAGGCTCTCGTCTTCCTCTTCACTCAGATCTGGTGATCTGTAGCAGACCCCCACTGTAACGTCACCCGCCCCTGTGCTCCCTTTAATCCTAACCCATAAGCTCTCTGTCAGGTCTTCTTGTGTTCCCAGGTGGAGCTCCACACACTCCAGCTGGTCTTTGACATAGAGGGCAACACCCCCTCCCCGCCTGCCCTGCCTGTCCTTCCTGAAGAGTCTGTAGCCCTCCATTCCAACACTCCAGTCCTAAGAGCCATCCCACCACGTCTCAGTAATGCCAATTAAATCATAGCTCTGGAGGAGTGCATACGTCTCTAACTCCTCTTGCTTGTTCCCCATGCTGCCTGCATTTGTGTAAAGGCACTTCAGTCGGGTGCCCAGTGGGGCTGACTTTTCAGCTGGAATGGCTCTACTTCCTTCGTGTTGTTGTTTAGGTGGCCTACATGTGTGGAGTTGCATTTGTGTTTTCCAGGTTCACTTTACCTCCGCAGACTCTGAGGTAGGCCTGGCATTGTTCCCCCCCTCCCCCTTCTTATCTAGTTTAAAGACCTGTCAATTACCCCTGCAATCTTCTGTGCATATATATTTTTTAAAGAAAAATAGAGTTATCTGGAATTAATAAAGCTCCATATGTGTTTAGCATAACTGGTGGAGAGATGGGAAAAAATGCATACTTTTTCAAATGACCTCATTAACAAACTAAAACTTTATTATTCTCTGGATTCAGAAAAAAACCCAACAGGTAAATAAGGAAATTTTAAAGAATTATTATACTTACCTCTCAAAACAATATTTAGTTTTAAAAAGGACTTTCTACAGACAACACAACATGTGAAAAAAAGCCCAGACCAACACACCACTTTCTCCAAGTTTCTTAAACAGTTTTAATCATGCTTTCAGCCTAATGTAGCTGGTATGATACACAGCCAATTCTACCTAGGATATAGTTCTGGGTAGAGAAGGTCCAGGTAGCTCACTGTTACTGAACCAGAAGTTTATAGTCCTGGCCATGTATTTCCTATACACTGATATCGTTGGGGTCACAGACCCCTCTGAGTTATTTGAACTCACTAATCCTCCAGAAAACTAGCACATTCAAAAGTTTTCTACTGTGTTAAGTGAATCAAATCATCAAGGGAAAAAAAAAACCAAATCATTGGCCACACTGGATGGGAGAGATTTTTTTAGGAACAGCAAAGCTGACAGACACCGGCAGCAAGACCTCCCCTTGTTAGAAGCAGCTAGATCAATCTCTCAATTGCCTGTGCAACCACAGCTCAGGTTGGAAAGGCAATACAATCTAAATGCAATCTAGTGCTGCCTGTCCTACCACATCTTTCTCAAATGCTCCCTTCCACACAGCTAGGACAGTTCCCCCTACAGTTTACTGGGAAGAGAATGACAGAACACTCCAGTAGCCTGAGCCATAATGGGGCATCTCCTTCTCCAGTCCCAATGGAAAACAAGCAAACCTCACAATAATCAGAACCCATTAACTGGTATGACACTGCAGTGGTTGCTCACACAAGGACCAAGCTAACACAAATTCTCAAAACCCTATAGCTTGAGCAACTGCTGTGAAGGCATCCTCCTAGTATATTACTGATGTGCAATATATTTAATGCGCTGCATCACATATGTAAGTAACACAGAAAAATATGTAAACCATCAACAGTAATGAAAATAAGTATTGTTATGTTCAAGAGTTACTGTCCTCACTTCTGACATTAGAAGCGAACAGAACGGGGGGGGGGGAGAAGCAAAGCATTTTCACGCTTTTTTGTCCAAAGGCATACAAAACAAACAGTAATATTTATTAGAAGTTCACACAGGCCTCAGAAAAAAGTTTTACAAGTTGCTATGGTGAGGTTTCCTGAAACCTCAGACAGAGATCTGCAGGAGTTATGCAAATAGCTGCCAAACCTATCAGATTCTTCACATGATACACAAGCCATTAAGCACAAATTAAGGTGTAAGGTTTAATAAATTGTCCAGGCAACATCATTTGTTATTTTATTGTAAAGTCGAATTGCAGTATGAGACATGAGAATACAAGCTGCATAAAGCTTGCTGGCCATTTGTTTCCTGTCTCATGACGAAACCACACTAACTTCAGTGCCTTTGATGTCCAGGTTGTTCTTTCCTTAAAAACATCTGATTATTCTTTATAGAATCATAGAATAGTTGGAAGGGACATTAAAGATCATTGAGTTCCAACCCCCCTGCCATGTGCAGGGACACCTCCCACTAGACCAGGTTGCATCCAACCTGGCCTTGAACATTTCCAGGGATGGGGCATCCACAGCTTCTCCAGGCAACCTGTTCCAGTGCCTCACCACCCTCACAGCAAGGACTGTCTTCCTAATATCTAATCTAAATCTCCCCTCTTCCAATTTAAAACCGTTACCCCTCGTCCTATCACTACATTCCCTGATAGAGTCCCTCCCCATCTCTCTTATAGCCCCCCTTCAGATACTGGAAGGCTGCTATAAGGTCTCCTTGGAGCCTTCTCTTCTCCAGGCTGAACAGCCCCAGCTCTCTCAGTCTGACCTCATAGGAGAGGTGCTCCAGCCCTCTGATCATTTTCATGGCCCTCTGCTAGACCCCTTCCAACAGGTCAATGTCCTTCCGGTGTTGAAGGCTCCAAAGCTGGAGAAAAGCTTTAGTAAGCTCCTGAACCCTGGAGAAAAAACAAATAAAAGACTTTCCAAAAAATCCCAGCAGAACCCCACCCATTTAGTAGGCTTCATAGATCTCACAAAGGCTGAAAACAGATGACATATTCCCACTCAAATTGAAGTAATGAGTGACTTGCCATTGATTCAGTCAGTGAACTTCTCATTTCAGTTCTCTCCTTCCAGACAAATATGAAGAGTTAGTACCCTAAACCTAACACACAAGCTTCCTTTATTCATGTGTATTTCTAGACAGCACCATACATCCTCCCATCAAGAGATGCTGGGCAAGATGAGAACCACTGGATCCCCAATGAGAAATAACAACTCATGGGCATAAATAGCAAGCACTCTTTTTATATTTTAATCATAAGGAACATCTGAAATAATAACATCAAACTTTTTTTGTCAAATGATGAAAGTGTCCAAAGGCACTTCTGTCAGAGCATACTGTTGTGTCATTTTTTCAGAACACGGCTCATATGCCAGAGCAAACAAGAAGCTATTACTTTGAATTGAAGGCCTTTCCTCTTTCCATCACCTCCTCCCCTAAGGCCCTCCCACCTCCCCGCCAAAACCTCCACAGGTTTTCCTCCCCACCCAACACCCCTCTACC
>VZRU01007813.1:0-30747 GCA_013398155.1 Pedionomus torquatus
CCCCGCCGGCGCGGAGGCTCCAGGGCGCTTTCCCGTGGCGAGGAAGCGGGAACGGCTGCGGTCCCCGCCGGGAGCTGGCCCCATCGCCCCGCACCGCGCAGCCTCGCCGAAACTGCCGGAGCCTGAGCCGAGATGCCATCACCGTCGCAAGAAATAAATAAAACCGCCATCAGTGTCAGTGTGAGCCGTGGCTTTTAGTCCCACACCAGTTTTCACTGGCTCTGCTGGTGCTTTTAAGAATAACCGTCAGGATTCACTCGTGAGTGCTACAAAAATGAGGCATTGAAAGTTGGTTGAGGAAGGGCTTTGCCAATGGTTTAGGATTCGCAGAAAAAGCCATTTCTCAATGTAAACCAAGTTTTTAATAGAAATAATTTTCTCTCTCAACCTCAACTGAGCCAAGACGAGTCCTTCAGGAACCAAAGCAAGGTTTCCTCCTTCAGGGAGAGTGCCGTGGTTAACCACTCCTGCAGGCCTACGACAACAGACAATTTTAAGGATTTTAAAAATTGAAACACTGTGAACACAAAGACAGCTTCATTTCCTTAAAAATGAACAAGGGGAATTTGGTTGTTTGCACCAATCCGTTCTCTCAGGAAGAATACCTGTCTAACATATATTTAAATCCAACAAATAATTTGTTTCCAGCATTTCATAGAATTGTAGAATGGTTAGAGTTGGAAGGGACCTCAAAGATCACCGATTTCCAAACTCCCTGCCACAGGCAGGGACACCTCCCACTAGAGCAGGTTGCTCAAAGCCCCATCCAGCCTGGCTTTAACCACCTCCATGGATGGGACAGCCACAGCTTCTCTGGGCAACCTGTTCCAGTGCCTCACCACCCTCACAGCAAAGAGTTTCTTCCTAATATCCAATCTAAATCTCCCCTCTTCCAGTTTAAAACCCTTACCCCTTGTCCTATCACTACACTTCCTGACAAAGAGTCCCTCTCCTGTAGGCTCCCTTCAGATACTGGAAGGCTGCTATAAGGCCCCTCCTTCTCTTCTCCAGGCTGAACAGCCCCAGCTTCCTCAGCCTGTCCTCATAGGAAAGCTGCTCCACCCCTCTGCTCATCTTCATGGCCCTCCACTGGACCCATTCCAACATTTCTGCATCCTTTTTATGTTGAGGACTCCAGAGCTGGACACAGGACTCCAGGTGGGGTCTCACGAGTGCACAGTAGAGAGGGGGAATCACCTCCCGTGACCACACTTATTCCCATGGTCACACTTCTTTTGATGCAGCCCAGGAAATGGTTGGCTTTCGGGGCTGCCAGTGCACACTGCCAGCTCATGTTGAGCTTCTCATCCACGAGCACTCCCAAGTCCTCCTCAGGGCTGCTCTCCAGCCATTCTCTGCCCAACCTGTATTTGTGCCTGGGATTGCCAATTTCAGGCTGAATTTCAGGGCTATCCTTTTTCTCATGCCAAGTGGGCAAATTCTATATTACTTTCATTAGCTGTAAAATGAGGACATTTATCATTACATAGCTTTGTAAAACAGATATCCTGAGACTGAGAGTTTTCTATCACTGAAAAATACTGCTTTTTGTAATCTCTAAGGTTCCCAGAGCACTGCAGTCCAGACTATTTTTATTGAGAAATCAAGGAATTTAGCTGATATTTTTATTCCAAGTGTAAATGCCTTTATTCAGGGCAATTTGCAAATCCGTATGGTTACTGGGAAGCTTAGACCCGTAGTCATGTATTAGTGCCCTTGCTGCAACAGAAAGCAATGCAAAAATGCTTTTCTCCACTCGGTGGTGCCGTTTGCACAGGGAAAACAATTTCCAGTAGTTGCTGCCGCACAAACTGTTGAGCAGTTACGCTCATACAGATATAAGCAAAAGCTGTAACAGTTTGAGATAAATTAACTTTTAGTTGCCTTCAGTATCCCTACAACACAATATTTTCTCAAGGTGTTTTCCTGGGTACTTTGGAAATAAAGCACTTGAGTAGGCTGACATCTGCTCATGGGGCTCCTTTTGATAACCAGGCTGCTGCCTGAACAGAGCCGTTTGCAGGGGAACTCAGGCACCCGAGGAACAGAGCAGAGAGCCAGCTACCTGAGTGAAGTTTTGAATAAGCACCCCAGAGCAAATGATTTGCTAAACTATTTGTCAAATTGCCCCAAATGCCTCAATACTAACAATGCATATTGTTAGGGAGCTGCCTCTGGCATTTCAAGATAAGGGAGCAAACTAGGACATGACTGCAGAGAATCATTTTGGTATTGCAGCCTGATCTGATATGATTTTGGAAAAGTCTCTCCAAAGGCTAGGGAATAAATAGTTAACATAGGCAGGCTGTTAGGAAGATCAGGCAAAGTAGGAACAGCAGAAGAGCTGGGCTCAGGACCTAGCCATCTCAGAGGTCTACAAATGCCTCAGCCATAACCTCCTTGTCCCACACTGTCTTGGCCTGAAATACTCTCCATGATTTCTGTTCCACCTTATCATGATACTCCTATTCAGTTGTTTCTGACTGGGATTTATTTCCTGTTAGGGTTGAACAAGCGTATCATCAGGGTTTTGCCCCGAACTTTGTTTACTTTGTCTATGCATTACTTGCTTTGGCATGAATCATCTCATTGGTTACCAACGAACTGTTAGCCTTTCAGGTGGCACACATCCTCGGGATTAACGACTTCTGCAAGACATGACCTTAAAGAATGGCTTGTGGAAGTGTGGCTGGAGCTGCCTGGCAGAAAAGTGGACCTGGCATGTTGGTCGACAACTGGTTTAATATAAGCCAACATTGTGTCCTGGTGGTCAAGGTGGCGAACACCATCCTGGTCTGAGAGGAACAATGTGGCCAGAAGGACCAAGGAAGTGATCGTCACCCTCTACTTGGTGAGGCCTGACCTTGAGTGCTGTATCCAGTTTTGGGCCCCTTAACACAAGAAAGACATTGAGGTGAGGGGTCTGGAGCACAAGTCTTGTGAGGAGTGGCTAAGGGAGCTGATCGTGTTCAGCCTGGAGAAAAGGAGGCTGAGAGGAGACCTTCTCACTCTTTACAATTCCCTGTAAGAAGGGTGTAGCTGGGGGATCAGTCTCTTCTCCCAAGGAATAGGTGATGGGACAAGAGGAAATGGCCTTAAGTTGCACCAGGGGAGGTTCAGATTGGATATTTGGAAAAATTTTCACACAGAAAGGGTTGTAAAATATCTGAACAGGCTGCCCAGGGAAGTGGTGGAATCACCATTCCTGGAGATATTTAAGACAGGTAGACGTGTGCTGACAGACATGGGTTAGTGGTGGACTTGGCAGTGTTAGGTTAACAGTTGGATTCAATCTTAAGGGTCTTTTCCAACCTAAACAGTGTTATGATTCTAAGTATTAGAAGCATTGTGACATCAGAGTAGATAATAGAGAGGGAATCCTCTAACCACTTTTAGCTATAGGAATGTGGCAAATACTGCAAATGCCAAATATTGCCACTTTTGCTGATTTTCCCTCTGGCTGCCACCAGTGTTGTGTAAGATGCTGCATTAACTGGGAGATGCTGAGCCATGGTGCTGGCCTCCCTCATAGATGCCTTATCAGGGAAGAGTGTGCAAGTCAGAAATGGATTTGAGCCCTGTAGGATCACAAAGTCTCCTGAGAAAGGGAGATGCTTGAGTAGGTGTTTATGTAGTTATGCTGCTATTGCAAATTCCTACTTCTGGACTGTGAACTGATGTTCACATTTGGAAGGACTTCATGGATTGCTACAAGTTTTGCACAATGTTATGTGTAAAGACTGAAGTTTTTCAGGCTGCTGTTTTGTGACAGAACTTGTTTTCTTTCCACTTTGAGTCAGTTTTTGAGACAGTTGCTCTGTGGAAACTAAGCATGGGTGTTCAACTGGACTTCTCTCACAAAGAGACTCTGCTGCCCACTCTGTGTCCCTCTGTGACCTATACCTGTTGTAATATCTACCAGTTCCTCAATATGTGTATAGTGAGCTTTTATATTTCTGATTTGTCTTCCCTGTCCAGGGCCTTCAAGGTTACAGATGTATACCAGCAAAAAGTTTATATCCTTGAAAATTAAATACTAGTATCAGAAGAAAGGACATTTTGTGATCCACATTGTCAGTTCCCCCAAACCCCGGAAGCTTGTCTGCTGTTCACCTGAGGACATGTTGACCTTCAATCAAATAGTTTTGATGTTGGACAGTGGTGTGACTAGACACAAGGTTTTCCTTGCTGAGAGTTCACAGTGAAGAAAACAACTCTGAAACTACAAAGAAAACCAAATGCAAAACATTGCATTGAAAAACAGTGCAGGTGCTCCTGAGAGAGGGTCTACATAAAGATTGCAGGGCCTAGGAGTCTCATGCAAAGAGACCTTGTTTGTACGAATTTTGTGGTTAAGGTTCATAAGTTGCCAGGTGACACCTGGATTTGAGAGTTCTGTATTGTGTTTAGCTGAAGTAACCTGTGGTTAGCAGCAGGGTGGTACTGGGAGCTCAGAGGGGCAGGAATAAGTTAGATAAACAGCAGTGGACTGTCTTTAAAAAGCAGTGGAAACACAGAAAAAGTGAGAGCACACGGAAGAAAGAGCAAGCAAGCTTGACATTTGGAGAAATCTGGGCAGACATAGTAGCAGCTCTACAACTGACAGTACATAAAGGTAGGCTGGCAGTACTAATGACAGCATCTTTGATGCTTGTAGGACATCTGAGTGTTGGTTCCTTTTCCTAGTTTCATGTGCAGGTCAATTATTTTATTTTATATCTGCTTCCTCACCTCAGACGTTGTTCTGTTCATTTTGGCGATATTGTCTACAAAGCAACATCTTCCTTGATTCAAGTAAAATTATTGCAATCTTGGTAATTTTCAGAAACATCAGAGCTATTGTGATCTGGGAAGAAGAGGGATTTATTTTCCCTTTTCAAGACAAAACCAGGTGATACTGAACATAGTCGATTAAATAACTACCACTGGGGGGGTTCATGCCTGGGTTCATGCTATAAGAATCTGATAGGGATAGGCAGGGAGAACATTGTTTATTGTGTCCCCAACTAGACTGAAAGAACACAGGCAAAATTAGCATACATAGCAGGAAACATTCTGGTAATATTTCTAGCTCTCCCAAGAGAGCTACTGGTGTCTCCACTGCTTGGGAGCTGGGCAATTCAAAGTGTTTGCTGAGTAGCCTGCTGGCAACAATTACCTACTGCAGAAGGCAAAGGCTGGGAGATCTGAGAGGGCTTCTTTGTCATTCATTGCTTCCAGGGCGTGTTCAATGAAAGACAGAAAAAAAAAAAAAAAAAAAANGCTTGAACTTTTCTTTAGCAGGGGTAAACCCTATCTGATTCATTAGAGCTGGCAATTAATAGCAAGAGTTAGGTCATGGCTTTGGAGATGTGTATGGCACAATGGTGGCACTTAGTCAAAGGGTTAGAAGATTAAAGAAGGTATTAAATATTTTGCTTTAAATATACTCGGTACTGGCTCTTTCTTTACAATGACTTAGATAATATTCTGAAGAGGCATTTGTTGCTCATTTGTTTAAGATATTCGGAAAGTGCTGCTGGAGATAGTGAAATTACACAAAATGGCATAGGGTGTTATGTGGAAGACAAGGGTCTGTGGACAGTATAAGGACAACCAGCTATTCAATTACTTTGTAGGTAATAGGAACACAGGAGTATTCAGGGGCAAATGGGTTATTGCTCAGTGGATAGATGTTACCAAGTCTGCTACAGTATGCAGCTGAGAAAGTGAGACAGCAGTAATGCTGTGAATACACTTGGGCACATGCAGAGATCTGCACATCCCAGATCTCTAAACAGCAGAACACAAGCAAGCATGTTGGCAGGCTGGGTCAGTGATGGACAGCAGGGGACCACAGTGCAGACAGAGTAAAGGCAGCTGGATGGAGTAATGGAGACAGATGGGGACAGCAGTATGGACAGCTTGTTCTCAGCAGCACAAAATGAAGAGAAGCTGGGAAGAAAACAAACCTAAATTTTAGTTGCCAGGATCTAATGAATGATTTTGAAGTTAAACATGGCTCTTAAGGAAAGAGCTGAGTGGATTGATATGTCATTTTGGATCTGGAGTTTAATCAAAGCATGCAGTCCTTTCTCAATGGACTACAAAAGACTGTACTGAAATGATGCTTTATTAAAAGGTTATAAATGAAATAATCTCAGGAAAAACCTGGGCATCATCACTTTAGACCATGACTTGGATGTGCTTCTTGTGTAGGACACCTGAATAGATACTGAACTGAGACTTCTAGCGTTATGTGCATTGCTAAGTGGTGATATAATCAGATAAAGAATCCACAGCCATCTTCTAGTATATAATCTTAATGTATAGTTTTCCTTATTTTTATTTCTCACACCAACTAGATCAGTAAAACCAAAATAAATCAGAAAATATATTTGAATTTCTGTATACTGCTTGTTCACTTTGTGCACTTCTCATAGCCAGATAATGAAAAATAGGTTTGTCAATTTTGTTGTGGTTTTCACACAATTTTGTTTTCTAAGTCTGATGTAGTAGCAAAATTTTTCAGTGTTTGAGGCCAAATTCTTGTATTTATTTTTACAAAATACCATATTTCCATGGAAACCACATTGATACTACATTTGGCTGCATCTCTAGGAAAGCTAAAATTTGGGTCACATTTGAACATTTTCAGCTTTCTAGTACTAGTAATCCTTATAGAGAGAGTTCTCAGTAGTGTACTTTACAACTAACTTACAGTGTATAAATACTCTCTCTAGAGCGAATCTGCAATGAGTATAAATTGCCATATCTCCTTCAGAGTCCAGGGAACTCTAATGCTGTGCCTCAGCAGAGGATACACTCCTCCTGCTTTAATGGAGCTACTCACATCCATTAACCACGTGCTAAAGTACCTTACATGCTGGGGCCTGAATAAAGTCTACACTGGGATTAGAGTAGTATGTGCTGCTTGGCCCATGGAGAAAGGTGTGTATTACACACTTCAGATCAGATCAAGGACTAACAAGCGGTGTGAGAGTAGTGGTCTTGCTGATTTAGATAATAAGCATGAGGCAGGCAAAATTCTGTCTTTCAGACACCAGTTGAGTTCGGTTTCATATAAAAGGTCACCAAATCTTCAGAATGCAATTCTGTGTTCTTTATTTATGATAAGCTCTGTCTGGTAGGAAGGGGCAGATTGGGATATTTATACTGAATGACTAATGGCTTTATGAAAGGGGTATCTGTGATCTAATATACGTGTGGATGCCTTGGGATTAAAGTCAAAACACATTTGGGTATTTATGTGAGAAACTGAGTGGACAGCCATTTCTGGGCCTCTCAATTCAGCAGGTGTCTTGGACAAGTAACTCACTTTCAAAGCATTTCTCAGTTAAAGTGATTAGAACTGTTCTATTAAAAAACACAGCATTATTATTCATTTTGGAAGATAAGCTAATTTACAGCTTCTTTCTCTTTCTCAGGTGGCCTGCCTTCTGCCAAATTGCAGATGGCAGTGGCATCACAAATGGACCTTCCTGAAGAAATTCAGCATCCCCATTCAAAATTTTCTGAATGGAAATTCAAGCTATTTAAAGTGAGATCTTTTGAAAAAACACCTTCTGATGACAGCCAACCAATAAACAAATATCAGGCAGAAGAGGTCTCTTCTTCAAACAAAGAAATCATGCTGCGTAAAGGTGGAACAGTGCCAAGAGGAGAAAAGATGGACTTAATGGGCAATAGCCAGGCACTTGAGAAAGATGTCAATGACATGAAAACACAAGATAATAAAGCTCATCAGAACAACCTGAAGCAACTCTGCCGCATCTGTGGAGTTTTATTTAAAGCTGATTGCTACAAGAGAACTCATCCAGTGCATGGGCCAGTGGATGATGAAACTTTGTGGCTTCTGAGAAAGAAAGAGAAAAAAGCAACTTCTTGGCCAGATCTTATCTCTAAGGTTTTTAAGATTGATGTGCGAGGGGATGTTGATACCATCCATCCCACTCAATTTTGTCACAACTGTTGGAGTATTATTCATAGAAAATTCAGTAATACTCCCTGTGAAGTATATTTTCCTCGGAACAGCATGATGGAGTGGCAACCCCACTCCCCGAACTGTGATGTGTGCCACATTACCAGTCGGGGAGTCAAGAGAAAGAGCCAGCCACCCAGTGTACAACACAACAAACGTGTGAAGAACATTGCAGAACATGCTCGAATAAAGGGAGGTGAAAAAAAACAGGCACAGATAAACAACAAAAATTTAATGAAAGAGATTGTCAATTGCAAGAATATACATCTCAGCACTAAGCTGCTTGCAGTTGATTACCCAGTAGATTTCATTAAATCAATTTCTTGCCAGATCTGTGAACATATTTTGGCAGATCCGGTGGAGACAACGTGTAGACACTTGTTTTGCAGAACTTGCATCCTTAAATGTATCAAGGTTATGGGCAGCTATTGCCCATCTTGCTGGTACCCTTGCTTCCCTACTGATCTGGTAACCCCAGTGAAATCCTTCCTGAACATCCTTGATAGCCTGGGTATAAGATGCCCTGTAAAGGAATGTGACGAAGAGATCTTGTATGGAAAATATGGCCTACACCTTTCCAGCCACAAGGAGATAAAAGACAGAGAGCTCTACAACCACATAAACAGGGGTGGCCGACCAAGGCAACATCTCCTGTCTTTGACAAGGAGAGCTCAGAAACATCGTCTGAGAGAACTGAAACGTCAAGTCAAGGCTTTTGCTGAGAAAGAAGAGGGCGGTGATATAAAGGCTGTATGCATGACTCTGTTCCTGTTAGCTTTAAGAGCAAAAAATGAACACAGACAAGCAGATGAACTGGAGGCAATAATGCAAGGGAGAGGATCTGGACTTCATCCTGCTGTCTGCCTGGCAATCCGAGTCAACACGTTTCTCAGCTGTAGCCAATATCATAAAATGTATAGAACAGTAAAAGCTGTCACTGGGAGGCAGATCTTCCAGCCTTTGCATGCTCTTCGGACTGCTGAGAAAGCCCTCCTACCAGGTTATCATCCATTTGAGTGGAAACCACCCTTGAAAAATGTATCCACTAACACAGAAGTGGGAATTATAGATGGACTATCAGGATTGCCACTCTCAATTGATGACTACCCAGTAGACACAATTGCAAAGAGATTTCGATATGATGCAGCCTTAGTTTGTGCCTTAAAGGACATGGAGGAGGAGATCCTGGAAGGCATGAAAGCAAAAAATCTGGATGACTATTTGAATGGTCCCTTCACTGTGGTAGTAAAAGAGTCTTGTGATGGAATGGGAGATGTCAGTGAGAAGCATGGAAGTGGGCCTGCTGTCCCAGAGAAGGCTGTTCGCTTTTCTTTCACAGTCATGAACATTGCTATAGCATGTGGGAACAAAAGCAAGAGGATCTTTGAAGAAGTAAAGCCAAATTCAGAGTTGTGTTGCAAGCCCTTGTGCCTTATGCTGGCTGATGAATCGGACCACGAAACTCTGACGGCAATCCTGAGCCCCCTCATAGCAGAAAGGGAGGCTATAAAAAACAGTGAGTTGCTACTTGAAATGGGAGGCATCCTGAGAACATTCAAATTCATCTTTAGGGGTACAGGATATGATGAGAAACTGGTGCGAGAAGTGGAAGGGCTGGAGGCCTCAGGTTCTACTTACATTTGTACCCTGTGTGATGCAACCCGCCTGGAGGCATCCCAGAATTTGGTCTTGCACTCCATAACCAGGAGCCACGCTGAAAATCTGGAACGATATGAAATATGGAGGTCCAACCCATATCATGAATCTGTTGATGAGCTCCGTGATAGAGTGAAGGGTGTTTCAGCCAAACCTTTTATTGAGACTGTTCCCTCCATAGATGCATTGCACTGTGACATTGGCAATGCAACAGAATTCTACAGGATTTTCCAAATGGAGATTGGTGAAGTTTACAAGAACCAGGATGTCTCTAAAGAGGAGAGGAAGAGGTGGCAGTTAACTCTTGACAAACACCTCAGGAAGAAGTTGAACTTGAAGCCTATGATGAGGATGAGTGGAAATTTTGCAAGGAAGCTTATGTCCAAAGAGACAGTAGAGGCAGTATGTGAATTAATAAAGTCTGAGGAAAGGCATGAAGCCCTAAAAGAACTAATGGATCTTTATCTGAAGATGAAGCCAGTGTGGCGATCTACATGCCCTGCCAAGGAGTGTCCAGAATTGCTGTGCCAGTATAGCTACAATTCACAGCGTTTTGCTGAGCTGTTGTCTACAAAGTTCAAGTACAGATATGAAGGCAAGATTACAAATTATTTCCACAAAACCCTTGCTCATGTTCCTGAAATCATTGAGAGAGATGGGTCCATAGGGGCCTGGGCAAGTGAAGGAAACGAATCTGGAAACAAACTGTTCAGGAGGTTCCGAAAAATGAATGCCAGACAGTCCAAATGCTATGAGATGGAGGATGTCTTGAAGCATCACTGGCTATATACCTCTAAGTACCTCCAGAAGTTCATGAATGCTCATAAAACATTAAAAAGCCAGGGCTTCACCATTGATCCTGAGGATGGTTAGGTGACTCCTTGCCATTGGAGGTCTTGGAAAGCAATGATCCAGTGGAACTCTAAAGGCAAAGCACGTTTGGTGTGGGGTTTGTGACGATGTCACTCTGCAAAGATGCAGCTTCTCTTTCAGGCCTGTAGAGGTACAGGGAAGTCCAAAACAATCATTTTGACACTCCTTGATAAAGGTGCTGTGCTGAGTGGAGTTTGATAAACACCATGTCTGTTGGGAGTTTCCGAGAAGCAATGCAGTGGTGCGTTTACAAGTTGTTATGTGAGATGAAAGCAGAAACAAATTGCAAAGAAGGTTCTTCAGTTTATTTTGGTCTTGGAGTGTTGTTTGTATGTTAGAAAGACAAAGTAAACAATTAATATGATTCTGTGGAGTTTTGACAGTTACTGAAAAACAGAGCATGGCTGTATGTTCTGTTTGCTTTTTAAAAACTATTTTGCTATTTACTTTTTAAGAGGGTTTGATTATTTTATTGATGGTCCTTTGGCCATAAGTAAAGATTTGTCAGTGAGACATGTGGGTAATTGTTTTGGGACAAAGTTCAGTTATTTTTATATAAAATATTGACTAAAGACGCCAACTTTGATCTCACAATCTTTAAAGAATATTATTATTTAATATTTACATTGTAGTACTGCTTAGGAGCAGATGGTGGTATCACCATGCTAATTTACTACATGAAGGGTAGCTGGAATTTTTTAAACATCTTTTTATTTTAGCCTGTTTACTCTAAAATGCAAGCTTGCACTTGTGTTTCTAAATCAGGATTCACAGTGCCTTGTGGTTATCTCACAAAGTACATTCAGACTCTGCTGTATAGCTTGTTGCTTCATAAGTGTTTTAGACTTCTGTGGTAAATTCAATATATAGTATAACTTATACTAGTAGAATTTTCTGGGGTGAATTCCTGAAGTCACAAGCAAATCATCATTAATTCCAACAGGGCCACAGTTTCCCCAGCTGACTTTAGTCACAGCAGATATCTTTGCCAGGAGATGGCTATTACCTTTATCAGATATCCAGTGTTCTGGTGTTCTCTACTGGGGTGTTTCACTGGCTGATGTGTTCCAACTGCATCTGATACTAAGTTTTTGCACACCTGGGATATGACATGCTCGCAGTCTCATTTTCCAAATCTGTAAAAAAGGAATGATATTTTTTAACCTCAAAGACAGTTGGCATGCAAGATGAGTTAACAAGCAATGAACTGTCTTGAAATTAGTGCATTACTGTATTTCACATTATTACAGAAATATTTAATTGCCATTGCTCTGCACTGCATTAGATGGAACTATTTTGTTGGAGATATTTGCCTTTCTGAGTGGTATTTAGTATATTCATATACTAAAATTACATTAATTTTATTCAATGATATATTAATGAAAAATATTCAAAAGTACCCGAGATAACCTGAAATCTTCTAGCTTTTCAGATTTGCACCTGTAGTTGGCACATTGATGTACTTGGAGTAATATTTCTGAAACAAGATTAAATGCAGAAAGAATCAAAGCATGGATCTAAAAGTATTTGCTTTTTGTTTTTCTTTTGATGTGGAGGAAGTTGGTTTGTGAGTGAACAACAAACTTAAAGAATTTATGGTCTGAGGTTTGGTAGTATCTTGTTCATGTTAGTTACTATATCTTTAAGGGTCTGGTATTTACCATTTATAGACAATGAAAAAACAGAGTTAAGTGTTTAGCAATTAGTACAAATATTAGTGTTATTCTGATTATGTATTTACTTTGATTTTGCTAATTAAAATAATATTTTTAGTTATTCTGTAATTTAAGATTCTGTTTTAATATGGTTTCTTTAAACAGTTTAACATATGTCAAAATTTGCCGTTGGAAAATTGTACTTGAACACATACTTTTCTAAGCAGTCATGAGGACTTACATGAGGACATACAGCAGACATGAGGACATTACATTATGAGGACATACAGAATCTTTTGGATGGTGTAATAGGTGTATCTACACTTACTGGGTGTTAATTTCTAGATTAATTTATTTTTTTCAATTCTTTGAATAAAACAATTATTTGCCATAGAGCATAAATACCAGGTTTATATTACTGTCATTCTTTACCAATAAGTGTACACAAGAAGTTTTCCAGTGAGTATAAATATCAGGTATAAAGAGCATCTTTTAGCAGTAACTGCAGATATATTTTGCATTTTTTCATATTTCATATATTTCATTATGCAAATAGTTGCACACTTGTCTTTTTTCTCTGTATGTACATTTGGGACGACTGCATACCTTATGTTTTACCCTTGACTCGGCTTGAATAGCCAAGGGCCCAGTTTAAAAATCTTGACTCACCTCAGGGTTATTTTAACTCCATTTAAGCGGTATATGCTGGTTTTGCTGCCTTTTGTGCAGGAGTGAATTTCACCCCCAAGTAAACTGGGCCCCCTCCTTGCAATACATACAGGCCACTGGAGTGACAGACCAGGCTGTGTTCATTTTGCACATGGAATCTCAGTGACTCCGCTGGCATTTTCAGACTCCAAATTCACTTTAACAAGCTGGTGATGTAACAGCAAGTGATTCATCTTGCAGCCTCCAAAGGTTTGAGTAAGTTTTATCCATATGTATGATTTCTCAAGATGAGGCTTATATCCCGAGGCAACTCGTCAGACTGAACAGAGCTTGGATGGGGACAAAGGGATGCAGTGGCACGTTAAAAGTATTCTTTTGTGAAATATTATTATGCCGTCAAGACACATTTCACATTCTACCAGCTCTGGGCAGGATAGCTGAAACAGAGAAGCACTACTATTTTTTTTCCCTTTTCTTTAGACTTGAATCTACTTTAACCTTTTTCCCCAATTGCTGACAACTATAAATCAAGAGATTCTCTTTGAGAGTTTTGAACTCATTAGAACAAATGGCACTGACAGAACAGGTAACACCTGTGAGTGAAGCCTATGTACGCAGGGATACTTACCAACTCCACATACACAGTCGCGCAGCAGAAGGCAAGTACAATCTGACTGCAGACAGGACCATCACTGGGTTACACCGTCTGTTGTTAAGCTTTGTGATTTTAAGAGGCTTTAGAAAAATGGTGACGCTTTCATTCATGCTACCCTTCTAACTTTCACATTTTCTTTTTAATACTTGGTGCAAATCTTTCAGTAATTAATTTCCTTGTTCTGAAATTGCATTGACTGTAGCTTTCATACAATCACATCATCTATCTTGTTTTGTTCGGCTTTATTCAAGGGCTTAGCATTGTGAATTGCCATGTTTTAAAATTATGTGAAGTATGTGAGAAGCCATAATTCTGGTCTAATATATACTTTTCCTCACAGGAGTAATTCTATAGACTTTAAGCAAATCAGCTTTGACTTTTTTGTCAGGTAGTTCAGAACAAATTCTAGGTATTTACAGCACTCTAATTTCTGACTACACTGAATTCTGTGCTTTGTCTCCCTGCATAGCTTCATAATTTTACTTTTTCTTACTGTACTAAAGTTTCATAATTCATGAAACCTGTTGAAAATAAAGTTTTTTATAAATATTTAAGTTTCCGGCTTTGTATTTCTTACCATTTTTTCAGCTATGCACATAATTTCATGGTAAAAGTCTTACTGTTCATTCAAATTGTGGATGCTTTTCATTTTCAGGCTGTTACAATACCCAGAGAGCTGATTCCAGCCCTGTTCTGTAAGTCACTAAATTAACACAAATGAAGGTTACTCTGTGAGTATCAGCAGTCCTTTCAGCACCTTTCTTCACAGGCGGCTGTTTGACAGAAAACTAATTTAAAAACAGTTTTATTTAGTTCGTAAATGGCTTTTCCTTTGTTTACAAACACCATCACAGTGTTTGTTTAAAATCAGCCTTGGACTTTTATGTCCATGCTAATACGTTAAGCTTCTTTACCAGTTTCCGTACACCTTTTGCATCAAATTTTAGGTCCTTATCATAGACCAAGCTGCAAATCTACCTTTCAGTTCAATATTTGTAGCCTCCCTTTATTCCACTTCAGGAAATCCTTCTTTCTTCCCTGCAATGATATGTCAGGGTCAAAAGATGTTAACCAATCGGTTTGGATGGAATTAATAATGAGCAAATTAAACTACCTGATTTCTTTGTGCAGTCAGGTAATTAGATATCTAATTGTTGGATTTTATATCACCAACTTAGTTCTTTTGGCTGACCTTGCATAAAAAACGTTGGATGGAAGAAACAGAGCTCATGTAAAACAAAAGAAACCACCCAAGCCTCAGAGAGTTTCCTGGTAAATTAGAATGATTTAACTCCTTTATTTGTAAATAACTGTCTGAATTTTACTTTCTGTGTATTCCTACTAAAATCAGGACCAGATGAAGAATAATGAGGCCTGTAACCACTCCTTTTCAGGGTACTGGGTTAGGTGACTGAGTATGGCATAACTTTCAAACAGCTGCAGCTCCCAAGTGTGGGAACTTTTCTACCTTCTTCATCAAGCTTAATATTGTCCATAATTCAAAAAGACACATTAGAAAGGATTTAATTAGCACCTTTTCTAGCAGCATCGGGAGAGAGGTTGAGGTGAATTTTTAACACCCAGCTCCCCCTCTGAAGGTGGGCATTATGAGCCAGTGAAGAAAGGAATACACAACAACTACTGCCTGAAGGAGATTCTGCATGCTGCGGTAGTGGCCAGTGTCCTGTTCTTCCCGTGTATGTGTAGGTATTGAGAAATCACAAGGCTGATTAGGTTATTGTCTTGCTTTTTATAAAAGAAAATGGGCTTCTGTGTCACAATTTTCAAAGGTCAAGTAGAAACACCAAATGGGAGTTTGATTTTCAGCAGCTGTTTGCTCAAGCCCTTCCCAGAAGTTAGTTTCGTTTGAATTGGGATATGGCAGGAAATAAAATATGGAGGGAGCTACAGCCACCAATCACGAAAAAAACTGAAGTGAGCTACTCCTGTCTTTAATACATTGAGTATAGCAGTAAATAACTTTACAGACTACTTTTCCATCTTAATTTAATCTTTTCCTTTTGCTTTGGGCTTCTGATTGCATTATTTCAACTCTTTTCAATGGTCTATAGGTGCAATCAGTCACTCTGAACTATGACACATGCTTTAGTGCTACCAATAAAGTTTGCGTTCTGTCTTTCCTGTAGATTAATCAGGCACTTCAGGGTCCAAGCACCTTTCAATAGCAGTAAAATCCACACATATTATTCTTGTAAAGGTTGATAATAACTACATTGTGTTACTAAAATTTGGCTGGAAAACATGATGCTCCTTGTTGTGGTTACAAAATATAGGTCACATGGATGCAGATACAACAGAGATTTACTTCTGCACTCAAATCCACTTCATTTTATCTTCTAATTCTAACCTCCTGAGGAAGAAACATCTTGTATTGATTAGCTGGTTTTGAAGACAACCAATGCTCTAATAAGTACATGGCTCAAAAGTGTCATCAGAATGATTAGGGAATTAAGTACTTTCTGCAGTCTTGAAAGCTATGTCAAGTGTCTTCTTACAGGCTGATGTTGATGTATCTCTTTATGTTCCAGTCCTTTGGAATGTTATATTTTACTTTGACTTCCTCTTCCAGCAGCAACTACTGTCTCTGAGCTGTGATTTAATGCTGCTTGTACTGCCTTTCACTACGAGGCTGAGACATGGTTTGACCAAGAAATTTCTCACTCCTACTCAAATAAAACATAAATTAAAAAAAAAAATAGCTCAAACACACAATACACTAACATTATGGGTCCGATGAGGAACATCGTAAAATCTGACTGTGAATTGCTTTTTTCACAGCCACAGCCTTAAGGCAAAGAACAGCAATTCAGGCAAGGACTGGAAGGGGCGGCAATGTGTGCTTGCATTTGCCATGTGCTGAGGGTACCGGCTCAAGGCTCCTAGAGCTCACGGAGTCACCTCAGCCACAGAAATCACTTCTGGAAACTCAAGAGCTGCTCCCAACGTACCACAACTACCTCACCCACGCCTGAGCCACGAGGCTTCATTTCAGGCTGAACATCACTTCTGCTAGGCTGGTGTTGAGTTTTCCTTTTGGAAAATGTTTCTATCCTTTTATTTGTCTGTACCAGCAGATGAATTTGCCATGCAATGTAGGATCTGAGGAATCTGAGACAATGACAGTAATTGGGAGAGGCTCACAGGTGAAAACTTGGACTGGTCATTGCCAGGGAGTTCAGCAATTGTGGGGAGTCTTTTGTTGTAGTAAAACAGTGAAGGGATGAGGGGTGGAGGTCTGTTGTGTGAGTATATTGCCCCCCTTTGCTGGTATTCTGATGAGGTGGCTTTAATTTTGATGTGGATTTCTTTTGGTTGATTAAGTCTCTGAAGAGCGCATGACAAATGTATATTTTAATGACAAGGGGACTTTAACTGAAGGGACTTTACATGGCATTATATTAATTGATTTCTGGGAAAAACATACTCTGATCTTAGGCATAGTAGCATGACAAAGGAAACAGGAAGCTGGCACTGAAATTTACACCCATTTCAAACTGGTGAGAAGAGACTCAGGGTGATATACTTCCCATTTACAAGCTCTAACCAAGCTATGATCTCCCCCAGCATGAAAAGGGTGGAAACTGAAACTTTGTGTGCTTGTCCTTTGCTTTCCTCTGCTGCTGACTTGAGCTGTGAAGATCTATGGGGGAGTCCTGCGCATCCCTGTCTGTATTGACAGGAATGCTGTGCTACATACGCTGCTCTGTAAAGGAGTGGGGACTCAGGTCTGCACTGAGCAACCAAAGGGCTGACTGATGTCCCTGTCTTTTTTATTCCAAGGTCCAGCACAAGAGCTAGGCTGAGCATTGCTGGCTCACAAATGTTGAGCTGATAGTATTGATTTTTTTTAAAAGATGTTTGGAGCAGTAATAAAAATAAAAAAGAAAGTCACAAATAATGAGGCTTTACCAATAGCGAATAAAAGAATCCACACAAAAGTTAGTAAATTCTTGAGCCACTCAATTTTGAAAATGTCCTTTTCAATTTGAATCAAATCTGCTCCTCATGCTTTAGCAGCCAGCAGCATTTGTTTTCACCCTCACAATGCTCCACCGGTTCACTGAGTCACTCTGAACTACAGCTTGCGCTTTTAAGCTTTCACATTCTATGCAACCACGCTGGGAAAGCAGAGAAAGAAACGCATAGTGCAGACCTGAAGTGAATAATAGAAGTCCTGTTGATCACAAGGAACTTCTTCTAAAGTCCATGGGAGCTCACAGCATGGTGTGGCTGTGAAGCCAGACCACTTACCAGGCTTCAGATGGACCTTGCAATAACACATGCTGTCATTTCGTAGACTGTGGATTTATAGTCTTTGATTTACCCTATGAGCAGGTGAAACAAATGCAGTCATTTGTATTATAAACTTTATTATCTTACTACATTTTTAAAAATACAAACACAAAGCAGTCGTTGAGCTCAGTGGTTTAAAAAAGCAATTTGATTTCTACTATGAGATGACATTCCGCAACTGTAGCCAAAACTGACATACTGACATTCAGTACCCCTCAAAATCAAAAATTAATTATCCAGAATGAAATGCTCCATATGTAAGCTTTCCATAACAGAAGTCTCTGAAAAAAATGACTTTCAGTGTCTGAATATTTCAATATTTCAATATTCCTGACACAAGGGACTTAAGCCACCACTCCAGTTTAGAACCAGAGTAATTAGAAATTAGTAATTTTATTTCATTACACCAACATAAAATGGGAGTAATGCTGTTATAAATTAGGCCAGTTATTTATAGAAATACTCACTAAGACAAAAAAATAAAATGGGTAATAGAATGTTCTTCGTGGATAGATGCTATCACCACTGAGAACACGGGGTAATGTCTTATACTACCAGCAGGATGATTGGGGAGTAAGGTATAGTATAAAATACAGCACAAAGTTTCCAGTATCTGTATGTGTGTGTTTGACAATAACCTCTGTGATGGGGCTCCTGACCAGATACTGCATAAATACACAGAAGAGACAAAAAAAAAAAAAAAAANAACATGTAACTGAAACATTGAGAACATTTAAATCATTTAAATATCAAGATCTCAGTGAGCTCCCGTAACTGATCCTGCTTCAACCATTGCAGCTGTCTTCGACAGCTTTGGTTTTACTTCTTCCCAGGTAAATGAATCAGCAGATTGAATCTATTCGAACAATCTCCGAAGAAAGGACTTTTTTGTGGGTGTTGATAACTTCATGGTTGTCTTTTTGCGCAATGGTTTCATGGGTTGCTTTTTCAGGTACACCGCCTTTTTGGGAGTTTGTAGCCCTTTATCAAGGTCAACATGTTCATTGCAGAAGTACTTGACACTTGCTTCTGAGAGACGTAGAAGCATGGTCTCTGAGAGATCCATACACTGTGCATGAACCCAGTGGCCAGCCCCACTGGAACACAGGATCATTGCAGGCTTGTTGAGCTCCATTGAATAGAAAGGGACCCAGGTGTTAATGTCAATATTGCAACTGGCACAGCAGGTGATCCAGTAGCCTGTTTCTGATTCATCTTCTTCATCATCTTCATTGTAAGTGTCATTATCATCAAGATTAAAGCTATTGGCTTCAGCACTAAAACAAAACTCTTCTGAATCTTCAAATGGAGTGGAGTCTCCAGGGTCCTCGGTTGATGCCTGACTGCAAATTTGTGCTGCCAGTTCTTCCTCCTTGTTTTCCTCTGTTCCTTTGCATCTTAAAATATAGAAGTAGTTTGCATCTGAGATTAACTGTTTGTTGGCTCCTGGAATGCCCAGCAATACAGACCCCTTGCCCATGTCACAGCCAAACCATGTCCTGCAGTGTTTAATATCTGGTGTCCAGTCTGGGCTCGCCCTTTCAACAATCTCTATCTTATTGTCTTCCAGAACTATGGTGTTACACACCAACCGCTTCTGGTTTTCTGACTGGTAGCCCCCAACAAGTACAAATTCAGTATCACCAGTTTGAGTCACTATAGCACTTGACACAGATATTCCCCCAGGCAAGATGCTGCAAGTCATGGCTGGGCTGCCCAGTGGAAGATCAACTTTTATTTTGTATAAGCTGGGGGACCTGGTGTTATTTTGAAGCGAATGACCTCCCAAAATGTAGACTGTATCATTTCTGGCAACTGAAACGTGGAAAGAAAGTCCATCTTGAAGCTCTGGAAGTACATATGATGTACAGCATCCAAACTCAAAATCAACAAGAAACACAGATGGCAAACAGTCAACTACACTGTTCCATTTTTCAGTGGTCCTTTGTGCAAGAGGAGTATATGACCTCCCCCCAAATATAACACTTATGCTTTTTCCCCGGCTATAAACTATGTTAATTGTATGCCCGTATCTGGGTTCAGGGACATCTCCACCCAGGTCTTTCTCAACACACTGGAATGTGGTTTTCTTGCTGGTTTTGCTTACCAGACTCATAACATAGATCTTATCAGAAAGGTCATTGTTGGGAGTTTTACCACCATGGATGATATACTGGCACTCATCAGACTCTGCATTGCCTCTGAGTGTGCAAAGAGCAGGGTAGCGAAGAGGAGGGAGGTAACAGGAGTCTTTAGAGAAGGCAGCAGGTTTCATTTTGAGTTCGTTCTGCTTTATATCAAGGAGGAAGACACCAGTGGGACAGGATCTTTTTGGCCAGCCTTTCTGCCCAAAGAAGAAAACATGCCCATCAAAATTCAGGAGCGAGAAGCCTGGTTGCAACAAAGATGAATTGCTGACTGCTGACACCACCTGCAACGACATTTTGCCAGCTGACTGGGCCATATCTGTGGTCAATATCTAAGAAAAAACACAAAAGCAGCAGATGAAACATCGTTTAGACCCTACGTGCACTCGAATAAATTGTCTTAAATTGCATTTCTGTTCACATTTTGAGACCCCAAAAGAGACCCATTTCTGCAACTCCAGACTCGAATCAGGGGCTGGGCACCCGTTCGGCGGGACTTTGTGCAAACTACGGCCTGTTGGGACGTGAATCCGGCGTGCGGCCCCGAGCCGGGCCAGCCGGGCTGCCCTCCCCGCTGCGGGCCCGCCCGCTCCCATGGCAACGGCGCCCCGTGGCCTGCTGGGGCCGCCGGTTCTCGCCCTGCTCTCGGCGCTGCCTGGTGCGGGGCTGCCCGCTGGTCGCCCTGCTCGTCCCCGGGCCTAAGGAGGAGGCAGCGGCGGGTGAGCGGGGCCGCGGGACAGTGGGGCTTTGGCTCCGAGGCGTCGGAGAGACCAGCGCCGTGGGTGGCAAAGCGCGGCCGTGGGTGCCGGAGCTGATGCGCCGGAGGTGCCGGTAGTGCCTCGGGCTGCCCCAGCGGGCCGGGCGGGGCCTGCATATAAGGGATGGGCTTCCCTCGCCTCCCGGGGTTTGGTCGCCTGCCCGTGCAGTCCCCGGGGGCCGCCCCCGCTGGTGGGAAGGATGGGGAGCTCCAGGCCCCGGCCTCCACCTTTACGGGCGGCTGAGGCGGACGTGGCCCACTGCAAACTGCTCTGGAACACTCTGCAGGGTTGCAAGAAAAACATCAAGATGTGTTATAGGCACTTGGGAGCCGGCTGTATTTCTAGCCATGCTGCAGTAGCAGAGGTATAAGCTTCTGGTGCCAGGGTGAATCTCGCACTCAGGGTAGCTGTGTGGCTTGGGTGTCTGCTGCCAGGTGCTTCCATAGTGCGCTCGCATTCTTTATCTTTGTCTGTTGTTTGCTCATGCTTTTGTGAGTAGGTTTCAAGGGGTATCTTTCAGTTTTTTTACCCGTTTGTTCAAAAATCCAAAGGAGTTTATGTAGACAGCCTGGATGATAACACTGAAAAAGCTTTGGAGAGGACTGATGCTTTGGCACTGTCCGTTGGTGACAGCAGAGTCGTGCCTTTTAGTAAGTGTCCAAGTTCTCTGTCCCAGCCTTTGCCAAATCCCCAGAATTTAAAGGTGTGAAATAGCTTTCAAATACAAAATTTGAAAAAAAAAAAAAGTAAAACCTCTACATTTTAAAATACAATTCCTTGGTTTGAAATCTTGAGGATTCATATTTTCCTTGTTCCTGCTTTTCATTTTGCTGGACCAACAAAACCAAGACACAGGGTTTCTTTTTTAAAGAAAGATGTGTGTCTTCTAGTTATGTGGCACCAAAACCTGGGGAATCAAGAACTACATAGTGTACAGTGAAAGTAATTGTAAAATCATGGGAACCGATGACACTGAGTACATCTAATTGCCATCAGCACATGTTCTCGTGCACAGAAGGAACTGTTGTACCACACTGCTGTACTGCCTAACCACCCCACTTTCTAGTACAGAAGTTTGGTTCCCAAACCTCTCTACTAGAGTATATATCTGCCACTAAAAGCTTTCAGTGGTAGGTGACCCTGGTCAAATGTGCTTAGGCCAGAGCCCATAACAGGGTAGGCATAGCTACTACTGAGTTTATGTTGAAAACAATCCATGAAATAGCTGTCTTATTGTGGAATCATCCAAAGATTGTGGTCAAGTTCTGCTTGCTGGGTAGCCAGTCCTAACACCTCTGCCCTGAAGGTGGTAGTTTATTCTACATTCAGATTCCTTTTCAGTTATGAGTTAATTAAATTAGTGAACCCTATTCTGAGCATGTCAGTATACATAGCAGGTTTTGTTACTCTTATTTGCATAAAGAAAGATTTGAGAAGATTTATTTACCTTTGAGTGATCTGCTAAGCAAGAATCTTTGCTGCTCATTTCTTATAGTCATTGAAAAATGGTGTTAGAGGAGCTTGCATTAAGTTTGATTTACTGGCTTAGATTTCCTTTGTTTCTTCTTTCATATTGTGTGGTTACTTAGCTCCGTTGTGTTTACAGCATCTTTAGAAAAGTAGTATGTCTTCTATAATGAAGGTGACATGAGCACATCTGTAAGTTAGTGCTCTGTATTTTTTAACACTGGTGTTCTAGAGTTAACTGCTGGTTTATGTTTGAAGTCTAACAAGAGTATTAAAAATGGCTAATAATTTAATTGAAATGTTGGCATTCATCTTCTATTCTTACATCTACTTCAAGAATCTCCAAATATGACAATTATTAGTGTCTGCAGTGTCACAAACTATTTCCCAAATGTCAAGTGGTGCTCAGTTCTCATGAGTATACCGTCTGAAGATACTGTTGCAGATACAGAGTGGAGAAAAGACCAATGAAAATGATTAAAAGCAAGATTGATAGGCACATAGAACTTAGTGGTTAAATAAAACATTTAAACACACTTCCTCCTTGTCATGCCTTAATATTTCTTGAACTTTACCTAAGCAAGCAGTTCAATAAGTAATGGAGAGAATATCTATCCTAGATTCTCTGAGAAAAGTAGCTCTTTTTTTTTCCACCACTTGCTGGAATCGCTTTGGATTTCCAGGTTATTTTATGCTGACCTCTGGTTCCTCATAACCAAAAAGGTTTTCCTGTGGCTTTATGCACGAACCCATGTCACTGTGGAGTTAGATTAGCTTTTGTGCTGGTGTGGAGGGAAACAGAAATGCTATTGTTGTGGTGCAGCACAAGATAGAGGGGAAAAGACACTAGGAGAAGTAAAGATGCGTAAGTAGTGGAGTTACATAAACAGTTACTGGTTATGGTGACTTGAGTCATGCTTCATCATATTTGATATTTTTATAAAAGATTAAGCTCCAAGGATTATACACATAAGTAAGAATCTTGGTGTTACTTTTATAATGCCTGTATTTAAGAAGTGAACTGCAGAGAGCTGAGCTAAGCTGAAAACTAATATTCTCCCCTATGTTATTTTAAAATCAAATTTATGATTTTAAGCTGGATTTTTTCAGTTAATGATTGTTGGTATGGCAAGAAGAGATTACAAGGAATTCAGGTTTAGATAGATCTGTTAAGAAATCTATTTACAGAAGCATCAAATGAAGGGAGAAGGTGCTTTTCAAAAGCAGCAGTTAATGTAATTTGAAATGTGTTTAGCATAGAAATAGGTGGACATGGTTACAATTTTATGTGTGGGGCATTATTTCCGAAATGAAATTATGTGTTCATTGAGAAGTATAGGATGAATGTGTTGTAGAAACGGGGTAAGATTCAGGCACCTAAATATCAAGTGACATTTCAAATGCTGTTGGACATTCTTGTCTTCTAACTTCTGCTATGGAAGGCAGCAAGTCTCCTATAGGTCCTGTGTCCTAGGTCCTGGTAAATTATAAAATGTCTCGAGATTACTATAGTTAGGCACTGAGTCGCTCCCCGACTGTATTTTATACTTACTGTTCTCTTTGACCCTGTGTTGTAACTGTTCATGTGTGTACTGTGCCTGTTACCTGAACAAGCAAAAAAACATTTTAAACAGAACAATGAATAATGAGTACCATTGTTTAGTGTGACATTTCACATTAATATTTGTCAACATTAAAGAATACTATATTCATAATAATCTCACAGTAATTTGAACACCCCCAAATAGTGAATTATTTGATCTGATGAGGGGTAGCAAACCGAAAACCCCTTTCATTCAGTTAAAGGACTGTAACAGTACTGCTTTGACACTGAGAGAAGAGGTTGCAGGACAGCATGGAATCTCATTTAGTAAATGCTCATTGCTGACCATTATATTCTGTCGTTAGTTTGCAGTTATTTTTAATTTCACATGAACACAGATAGCAATGGTAGAATTGTGTTTGTATATTGTTGTTTTTTTTTTGTTTTCCTCTCTGATTGATCTGCAGCCTCTCCCTTTGCAAAATGATGAAGCATAACCCTGAAAAGGAAATGTTGTTCCCAAATTCTTCACAACCAAAATCACATCCAGACACCTACAGAACTTTGTAGTCTTCCATAAACAGGCTTAAGGAAAGACATCTTTACAGAGTATTTCTCGAAACATTTGCTAAGTATATTAACAAAGTTTCCTTTGGGCAAAACAGTAATTTAGACGTACCTGGCTGATAGAGGGTTTTGTTGTGTCCTCCGAAAACTTTCTGTTATTGGGATTCAAATGTGAGCACTTTGAGGAATCTTCTTGGACAGCACAGTGGGTTTGTGGCATGGAGACACAACTTGGTGGAGGGGAATCTATCTGCTGAATATGCAGATGTGCCCTTGAGAACTCAGTCTGCTGGGGCTAACTGACTGTGACCGTTTTTTTTTTTTTTCCTTTCCTCTCTTGTCTTCAAATGGCACAACAAGAAACCCACCAGCCTCCAGAAGCTTTAACTCTTTGCAGTAGAACTAGACTGGAGTGACAGTAGATGTCTGTTAGATTGTAAATGTCTGCAGTATGTGCTCCTCTATAGTTTATTTTTTTACACTGCTAAACCTGTTGAGCTCATGATCTTTTTTTGGAATCTTTTCAGCGTTATTTGAATACACAAAATATAATCTGAAGTAATTTTTGAGGTCAAAGAAAAAATAATTTCAATATCTAGTAAAAGAAAACAACTCCTGCTGATTGACGTACTACAGCTTCCCCTGGGAATGTTCCATTGCAAGTAGGTAGTGATGCTGAAACAGAGGAACGGAAATGACAAATGCATGGAACCCAGTGAGCAACGGCTGGCTGAAAGTCCAATTCAAAGTCCACTGATGTCATTATGAATGTCTTTTTTCTACTTCAGTGGCCTTCTGATCAGACCTTAAAAGTCCAGTAAAATTTTGCACACTTCTGTGTCATTTTCATCAGTTTCACAGCACTTTTCTTCAACAAAAAATAATCAGACTCTGGGAATTCCTCTGGTATCATATCCTTTCAACAGCTAGCAGTTCTGGGGCTAGGAGGATAGGCCACTTGCATAATGTAGCACAGCAAATAAACAGAAAAACCTGGAAAACAATTCACCTTTCACAGGTCCCTGTCGTTACTTTCCTGGCCCTACTTCACCCACTCCTGAGTTACAACATCTGCTGCACAGTATTTTAGAAATATCTCCCATTTGAAACTGCTGTGACAATTGAAGTAGAAAGAGCTCAAAATGGATTTTAGTTAGTACAGCAAGGCAAACATACTGAATGTTTGTGAAAATTGTCTTGAGATGTTGAATAGCTGTAATGCAGGTGGGATGTTGTGACGTTTCTCAGCTGAAATCCAGCAGCAGTAAGGCAAAGTGCCCTGTACCATCCGTATAGGTATATTGCTTCTAAAAAAAACCATAAAAGTAGACTGTGCTGACAAGTTAAATGCTGAAGAACTTAACTTGCCCTAAATTTAAGGGCATTCAGATCACATTTATTTCTGTTTTCAGTAGTGCCTAGATGGTATTTGACAGCTTCTTATCCAAGTGCTTGGCATAGTCTGACCCTTGTTTGGGTCTGTGATCAAAGATCTACTGGCAAAATAGATACAGATGTTTAAGTGGAAAACCCAACCTCTAATCATGTCTCATTTAATATTTTACATTAATTTTATTTTCCTTCTGCCAGTTGACATGCTGTATCTTTAGAAATTCTTTTTCCAATTGCTGTGGCTGAGAAGACAGAAATTAAAGTTTGTTGGCATGTCAGTTTTGGATGAGAACACACAGGTCTGTCCAAGCTTGTCTTGCTGATCTTCTGTAACTGCCAGTGACAAACTGCTTTGCAAGAGCTGCAGCAAGTGGCTTCAGAATAATTATAGAATCATAGAATGGATAGAGTTGGAAGGGACCTTAAAGATCATCGAGTTCCAGTGCCCCAGCCATGGGCATGGACACCTCCTACTAGACCAGGTTGCTGAAAGCCCCATCAAGCCTGGCCTTGAACACTTCGTGGGCCATCCACAGCCTCTCTGAGCAACCTGTTCCAGCACCTCACCACCCTCATAGTAAAGAATTTCTTCCTAATATGCAATCTAAATCTCCCCTATTCCAATTTAAAACCCTTACCTCTTATCCTATAATGGCACTTCCTGACAAAGAGTCCCTCCCCTGCTCTCCTGTAGGCTCCCTTCAGATCCTGGAAGGCTGCTATAAGGTCCCCCCGGAGCCTTCTCTTCTCCAGGCTAATGTATTTACAAGGCAGGAAAATCATGTTCTAAACTGGCCAGGTCATAGCAAGAACATCTAGGATTTGCATCCTGAATTTATTTGCCAAAGAAACAGTGTGAAAATGAACAAATAGACTTTTCCTTCACAAATTCTATTTTAATAGCATTGTCACAGATAGTATGTTTTCAGCAGATTGCTTACTGTTATGGAAATACTTTGTTTCACCTCATTTTCTTCTTCTACAATTAATTACTTAATATTTGATTTACATCATCTTCATCTCAAATAATTCCAAATTACATTGAGATATTTCCATGCTTTTCAGCATATTTTCTGCCAGTAAAACAGTCATCTCTGAGCTGGAACGTGGCTGGCTCTCTGTGGGCTCCAGCTCAGCAGGGAAAGGGAAGGCCGCCTTACTCGTTTGTGCATCATCCCAGCCAGGATGCAAAATATTCTGGATATTGAGCCAGGACCTGCAGGCTGAAACCTGTGAAAAAATGGCAAAGGGACTCCAGTGTCTTACAGTCTGCAATTTTCTGTCTCATCTAAAAACATCAGTAAACAGTATTTAACTTGCTGACGGGCAGAGCTTGCTGCAGATTTGTTCCTGGGGCTCTGCCCTCCACACGTGGTGGGTAGTGAGGGGGAAAAGTAGGGCAGGACAGTAGAACAGCAGGGAGGGCTTCCTTCTGCAACCGTAGCTTTGCAGATGTTGAGACAAGAAGGAAACAGCTGACTGCCTTCTGGAAAATGGGTAACCTCCCTGTGTTGCCGCACTGAAAATGTTCTACATCTTTCTCATTGCAGGATGTCACAGAATCACTCCTTTCACTTGGTGCATTCTCAAAGCACCATCCTGGGATGTTTGTTAAAATAGTGATTACCGTCTACAGCTAACAACAAGCTAACAACTCAAGGGCAACCTGGAGTTCCAGTTTGCTGCCTCTCTGGGCCTTGTAGTTTAGAGTAGATATAGCTTTATTCAATGTCGGGTGCTAGGTAGAAATCCACAAATCTAGCAGACCTTACTGAGGACATTCACCCATTATTTATACACAAAAGATTATCATAATTCTGCCTACATAATCTGTAATTCCAGCTGGGTTTATGTATGCATTAGAATGACTGAACAGCCCCTTTGTACAAGTGCATTAAATTTTGCAGTACTAGTAAAACTTCTGTGCAGGCATGAGCTCCTCAGTGGTCGTTTAGGTGGGGATAAGCTTCCTCACATTATCTTTTTAAGTGATTGAGTCACCTCAGGACAGTAAAAGTTTACTGTAAGTTTTCCAGCTTCTTGGTCATGATAAGGATGTTCCTTAAGTAGCCACAGCTCTGTCCTAATCGGTGTGGGAGTACACAGAGAACCTTGAAGTGATCACTACTTCTTGTTATTTCATCCTGGTCACTGTCAGCTCAGTGACCAACTATTTTCACACAGAGTAAGAAGCTCAGTAATTAATTATTTTCTCACACAGTAAAAAGGTTGGTAGGAAGCAATCAACATTTAGTTAGCATATGGTTATAAAACAAAGCAGAGGCCTGTCTTTGGTAACAATACCTCATTCTTTATTGCTGTAATCATGTTGTAGCAAATCCATACTCCTCTAGAGTCTCCTTGACTCACTAATGTGGTAAATGGTGGTAAGACGACAGCAAGGAATGGAAATCAGATAATTTGCCTCCAAAACTGTTAGTGCTTGTTCTTCAGATTGAGTTTACTGTAGTTGCTAACAAATTAGGATGTAGGTCACTCAATTTGTGTGTAGTTATATCAGGTTCTTGAGCAAGCTTTGCACAAGCATATGGGTACATACGCTACATGGAGTGACTTCTACGGTACTGCTATCTAAAGGGCAGACCTCGCAGCCCCTTCCAGTACCTGAAGGGGGCTTACAGGAGAGATGGGGAGGGACTGTTTGCAAGGGCATGTAGTGACAGGATGAGGAGCAATGGTTTTAAACTAGAGCAGGGTAGGTTTATATTAGACATGAGGAAGAAGAGCTTTACAATGAGGGTGGTGAGACACTGGAACAGGTTGCCCAGAGAGGTGGTGGAGGCCCCATCCCTGGAAACATTCAAAGTCAGGTTTGATGAGGCTCTGAGCAACCTGACCTAGTTAAAGATGTCCCTGCTTGTGTAGGGGGGTTGGACTAGATGACCTTTAAGTGTCCCTTCCAACCCAGCATATCCTATCATTCTATGATTTTGTGATTCTATGATTAGAATGTTATGGTTTTTTTGTAAGAGACATCATGCTATTATGTAGCTCCTGGAGCAAGTTGGAGAGGAGACTGTAATGTCCTGAATCAGAGCACAGCGTGCTCTCTCATCGTCCGTAGGACACAGTAACCAGCTCTGGGTCTGTTCTTACTTACTGCACACTTAAGCCTTGCCTTTACATCTGTGGTGTTGCTTGAGTACGTGAGTGGTGAGCCCCAGGAGACCATTTCTGCATTGCCTTCATCAGCCCTCCCCAGCACTGGTCACAGCTTTCGTGTTGCTGAATCAGCCAGGCCAGGAGAGTCCCCATAACTAAGGTCTTTAGTGCAGACTGACAAATAAAACTCCTACGTGTGAGGGGTATTACAGAAATGATTGTTGCTTGGTTCTGTGCTGTGGGTTGTAAGACCAGGCTTGCTGTTATGAGAAGTTAGATCTGAAATACTAAAGACCTGTTTGAAAAAGGTAAAAATAGTGTATTTATGTTCAGTCTGATTTGTGCAGAGGTATGTGATAGAATCTCAAGAGCAGGTACACCTGGTGATGTTTTCCATGAGCCTGTTTTTATTGAGAATGACTTTTGGGACAGCAAATTCATAGTGTGGAAACCTGACTTTAACCTGTGCAGAAAAACTAGAGAGGTATTTATTTTTTTCCAGAAAAATAACATTATGTAAGGTTTTAGTGAGTTTGTAGAGAGTTTATTGCTCTTTCCATTTAAAAATTAAGAATCTTGATTTTTCTTTCATTGACTATATTATACTTTTAACATAATAAAGCACTAAAAAATGCATCACAAAACAGGAAGCCTGTATTTCACCATATTTTTTATTGTTTAATAGTACTAAAAACTGTAAAATTGAAATCATGGTAATACTCACTTGACCTGCCTCTGTGCTTCAATGCAGAGATTTCTGGTTTGCCTTAAAACTGCTGGGAAGAAGACTCCATTTTGAGAAATAAAATTGAATTTGCGCAATCTGCTGATGATCAGCAAGGCTTAATGAATGATCGCCTAAAGAAACCTCATTACAGTAATTTGCATGGCTGAACAGGAATGAAATGTGAAAAGACAAAGTATTGTTGCTGCTTGAATGCATCGCTGTCTGATACTTGACTCTAAACTGCCCAGAGCCAGCACAAAGAAAGGCTCAGATATCCTTGCCTTACTTGCCTTGAAACCTCCAAGTTAGTTTGATGCCTTTTGGGAAAAAGAAGATAAGGTTTCAATTTCTGTAGTAGTTACTCTCTAGCAGAACAATGCAGTCATTTTATTCATAGAGGTCATTTTATCCAGTTCATAAATTGTGTACATTGTACATTTTTTTCTTTTTTCATGGCAGTGCAAAGAAGTCATTGCCTTGAGGCCATGAACTGGATGACTGCTGTAGAATCTACTGTTAGCTCCTTAGCAAAAGTGAGTCTTCTGGTCAGCCTGGTTTCAGCTCTTCACATCACGGAACTGCAGCTGACACAGGATGCTGTTCATTTGAGAGAGACTCAGGAGCAAAATAGGTGGGAAGCAGCATAACACCAGAGTGGAATGAAAATGAAAAATATAGAAACCTTGATAGGTTGAGGTGCATTTCTGAACACCTCTGTGGTACCATCCATCCTAACCATATGTTCAATTTCAGAGATGGTAAATGTTCTCCAAGTGCCATCCTGTGTTCTTGCTTTCATTTAAGGTGGTGCAGTAGCACTCTGAGGTTCTTCAAAATGACTACATTAGGAGAGAGACAGGTAGTTGTAGCTGCCAGTGTCCCCTCCATTAAGTGAGTGAGTGGCTGTTCTTCTGACAGAACCTGGGCTTTCATTAGGACCTGCCTGCTTTTTCCTCTCCATGTGGGGATGATTTTGTAGTTGTAAATAACAGATATACAAGGGAAAATTAGGTCTGTGTTGGACTTTCACCTCTAATTCATTTTACATTTTATTTCTTGCTTTAGATTTTTGAAGTAAAACTGTGAAGTTCTTACAAAAACAATGGAGAATGGATGTCAAAATGGCAAATTCCTCTTTTCCAATTTAGGATTTATTAAAATAGGAATAATTTAGTGAACTCATGTTCCAAAATATATTCTTTTTTTTTTTTTTTTTTTTT
>VZRU01007813.1:30796-48286 GCA_013398155.1 Pedionomus torquatus
CAGAGGAAGAAAACAAGGAAATGTGGCCTATGAATTTCAAACTATTTTATTTTCTTAATACAAGATGAATACCTTTGACATAATTGATAGCTGATCTCCTATACTAATGCCTGCAAAACTATATTGCCTATAGGGGAGCTACTCTGGGTTTACTCTTTGTCTTGGGTAAAAATTTGGTCCATTTTCTGGTAAAAAAACCAGATGTTAGTCTTGAGAAAGACTGTTTTCTAAGACTTTATATTTAACATCTTTATTTTCCCATGCTTGGAATATGCAGGGAACTTTCTCTGCTATTTTTTCTTTAAAGTAATAGTTTTTATGATGTTGAAGTGCATACTAGATGAAAATATATAGGCTCAGTGTAATACAAGTTTAAAACTTTTAGGGATACTTTCCCAATCTGCAGATGTCAGGAGATTTCAGATATTAAATGTTAGATTACATTCTAACAGCATCCAGTACTTGTTTATTCATGAGGCTGAGGTTCAGGATTTTGCAATCATAGTTTGGCTAAAACTTTGTCAACCTGAATTCAGCACTGTGTTTCGTAGCTAGCTGTAGTGAGTCACAACTTGGTGTTTATCCAAAGTCCTGTTGCTCCTCTCCAGCTTACAGGACGTTAAAATATTAAGAGAGGTTTCCCAAGTTCTGTAGGAAATAGAGATTGTGCAAAAGAGTAAGAACTGAGCAATAACATTTTGGTAACACCCAGTTGGAGAGCTTAATCTCATGCTGATGGGCTGGTGGCTGCAGAATATAGCATTCACTGAGAAAGCTGCCACTCAGCCTGCGTAGGGGTACGACTGTTGCCCTAAATTGTTTATCATTTTTTCTAGCTTCCTGGAGCATTTTAGAGTAAAGGAATATAGGCTTTACTGCCAACTCTGTTCCCATTTGTTAATGAGTCATTTAAACTCTTGGTGTTGGAATAAACTCTGTTACTTGGAATAGTATTTGTTTGCTCTTCCTCATGGGACTATTGTGAAGTTTATTTAGTTAGTGTTTGTAAAGGACTTGGAGATCCTAGATGCCAGATGCCAAAGAAAAACAAAAGGTTGTTATTACCATTTCCTTGATTAAATGTACGTATTATTTATTTATTTGACACTAGCCTTACAAATCACTGCAGTCTTTCCTATAATGAAATTTACCTCAAATAATGACTGTAATAGCTGAACAATAATAAGGAATAGAAGGCATTGCTTCCCTGTGAAACCACTGCAACTTGCACAAGTGTGTCTGAGAGACTGGTAAATTATATTCTGCTTGGTCATTCACAGAGAGATTAATACTGATTTGTTTTTTTAAAAAACATTAGGAATCTTAAACTTCAGGTCATGTGTGTGTGTGTGTTTATATATTCAGAACATTAGTCTTCTTTACAGGCTGGCAATCCAGCAAAAGCTGAGTTTGACATTAGAAATCATGCTTTGTTTTCCTGCTGGGCTCTGAACAGTTCTTTTTGGCCTTATTTAACTTTACAATGAGGTTGGCAGCCTTTCCTTAGTATAGTTGATTTGAAGTTTTGCTGAAGAAT
Source organism: Pedionomus torquatus (assembly GCA_013398155.1). Classification (NCBI taxonomy): domain Eukaryota; kingdom Metazoa; phylum Chordata; class Aves; order Charadriiformes; family Pedionomidae; genus Pedionomus; species Pedionomus torquatus. The sequence continues at coordinate 32,334 of VZRU01007813.1, forward strand.
TGAGCATTTATTTCCAAAAGACACTTCTTAATACAGTGGTAAATCAAGAGAAGAAACATGGGAACATATGAAGATCAAGTACTGAGTTTATAATGCATTCTTGCATCTTCATCTCATTTATTATTATTTCCCCCTGTACTGGGCACTGGTGAGACCCCACCTCGAGTACTGTGTCCAGTTTTGGGCCCCCTACCACAAGAAAGACATTGAGGTGCTGGAGCGGGTCCAGAGAAGGGCAACGAAGCTGGTGAGGGGTCTGGAGCACAAGTCTTATGAGGAGAGGCTGAGGGAGCTGGGGTTGCTCAATCTGAGGAAGAGGAGACTGAGGGGAGACCTTATCGCTCTCTACAACTGCCTGAAAGGAGGCTGTAGAGAGGCAGGGGTTGGTCTCTTCTCCCAAGTTACAGATGATAGGACAAGGGGTAATGGCTTCAGGTTGTGCCAGGGGAAGTTCAGGTTAGGTATTAGGAAATATTTCTTTACTGAAAGGGTTGTCAGGTATTGGAATGGGCTGCCCAGGGAGGTGGTTGAGGGACCATCCCTGGAGGTATTCAAGAGAGAAGTTGACTTGGTGCTCAGGCATATGGATTAGTGTTGGGTGTGGGGTGTTTGGTTGTTTTTTTTTTTTTTTTTTCCCCCACTGGTTGGACTAGATGATCTTAAGAGGTCCCTTCCAAACCTAAGTGATTCTGTGATTTTGTGATTATTTATACAGACTGGTCATTTACAATTTTTAGTTGTTGTTACCATGTAAGATGTGTGTCTATGTCCTTGCCTGTGTTTTTCTGCTTCTACTAGTCTGATCTTATGCATATAAAAAAATTAGTAATATTATTAAGTAGCTAGCATCACACAGTTGTTAAAATGCATTTACACAGCTTTCATTGAGGGGCAAGGATAACTGCATGCTTCCCTGGGAGAGCTGCTTCAGGGCCATTCCTTCCTTTTTTAGACTATGTAGGGCAATGAAGATGGCCTGGAAAGCTGTTGCATGTGACTAAAGAGGGGAGCTTTCAAGTCCAGAGAAGTATCTGTGTGGTTCTTCAGCTCTTGGTGTTTATTCCCATCTTGCGAGTGGTCCTTACCTTCCTACGTGACTGCTCAGTTCCATCATACCTTCCCCATGTCATGTGCTATCTCATCTCACACACACACCTCAGTGGTTGAACATGACCTCTGAAATCTGGGTACAGTGAGCAGTGCACCTGCAGAATGACGGGCTCAGTCTACGTTTGGAATGATGGGTGTCTCAGCTGCTAAATCCAATGCGCTTAGGAGTGTTGTCACTGTTTCTGCAAAGAAGATGGGGGTTGTAAGACTGACCAACTTAAAATGAGGGGGAGACCAACTTAAAATGAGAGTGGCTGGCACATTTGCAGCCTGTTTTACCCAAGGACATAACTTTCAGGCGTAAATGATTACAGTCTCTCCCTTTGCACGTAGAATTACTACATCCAGTTGAATTTTGGGGGAAATGTTGTATAAACTCCCATTGACAAGATCAGGGCTTCACAAGGAGAGAAGAAAAAGTTGACATTCTTGTGCTTATCTGTCTCTACTGAGGACTCTTCAGTTAATTTAATTTGTTTTCTGCCTACAGATACATATGTCTCTTTTCCTTCTATTGCAGAAGCAGCCTACTAAAGTCAAGGTGCAGATCATGGGAGAGCAACTGCTAAACAACAGCATCCTTGATAAATTTATTAATAGTCATGAGCAGTCATATGAAGAGTTTCTAAATACATTCACTTACCTTTTGAAAGGTATGTAACTTCTCAAGTCTCCTATTAGAAATTCCAGCCAGAAGGGAAGGTAAAAAGAGAAGCAGTAGTATTTAGTATTGTTCTGCTACTTATGTGCTTTGTGACCTTTGGCAAATCGTTGTGATGCTTTGTGATAGAAGCAGCAGGAGTCTTGAGAACAGCTTTCCTCAGCCTGTTTGAAAGGCTGCTGTGTTTGGTCTTTACAGGTGTTTACTGTGGTTTGCTTGCTTTAGGGAGGTGGATTAGCATGCACTTTGGAAGGATAGGCTTTTCCTAACTACGTCCTGCATTTTTTGCTAGAGAACTTTCCCTAAAAGAAGAAGAGTGTAAGGAAAGTATGTGATAGGATGAGATGGCCTAAGATTAGGGATGTGCAATTTGGAGATGTTCACAGATTTACTAACACTGGCTTGCTGTGCTGTGCTGTCCTGTACACCAAGCTAACAGGTAAATTGGATGAAGGCACATCAGAATATCTGATTAGAATGATTAGGCTGAAAAGGTTTCATGCCCTGCAGATGAAATAGAAGGTGGGGCTAATCTTGATCTGAGCATTGCTGAACTGCAGCTGGTTCAAATCTGGAGCCATATTCTGTAGCTCAGATTCATTTCTTTTGGCCATGTTAAGTCAGGTGCCATAAAAATAAATACAAGCTACATATTGCTTACAATTCTATTTACCACAGCTTTACACTGAAAACAATGTCCTCATGTTCTTGCAGAAGTGCTGTATTTTTCAATTACAGCATGTGACATGCTGCATTGGCTGGCACTCAGAATTTGTCCTGTCCTTGTCCTTCAGGCAGAAGTGAGTGTCAGTTGCAGGCACTGTGCAGAAAACCGGTGGGGGAGCAGGTGCTGCCATAGAAATAATCTTGTGGCAGACTTCTGCCTCCTCCCAATGTAAAACAGACGAGAAAAGAGACACTGGGTTATGAGATAAGACGTTTGAAAATTAGATTCTGGTCTTCTTTATGTAGGATGGATACACGGGATATCTGCTAGTTTAGAAGCATGCTGCATATCATGATGCCACTTGCAAAAAGCCTTTAGCTGCTTTCATTATCCCTATAGTGTCTGCCATGAAAACTGTATAAAAGGTAGAGCTTCAGCTGAATCAAATACATAAAAATACAGTTTCCTATGCTGGTGTAGTTGAAATAGCTCAGCTTGTTTTGCCTTAATTTTCCTTTAAAAATCCCCAAAGGTGCTGGTTTGGATTGTAAATTAATACACTAATAATCTGCAAAAATTCCAGTTAAAGCTCAAGGCATTTTAGTATAAGACAAGTGCAAATTACTTTATAAAATACCACATTCTTACTTTCTGAATTTTGCATTTGGAAAATTTTAATTTAAAAAAAATATTAAAAATACTCCAACCAACTGTGGTTGCTTAACCAGACTATCTGCTAATAGGCTACAGAAATTTTCACTTTTATGTGTGAGTTCTGATATTTACTGTGGGGCTATATTTGTGGTTACTGTCCAGTAAAACCTGACAATTTTCAGATTACCTTTCTGAATTTGGCCTGATAATGATGTTGATCCACATACTAAATCTTTGTACAGTGAGCATGAGTGTCAAAATTTGCCATCCTGCTCAATTAGATATAGAGGTAACTATTTGTATACATATATGACCAAGACCATTCATTTGAGTGTGTAAAAATATGTAGGAGCTCTTTAGAGAACTTTCCTTGAAAAACGTCACCACCTGGTAGATTTTTGACTGGCACAACAGTGGAAACAGAAGTCTCATCTAATGGATTGGGTCCCACTGATTTCATAGGGTACTGTATTTCTCAGGGTACCATATAAGTTGATTTTCACTTGCCCTGTAGTTGGGATTGCAAGAGTATTTTCACCAAGAGCTTCTTCATTGTTCTTGAAAGCATCTCGTAAGAATCTGATTTCCCAGGTAATGTTTATTTTTTCTTCATTATTTAAATTAATTAGTGAAATTAAAAAGAATATGCCTGGAGTACAAACCCTCAAGCATCCTTGGCTGTTCTGGCCTATCTAAAAAGAACCCTTTAGGCTAGAAACTTCAGTCTGGAATAAGCCCCTGTGAGCTCATTAGGTTCTGCTGCTGAGAGGATGGTTCCATTTCTGTAAATATAGGAAACTGTATTAATGAATTTTTGCATTCCAGACTTCCATTGGCTTTTTAAGGATTGCTGATATCCTAATCAAGAAAACTGCATTTTAGAATGTTGTCTTGTTATATCTAAATGTGTGATACTGCCTGTAGGTACTCTATAGACTAAGACTTCCTTGTGTTATTTGAAAAGATACTCCCTTAGCTCAAGTACAACAAGATTTGAAGTCAAAATAAGGTCCTTCTAAATTCTGTGTAATTCATTTAGTGATATGTGTATGGTTTAAACAGCACACAGATACGTTATAATTTAGTTGGACCATAAAGTTAGATCTTTGATATAAGAATTTAATCTTCCTGATTTTGGTATTCCTAAAAACCCAATTATTCTGTGCATAATATTTAAAATTATTTATTCTGCACATAATGTTTAAGAAGTATGGGAACACTTCTGTCATAATTGGAAAGATTTGTAACCTTTTTTGTTGTTTCTGTACTTTAGGGTCAGGTTAAGATTCAGATTCAGTAAGTCTCTTAGTTTTCCTACATACAACATCCAAAGTATGTCTTTTGTCAAAAGGGTAGTATTAACAAAATGGATTGATAAGTGAAAAGGCCCAATAAGAATACAGTTTAGTAATTAGAGGTCCAAATGATGAAATTTTTCATGCTTGCTGTAAAACTTTGCCAAAGTTTTCATTGTCGGAAAAAAAATGTCCATCTCTTGTGCAAATCCAAAGCAAGGATAGTAGTAAAAAGTAATTTTATTAGTAATTTATTTTAATACATTCATTTGCACTGCTCTTAGCATCACTGAACCCGCTTATGCTTATGCCAAGTTACCTGTTTAGTTTTGTTACTTTGTTCTTTTAGCTTTGAGTATGAAAATAATCTCATAAATAGCTAACTGGTGTTTGCTCTGAGGTTGTACTACTCCACTGTGGTTTTTAAGTCCAGAGAAAAAATCTTAAGAGTGATTGCCTGAGTGAGCAGTTGAAGAAGCCTTGAAAGAGTTGGTTTTACAAAGGAATCGATGACGCAGATTTCTGTAGATGTGGTCGATGAGTGGTCTCTCCAGAACTAAACACTTTCTGGAAAAACTTTGAACAAAATCTATTGGAAATAGACACAATCCCTGCTTTAAAAAAAAGGGAAAAACCTGCCACACGGGGCAAGAGGCTCTTTCAGATGTAGGAAGTGTTTGAAATCTGGTAAAGAGAACCATGATGTACAAAATTAGAAGGCAGCATCTGCTCATTTTTCTAAACCCAGAGGAAGATCGGGAAATGCACTAGAGCATGAAATATTTCCTATGACCTTCTACAAAATAATATAGAAACCCCCTCCCCAAAATGGTCCAAGCTTCCAATTTTTTCATCTAGATGACAAGTTACTCTCTCCTAGTTCTAAAAATATGAGATCCTGGATCAGCCAGCTGCACAGAAAAATGCTGCCATAAATAAAATTCATATCCAAACCCAAGTTTAGATTCATATTCTGTCCATGGTCCTGGGCATTTGGCCACTGGGATTAAATTCAGTCCATTCCTGCTGTTAATTTTGTTCTCTTTCATATACCTCATGCTGCCTGTCTCTGCACTGACACCTGAGGACTTATATCAGAGCCATCTCTAAGCGAACTGAACCTTGGAAGCACACTTGGTAGCCTCAGTGCTGCTGTTTAGATGCTTTTGTGCTGTAGAAGCTGTCACACAGAGGAAGCTGTAAAGTGGCCACTTCTCTGCTTCCAGGTGGCCTTCAAGAGCCCTCCTCTGTGTTGTGAGTGGATTGATTCAATTCCCCAGTGAAAGCTGAGTAATGTATTTAGTTCACAGTCCATTTGACAGTAGCTGTCTGCTTCCTTTTTAACCACCTTCAGGAAAAACAACAATTTTAAACTTCCTACATAAGTGTCAAGTGGAGGCACTTTGCACACGTAAGTCTTAACAGCAGAAAACTATTTAAGAAATGACAGTAAATTCACTTTAATTTAAAAAATGGACAGTAGGACAATGCTAATCCCAAGAGAAATTTGCAACCTTCTTCCTATGAGTGGATTTGCCAATAAAAGCAACGTGGCAGTTCAATAAAACTAAATAAATTAACCTGTCATCCCCTGGGAACGTAAACAGGGCATGAAATAGGGAAATGGTATCAATTCCGATTTTTTATTGATGTGTTCTGAATCATTGGAAAGAATTGATTGGGAGAAAAAATTGCAATTTTCTATTGATCACAGATTTGGTAACTATCTATATGTAACCTTTATTCAATGTAGTATAAAATCAAATATTGTAGAGAGCCCCTAAAATGGGGATGCAAACATAATAGATTATTTTAAAATAATAATAGCAGATCTGTTTTATGTATTTTTGTTGTCCTTTGATCTCATTGCTAAGCAAAATATTTCATCTTTCTCTTTAAAATTATGCACAAAGAGGGGAAATTACGAGCATTTGCACAGTTGCTCACTGGCAGTACTAGATAAGGACAGAGGCACTTGGAGTCCTGGAAACTTTAACATGCCTCGAACAGTAATGCTTCTCTAAATAGCAATTATTAGTTCTTTTTTATGATGCCTTTGTTAATTAAGAATTTTTAAAGATTGTTTCAGATGGAGAAAAATGTATTTTCATTCTGTTGCATAAGTTAGATTTTCTAGAATGTGGAAAAGAAATTAATTAATCAATTAATTAATAATTTTACTTTTGATACTTTGATACAGATTCCATCCCATAGCTGCATATTGATGATGGTTGAATTCTGCGATGGTTGAATTCTGAACACAGAATGAACTCTTGCTGTAGCTCATCACCTTGCTTTGAGAGGCATCAGTCTGCTAAATGCAGCTGTTGGTGAAGTTTCATGTCATGTGAGGTGGGGAAGCACTGTTAGCTGTCTTTTCCAGGTGTGGAAATGATACAAAGCAAATAGTGTTAGAGATCAGAGCCTTATAGTGGCTCAACAGGAAAAAAAATTGAGTGACCTCACTTCCAGTTTAATGCTTAATTCTTTATAGTATTGAGTGCTTCTGTGTCCAGTATAAAATATAAACATCATAGATTACATATCCAGTATAAAATACAAAATCACATAGAAATACCTAATTTCAATAAAGTAGATATTTGCCTTTTAAAAAAAATGCATTTTTGAGGATGCCTTAAGGTTTTAATTAGAATATTGAAAACCAAGCATTTTTTAAACTCTTGGGCTCTCTGACATTTTATTAATTTGTTCCCACCTGCTGCAATCTTATTATGATACTATTTGTAAAGAAAGGAATACTTTGTATGAAAATGTCAGATGCTTTTAATTATATACAGTTCACTTGTTTCTCACAGTGCTTGTCTACTCAACTGCTTATTTAAGTAATAAACTCAAATATAATGTTTCTTTTAGCTAAGGTTCAAAGAATAGCTAAGTGTAGCCAAGACTCTGAAGTTGTGGAGCTCCCATACAGTGAACTCCGATTAGTGACTTTCTCATCAGCTCTTCCTAAACTATCCTAAACCCAAACCCAACTTATGAAATGTAACACTATTTGCATTCTGCAAATGATGGTGTAGATTTTCCCAAGCCATTGCAAGCAGACCCAACATTATCAACTTCTGGAGAAGTCTTCCAATTCTTATATCCTGATACTGCGTTTAATTATAATTGCGAAATACAATCAGTAGTACAGCCTTTGCCTTTCACACATCAGCACTCTGCTGTAGAACTAGAACTCTGATCTGGTCTGTCAGCATTTCTCGGTAGTGACAGGTACTGCTTCATCTCGGATCAACATTAAGAGCCATAGCTCTGTTAGTAGGACTCTGATGGTTAATATCAGCTGAGGAGCTGCTCTAGAATTTCTTTCACAGTTTTCTGGATTTTTTAAAGGATTTTTTTTTTTTTATTGTCTGTTGGAAGAAGCAGGATTTTGCTAATGGCACACTGATCAAATGGTCAAATGCACATTTGCCTTGTTATTTAACTGACTGCATTATAATGTTCAAAAGGAGAAGGTATCCAGAGACAGCACTGTTGAACCGTGGAAGAATAATACATATTTTTAAATGATCTGCTGTGGAGAATGTGGCACAAACAGGAAATAGTGCCCCTTTTCTAACCCTGATGCCATTCAGCACAAAAAAGTCATAGATATTGATGCAGATAAACATTACAGAAAACCAGAACATATGTGTTCCATTGAGGAAAAAGGAAGATATACCGATACAGCAAAAGAACAGTTAAACTTTTTAAAACTAAGAGGCAGGTTAATTTTGAAGAAATATTGCTGTGCTAAAAGCTAAAGCAGGTGTGTGATAGTGACTGGAATATACTTGACAGTGACAGTTATTTGTCTTTCCCCTGCAGGAGCACATACCAAAAAAAGTTCTTTCCTATCTGTTTTTTAAACTTAGTACAGGTAGGCAAGTATCCCAAAATGGCAGTCAAAGTTTAATACTTTTGGGACTTAAGAGTTTACCATTTTAAGTCAGGAACAGTCCCAATGAAGTTACTTGTCCCAGTCCATGGAATATGTCCTCCTAGCTGAGGATATGGGGTGGTGAAATTTCCGTAGAAAACTGGCATTACTTGGAATCAAATCAAGCCTGTATTTCTGCTTATATTAGAATTTGACCTTTTCTGAAGGGAAAAAAAGAGGTAAACGATACTTTTTGCTGATTATGTATCGTTTAATCAGGGTGAGATCAAAGACATCAGGGAAAAAAAGGCCGCACCAGCTCATGTAGAGAGGAAAGATTGCATAGGTGTAAATGAGTTACTGCAGTGAAGAGAAGGGGATTCAGCAGCAAAAATGCCCTTGTTAATTAGAGGTGAAGTTTAGAAATGGAAGATCACAATATTTGACATGTTGGACTTTCAAGATGTGTTACAAATATCAATCTGCAGGTTTATACAAGTAAGTTGTTATTTTCTCTGCTGTACAGATCAAGTTGCTTTGACAAAAGGGTTCTGATGTCTCAGTGCTACTGTGAGATCACTGTCATCAAAATTAGTGAAGGTTTTGCTTGAGTAAGAGGCCCCAAGGCTCTTAAAATACCACACATTAATAAAGTTTAGGTGTCTGAATCACACTTTATGGACGGGCATTTAGGTCCCCAATACTGAAATCCTTCAGATACTTACTGTATGGGATACTTGGGCTTTTGTCATGAAAAGTTGGACAAACTCCATTGATTTTCCATGCATTGAAATACATGGAAACAGGAAGATAGCTCAAGAATATAAATCAGGTTTTCCAGGCTAAGCAACTTTAAAATAAAACACTATGTCCTGTCTCCTGTTCAGGCAATATTCAAGCAGTTGGGAGCCTGTGGGTTTTGATTGGGTTAGTGCAGAAAATCTGGGAGCTGGTTTGATTAAATTATCAAAGAAGAAATAGAAGGCTTAAAAAATTACCTTCCCAACAAATTGGATTTTTGGCCTTGAAATTTGTTTTTTTCACTTACAGCTTCACATTTAGGGTAAATGAACTCAGCACGGTACAATGGTTTACATAGTTGCAAATAGGTAAATACAGGTACTTTTCCTGCAGCTCCAGTCTTTTGAACATCTCAAAGGGATATTTTGTGGAAACATTTCAGTGACAGGGTTTGTTTTTGTTTTAAAATGTGGCTGTTTATCACATGAAGATGTGTTTGAAGAATGGAGATAGTGAATGAACATGCAATTTGTACTTGTGACCTCTGTGCTACTGTGAGTAAAATTATATTTTTGGTTCAGGAGTCCTGCAAAAAGCCACTGTGTTTTTGAATCTCAAGTTTTCCATCAAAGCATAATTTGGAAGGGATTTAAGGGATTCACAGACCTTCTGCTGGTCCTCGGTCCAGCATTTTGAGGACAAAGAAGTAAATTGGAACTTACAACAGTAGCTTTGCTGTTTAATTTTCTTTTTTTTTTTTTCTTTTGTCTTTTTTTTTTTTTAATAGTTAAAAGGGCATGTTTATCATTTTCACTCAATTTTTGATTTTGGAATGAATTTATTGAATTGCAAAAAGGTACCTGGAAGTTGTATTGTTTTGCTCAGTGTATTATCTCAAGTCGGGCTTTATACAGTATATTATTGATTTCTCTGTTAAAATCTTTAAAACCATGAGACTTTTATCATTATTTTGGGACTACTGTTTCATTGTTAATCCGGTAACTCTCTTTTCTGGCTTTGTGATAAGTGAATCCATTATTCTTTGAAATATCTAAGTGATCAGTGGATATTTTCAAATTATTCCCTACCAAATTGGAAGGCAAAGAAAATTTTAAACGATATAGAAGATAAATAGTGGGGAAAAAAAAATAGCAAGCTGGATATGCTTTTTGACAGAAATACACTTCTGAAGTGTTGTCATGGTTTCGACTGGGATGGGGTTGACTTTCTTGCTGGCAGCTGGAGTAGTGCTGTGTTTTGGATTAGGATGGGAATAGTATGACAGGACACTGGTGTTTTTGGCTGTCACTGAGGTGTCAGGGCCTTTTCTGCTCCTCACTCTGCCCCAGGGATGTGCTCAGAGGGCAGAAACTGGGAGGAGATACAGCTGGGACAGCAGAACCTAACTGACCCCAGCAATGTCCCACACCATGGCATGTTGTGGTCAGTGTATAAGGGCAGAGGAACAAGAAGGAGTGGGGGTGACATTTAGGGTGATGAAAATTCTCAGAGGGCTGGAGCACCTCTCCTGTGAGGACAGGCTAAGANTATCTGTTTTTTAAACTTAGTACAGGTAGGCAAGTATCCCAAAATGGCAGTCAAAGTTTAATACTTTTGGGACTTAAGAGTTTACCATTTTAAGTCAGGAACAGTCCCAATGAAGTTACTTGTCCCAGTCCATGGAATATGTCCTCCTAGCTGAGGATATGGGGTGGTGAAATTTCCGTAGAAAACTGGCATTACTTGGAATCAAATCAAGCCTGTATTTCTGCTTATATTAGAATTTGACCTTTTCTGAAGGGAAAAAAGAGGTAAACGATACTTTTTGCTGATTATGTATCATTTAATCAGGGTGAGATCAAAGACATCAGGGAAAAAAAGGCCGCACCAGCTCATGTAGAGAGGAAAGATTCCATAGGTGTAAATGAGTTACTGCAGTGAAGAGAAGGGGATTCAGCAGCAAAAATGCCCTTGTTAATTAGAGGTGAAGTTTAGAAATGGAAGATCACAATATTTGACGTTGGACTTTCAAGATGTGTTACAAATATCAATCTGCAGGTTTATACAAGTAAGTTGTTATTTTCTCTGCTGTACAGATCAAGTTGCTTTGACAAAAGGGTTCTGATGTCTCAGTGCTACTGTGAGATCACTGTCATCAAAATTAGTGAAGGTTTTGCTTGAGTAAGAGGCCCCAAGGCTCTTAAAATACCACACATTAATAAAGTTTAGGTGTCTGAATCACACTTTATAGACGGGCATTTAGGTCCCCAATACTGAAATCCTTCAGATACTTACTGTATGGGATACTTGGGCTTTTGTCATGAAAAGCTGGACAAACTCCATTGATTTTCCATGCATTGAAATACATGGAAACAGGAAGATAGCTCAAGAATATAAATCAGGTTTTCCAGGCTAAGCAACTTTAAAATAAAACACTATGTCCTGTCTCCTGTTCAGGCAATATTCAAGCAGTTGGGAGCCTGTGGGTTTTGATTGGGTTAGTGCAGAAAATCTGGGAGCTGGTTTGATTAAATTATCAAAGAAGAAATAGAAGGCTTAAAAAATTACCTTCCCAACAAATTGGATTTTTGGCCTTGAAATTTGTTTTTTTCACTTACAGCTTCACATTTAGGGTAAATGAACTCAGCACGGTACAATGGTTTACATAGTTGCAAATAGGTAAATACAGGTACTTTTCCTGCAGCTCCAGTCTTTTGAACATCTCAAAGGGATATTTTGTGGAAACATTTCAGTGACAGGGTTTGTTTTTGTTTTAAAATGTGGCTGTTTATCACATGAAGATGTGTTTGAAGAATGGAGATAGTGAATGAACATGCAATTTGTACTTGTGACCTCTGTGCTACTGTGAGTAAAATTATATTTTTGGTTCAGGAGTCCTGCAAAAAGCCACTGTGTTTTTGAATCTCAAGTTTTCCATCAAAGCATAATTTGGAAGGGATTTAAGGGATTCACAGACCTTCTGCTGGTCCTCGGTCCAGCATTTTGAGGACAAAGAAGTAAATTGGAACTTACAACAGTAGCTTTGCTGTTTAATTTTCTTTTTTTTTTTTTCTTTTGTCTTTTTTTTTTTTTAATAGTTAAAAGGGCATGTTTATCATTTTCACTCAATTTTTGATTTTGGAATGAATTTATTGAATTGCAAAAAGGTACCTGGAAGTTGTATTGTTTTGCTCAGTGTATTATCTCAAGTCGGGCTTTATACAGTGTATTATTGATTTCTCTGTTAAAATCTTTAAAACCATGAGACTTTTATCATTATTTTGGGACTACTGTTTCATTGTTAATCCGGTAACTCTCTTTTCTGGCTTTGTGATAAGTGAATCCATTATTCTTTGAAATATCTAAGTGATCAGTGGATATTTTCAAATTATTCCCTACCAAATTGGAAGGCAAAGAAAATTTTAAACGATATAGAAGATAAATAGTGGGGAAAAAAAAATAGCAAGCTGGATATGCTTTTTGACAGAAATACACTTCTGAAGTGTTGTCATGGTTTCGACTGGGATGGGGTTGACTTTCTTGCTGGCAGCTGGAGTAGTGCTGTGTTTTGGATTAGGATGGGAATAGTATGACAGGACACTGGTGTTTTTGGCTGTCACTGAGGTGTCAGGGCCTTTTCTGCTCCTCACTCTGCCCCAGGGATGTGCTCAGAGGGCAGAAACTGGGAGGAGATACAGCTGGGACAGCAGAACCTAACTGACCCCAGCAATGTCCCACACCATGGCATGTTGTGGTCAGTGTATAAGGGCAGAGGAACAAGAAGGAGTGGGGGTGACATTTAGGGTGATGAAAATTCTCAGAGGGCTGGAGCACCTCTCCTGTGAGGACAGGCTAAGAGAGTTGGGATTGTTCAGCCTAGAGAAGAGAAGGCTCTAGGGAGACCTTACAGCAGCCTTCCTGGAAGGGGCTTATCATGGCTCCAGGAAAGCTGGGAAGGGACTCTGCATCAGGGAGTGGAGTGGTAGGACGAGGGGTAATGGTTTTAAACTTAAAGAGGGGAGATTTATATGAGATACTAAGAAGAACTTCTTTGTTGTGAGGCTGGTGAGACACTGGCCCAGGTTGCCCAGAGAAAGTGTGGCTGGCCCATCACTGAAGATGTTCAAGGCCAAGTTGTATGGGGCTTTGAGCAACTTGGTCTAGTGGGAGGTGTCCCTGCTCATAGCAGGGGGTTGGAACTGGATGATCTTTAAGGTCCCTTCTAACTCAAATCATTCTATGATTCTATGTGATTCACAGTGTTTGTCTTCCCCAGTAGCCATTAAGTCTGATAGAGAGCCCAGCTTTCCTAGGAATGGCTGAACACCCACCTGCCCATGCAGGGAATCAATTACTTGTTTTGCTTTGCTTGTGTGCATGGCTTTTGCTCTACCTATTAAACTGTCTTTATCTGAAGTTTTTTCTCGCTTTTACTCCAGACTCGAGGGGAGTGACCAAACAGTGCTGTGGTCCTGGCTGCTGGCCAGAACTGAACCAGGACAGGTCTGTAACACACTTTCCAGTGACGCACCGTTATGGTGGATAATGCTCTTGAGAGACTCAGATTTACTCTTCTAGAGATCTAAGCTCACTTGTTATTTGATTGTTAAGGTACTGACAGTGGAATTTCTAAAAAGTGAGAAACTGTCTGCACAGTGAATATGTCACTCTTTCCATCAGTTCAGCCTTCTGCTTCTGCTATTTTTTCTTGTGTTATCCCTTAATTTGGACTTTTGTCACATGGTGTAAAGGCCAGTGTTGTACATCTGGGTCTTGACAGGTTGAGAATTGTGACTGTGGATTATCAATTAGCCAATTATCTCTTAGGCAGGGGGAAGGCATAGTAATCCTCTTGCTGGCTTGAATGTGATCCTTCCTCCTTCCCTTTCTCTTTCAAAAGTAAGGACAGGAATAGTTTAAATTCAGAACACTGTCAGAAGAATTCAGATGTGATATTTCTCTGCAGACTATAGTTTCTTTAAATTTAGAACAATTTATGTGTCTTGTTTTTACTAATGTATTTTAAGATCATGACTGTTAGCGCTTCAAGAAAGCCAGTTACATGATATGTACATTAAGAAACTATAGGCCAGTAGTTACTTTGGACATCTGAAGGCAGATCTTACTGGCCCTGGGGGACCATTCTTGAGACCAGCAACAAAATGTTTGATTCACCTCCTGCCTCCGATTTCTGTGGCACAGCCAATATTCTGACCACAGCATGTGTTTGTGAATGTCACACCTGCTCTGGGTTGCTTAGAGATTTTTTTTTTCTTTCTTAATTTTTCCTCGCTTGCCACCAGGAATCTACTATGACATTGCAGTTGTTTTTCACCAAATGTAATGTTTAATAGTTTACAACCCAATAACTCTCCAATGGTCTTAACCACAAAAAAGTTTCTGACAGCAGTTTATGATGGATCTCTTAGGAAAAGGGGTAGTGCTTGTAGCTGCAGTCCAAGGTTGGTAAATGTTACATAATTAGTATGAATGTACTTAAGTTCTTATTAGCTCATTTCTATATCTAGCTTTTAAACTCTGACAATGGCTCAGCTGTCCAGAAAGTCTATAACCTAATAAATAAGTTTGTCAGCTTATGTGTGCTGTCTAATTTTAACTGTCCAACTATGTGTCATAGGTTTTTTGATGCTAAAAGTTACGTTATTTTCTTTGGAGAATTCAGAACCTGTATTTCAGAGAAGGATGATCTTATTTATATCCCAAAATAATGACTGCAGTGGTATCGAAGACAGGCATGGGCTTGTTTAAGATTATCAGAGCCTATCAGTGGTATGAATTATGTTGCTGATCATTCCAGTTGGGGATGTTTTTTGAATCTCTGTTGATCTGGCCGAGAACAGTGTATGGTTTCAGAAGCTTTTTCTCACTTCTCACACATAAAGGCTCTGATGTGCACAGGGAGGATACTGGATCCTCTGTCCTTATTGTTATTCTTTAGGTCTCTACACGTTTGGCTGCATAATGTGCTAATACACACAAACTCTAAAATGCATTAATATCCTCTTGTGGCTTGTCAGTCTTTAATATCAAACTTGTCAGTTCTTGGTGCAAAGTAGGAAGTCTGTCCTGTTTTACCACTAGAACAGCAAAAGCTTGAAGCTTTTTGAGCTGGTCATCTAGTTCTTCCTATAAAGCAGGGTGACAGTAAAAATATCTTCAAATAGTGGGTGACCATTTGTCATGGGCGGAGTGATTAACTTCACTCGTAAGAGAGAAGTAGTGAAATATTTATTAAGGTGAAATAGGGATTTAACAAAATTATTAGTAAATGCAACTGTGTTTTACCAGATTCGATGGCAAGGTACACTTGATTATTTACCACATAGAGGACAGGATCAGACAAGTTGTCAGGGAGACCCTCCTGTTGAGAAAGGACCCCCCTGCTTTCTAAACTCCTGCTCAGAGAGGAGTCTAGGTGCGACTGGATCTGATCCTAGTCCCAGACTTGGTCAACAGTTCATGTCTGAAGGATTATATAAGCACTATCAATCCTTTCTGTTACTTAGCTAAGATTTCAAAGTTTAGCATGCTATTAGTCACTTACCAAGTGACTTACCACTTGTTGTGGCAAGGAATCTCTCAACCCCGAGGAGCAGAACCTTAAGTGAGCATCCTCACAAAAGGGGAGATCCTGGTATGCAGCCCACTGCCATACAGGAGAGCTCAAAGGGCTCTTTGTCTGTGCACTGTTTATAGAGTAAAAAATTGATCTATAGTTATATTCTCATGGGAACAAAATATCTAGGTTCCCACTCCAGACAGTGCTTTGGCTGTGTTACCAGCCATCCCTCAAAGTCCAGGTGCAATTCATCACACCTCCCACTTATGGTTATGGCTTGAGCAGGAGCCGAGGGTGGGGAAAGTAGGGGGTGGAAGAGGGGGAAAATCAGGGAGAGTACACTGCCACACTCCACCCTG
>VZRU01007813.1:63254-91999 GCA_013398155.1 Pedionomus torquatus
GTGGAAGGGACTTTGTCACCTTGGTCTCTGACTCGTGGGCCATCAACACGAGAGCTAGGAGGAAAGGGGTTGCCAGTGAAGACTGAGGCAAAAAAAGTTGTTGAGAACTTCCGCCTTCTCCTTGTCTGTTGATACAGGTTCCCCACTGTTAGTCATCAAGGGGGTACATTTTCTTTAAACTTCCTTTTCTGATTAACGTACCTGTAGAAGCCTTTCTTGTTTTTCTTCACATCCCTTGCCAGATTGAGATCTAGCTGTGCCTTGGCCTTTCTGACTTTATCCCTACACAGCCAAGCAATGTCCCTATACTCCTCCCAGGATGCCTGTCCCTTCTTCTGTTTCCTGTTTAGCCCTATCTTGCCCTTTAGTTTGACCAGCAGGTCACAGCTCATGGTGGTCTCTTGCCCTCCTTGCCCAGTTTCTTAAGAGTAGGGATTGAGATCTTTTGTGCTCTATAGAGGGCATCCTTAAAGATCTACCAGCTTTCTTCCTCTCCCATGGTCATTTCCCATGGGGTCCTATTTATTCACTAGCTCCTTGAAGAGCTGGAAGTTTGTTTTCTTAAAATTTAGGTTCCTGACTCTGCTTCTCATGGGCTTCAGACTCCTTAGGACAAGTGAACTGCACTAGGGCATGATCACTGCAGCCCAGGCTGCCTTCAATTTTGACATCTGTGATGATTTCACCTGCATTTGTGACAAATGGGTTCAACAATGTATCTCCTCGAGTAAGGCTGTTGATTTCTTGTCTCAAGAAGTTGTCATCTAGGCACTCTAGAAGCTTCCTGGAGCACCTGCAGCTACCTGTGTTGCTTTTCCAACAGATGTCAGGGTGGTTGAAATCCCCCAACAGGATGAGAGCCTGTGACTGTGAAGCCTCCTCAACCTGGAGTAAGAAGGCATCATCGACAGGCTCCACCTGGTCAGGCAGCCTATAGTAGACTCCTACCACAAGGTTCCCTTTGTTGTCCCAATCCCTAATTCCTACCCATAAGCTTTCAACATGCTCATGGCTATTCTTTAGCAATAACTCTTCACACTCTAGCCACTTCTTTACATAGAGGTCAACTCCTCCACCCCTTCTTCCTCTGCTGTCCCTTCTGAACAGTTGGTAGCCATCGATGGCCACACTCCAGTCATAGGATTCATCTCACCAGGTTTCCATAATTGCTACTATGTTGTAGCTTTCCTGTAGCACGATAGTTTCCAATTCCTCCTGTTTGTTGCGTATGCTAGGTGAATTGGTGTAGAGGGACTTCAGTCAGTTTGCTGGCCATGTCGCCTTCTTAGAGAGGCACTCCAATGATGCCCCCAAGGCTCTTTGTGGAAGCTACCCTCCTGTCACCTATTACCTCAGGGACCCTTGGTCTAGCCCTGCAAGACTGTCTTTACTGAAACACTCACAACACACGTCAGTGCAACAGGTTGGAGGCTCTTGCTATCACCCCATCCTTCCACTCCTGATGTGTCATCTTGCCACTTGCCACAGAGCATTCTGATATTGTTGTCTCCCACCTCAAGTGAAATGGCAGGCTGAAGGCTATCCTTAGGCTCATCTCTTGTGCACCTGTGCCTGCCCCCTGCCCCCTTCAAGCCTAGTTTAAAGCTATTTTGACAAGCCCTGCCAACTTGTGTGCCAAGTTCTCCCCCTCTGAGACAGATGTACTCCACCTGTTGCTAGCAGACCAGGTGCCATATAAAGTTTCCCAAGGTCAAAAAGCCTGAAGTTTTGTCGGTGG
Organism: Pedionomus torquatus; assembly: GCA_013398155.1. Lineage (NCBI taxonomy): Eukaryota > Metazoa > Chordata > Aves > Charadriiformes > Pedionomidae > Pedionomus > Pedionomus torquatus. Next base: position 64,993 of record VZRU01007813.1, read on the forward strand.
CACCAGCCTCTGAGCCACTTGTTAATCATACCTGACTTTCTATTCCTTTCAGTATTCCTACCTGCAACTAAGGGTATTGATGAAAAAATTATCTGTGACCCTGATCCCTCAACCAGTTTCTCCAGTGCCTTGAAGTCCAAAAGTCCTTTAAATGACATCTTTTAGATGTCCTGTAAGAATCATTCCAGTAGGGTTTTTTCTCTAACTTTTTTTTTTCCGACTTATTTTCCAAAGTCCAATGTCTTTTAAGGTGTGAGTGAATACAGCTGCTTCTTACAAAAATCAAAGCAGCCCATAGATTTGGCCATTGTACTAATTTCTTGTATCTGTTTTCATTAGATGGCACTGGGCTGAAAGCCCGAAGCCAGGGCAGTGCTTTGCATTGTGGGTCTTTGGCACAGTAAACCGTGACTGGCAAAGTAAAATTGCTGCCCTAAATGATAGCTTTAGTGCATCCTGTAGAGACAGCATGTGTATGGTGGCCTGTTTAATTGCTCTTTCTCACTGCATTTAATCTGTAACTGTAAATAGCTTAAGGCAACAGTAGAGAAGATCAGGCTTTCTCTAGGGACAGATGGAGAATGCTTGGTACCTGAATTTTGGCAATAGAATTACTTTCCAGGACTGGTGGCATATCACTTGCTGCAGTGCTCAAAGGATAGTTAGGCAGTGAGAGGTGATATTTGTATAAAGTACAAAGTATGTAAAAGGTAGAGATCTTGAGTGGGCTATTTATTAAATGCAAGAGAAAATTAAAATAGGACTAATTAAATGCAATGGGTGAGGCTAGATAGGCAGGGATGTCAGAGTCTCATCCTAACCCGATTTAGAGCCCTGAGACACCGTAAACTTGTCTTTTCAAAATCCTGGTTCCTTGTAATCTCTCCAGGGGTTGAGGAGAACCCAAGTGACTCAGTTACTTTGAAGCTGAGGCCAAATGTAACTATTTGATTATTGAAATAATACTTTAGGCAAATTATATCAATTTCTATTATTTACCAGAGTCTTTGCCTTTCTTCTTATATTTTGTGCCTGTTTACATCCAGGAAAATCAGACTGAGTTAATTTATATGGCTTTTTTCAAGTATGGGGCTCCACCCAGCTGGTTAATCTCTTTCCTTTTTTCTACTCCGTTCTCTGAAATCCATTCAACAACTATCTCAAGATGATTTTACACTAGTCATCTCTTTGGGGCTAATAGCCTGAAGCCTGAGAACCTGGGGAGACAGCTAAATTTAGCTTTTAAGCCTTTTTCATTATTACTACCTCCCTCCTCAGCTCCCCATCAACAGCATTTTTGTGAATGTATTGTCTGAAAGTGGGAAAACCTGTGTTAGTGCATCTATAGCTGGGCATTATTTGGATATAGTACAACTAAAGATTTAGACAAGACATTGAACTTCTTCACTATTGAAAGTTCAAATCAGGTCTGTGGCAATAGATTCTTTCTATACTTATAATTAATGTCAATGGTACACAGTGAGCAAAACACCCTACCGCAGCAGTGTTCAAAGCTGTAGTTATCACTTCCTGTGGGTCTGGTGTGTGTGTATGTGTGTGTAAGTTACTAAAGAGAAAACAACTGATGGGTTTCCAAATACGTCCTAAGTAAAGTGTGCTGGACTTGAATAAAATCATTGGTGTTTATTGCTGTGCCAGCCAGGAAGTTGATCCTTCATGCTATGGGGAGAGGCACATTTCAAAATTGCAGATTTTTTATATCACTGCCAGTTATCTCTACAAATGGTGCTGTTGGCAGCATCCAAGGCTTTCCTGTTTCTAATTAATCACCTCCATAGAGAGCATAATTAGCAGCTTAATTAGGATCATCATCCACTAGTGCTGTAGCATCAGTCTAAACCAGCTGTGAGGTACTGGCTAGAACTTACAATATCCTACAGTTCCTTTGGGAGCTCCCACTGAGAAGGAGAACTGTCAAAACTCCCTAATTTTGCTCTCTGAAGGAGTTTCTTGATTAAACATTATCAGGGAAAGCAGCATTTACCGATTAGACTTTCATATGCTGTCATGCAGCCAGGATAGAGACACAAAGCTCATTTCTGGAATGTCTGCTGGCCAGCAAAGGTTGTTTATTACATTCTTATGGTGATATAGTGATTGAAGGGAATTCGAAACATTGTTTGCATTACTAACAAGCCCTAAAATAGTGGAATTGACACTCTGAGTATGACAAGCACTTCTTACTAAAAGCAAAAATAAATTTCCTTCTGTTGTCCTAATTTTTAAGAGTTGTCTTTCTGAGCCATTGCCAGACTGTTGCATAATAGTGCTTCCTTCTCATCTTATCTCCAGAGGTTGGTCTGTTGGGGTGTAGTTCTTAGTACAGAAATAATCTTTGTTTATGTCAGGAGGTGATACAAACCCCCTGATGTCCAGGTATTCCTTCCTTCAGTGAGGTAGTATGTACAGGGTGCAAGTTTGAAACACTAGCAGAAGACACCATTCCCTTTAAATGAGAATGCACATCTTCCTTCTGTCCTACAGATAGTTTTGACCCAGGTTATGAAAGACAGAAAAAGCAGTTGCAGAGCATGTGAAGACGTAGCATATATATCTGTGGATTGCACTGTTCTTTTCAGAAAGCTTACTCATGTAACCGACAGAGTAAGATCAGATGCCGTGCTGAGAACAAGTACTGAGAGCACGTAGAGATAGATGTAAGCAATGGACAGAACAGGGTTGAAAACTGGAAAGCACTTATATGTGAATCATGTACCAAAAGACCAAAAAAAAGAAGTGAGATACCCAAGGAAATTAATTCAGCTCTTTTTAAAAGAACATTCTACTTTACAAGTCCAAAGCCCTGCTTGCTTTGAAATAATATGTAATTCTCAAAAGAAAACTGAGTAAGAATATGATCATGGATTTTTTTACCAAGGCCTAGCTAGGAAGGCATTCACTTCAAATGCAGATTTGCAGAATGAGAGATCTGTAACTCCACCACAGTGGTAAAGTATACAGGTGGAGATATATCACTTCTTCCTTTTCACCTTGGATCTATGTACCCTCTTGTTGTTTCCATAGATCAAAATTTAAGCAATGCTTTAGAAATTAATTTGGAGCTTTCAAGAGGAAATTAAGCTACTAAAATGTTGTATAAAGCTGTAAAGAACCATTTGTATCAGCCAGAAAAAAAAAAAAGTAGGTAGATTTACATAATTGCAAGACATATGGTCCCCTTAAGTTCCTTTATAAAATCATTTCTGAGACAAGATGAACACATCTGTGCTGTTGGAGAGCTGAGATTGATTCATATTAAAAGATATTTCTAAGCCTAAGGCATATCCTTCTGAGCTGTCACGGAAAGCAAACCACTGTTCCCAGTATGAGCTTTTTACTCAGGTATGTAAAGGGAAAGTGATTGAGAAAGTGTGCATCTGTGAACTGTGGAGCAAATCCTGCCAGTGTGGAAAGTTTACATGTTCCTGTATCGCAGATATAGGGAAGTCCTTTCACGTACCTCTTTGTGGAAAGGTCAGGGGAAAACAAACATCCTAAGTCTAAATATCCTTAGTCAAGAGAGTCATCTAGTACTGTACTGCAGAATGTTAGTACTTCTACCAGGTATTTTTACTTAATGGTTCAGAAGAGTCATGTTAAGGTGCTTTGCAGAGATTCTTTATGCCCAATGTGTGGGTGGGGAATCTCTAGCAAAAGCTAATTGAATGAGAGTGCCCAACTAATCAATGGTGAGACCAGGATTCAATCTGGTTTTATGTCTCTGCTCAGGACATCCTACCTTTTTAGTTGAAGAGATTAATCTAATCCCAGGAGCATCTACATCCAGATTTTTAATTCAATGTCCTCAAGAAAGAAGAGCTATCAGTCTGTTTTAAATCAGGTTTGATGTTTTCTTAGTACAGTATATTTTATTATCTAGATATTAGTTTGGTACTGCATGGATCTGTTTTAAAGATAGCTGCCTATATTATGCAACAATAGGTATAGCACAATTTGACTAACAGGATTCTGACTATGTCTGAGCACTACAGGATTTTACACAGGAATTTGCTAATTTATAAGGAAGGATAAAGTTGATTATTTTTTATTCATCAGGGTCATTAATTCTTCCAGGAGAGGTGGAACAGACAGTGACTCACTGTACACCCTTTTTGGATAATCCTATTCAGCTGAAGTTCAAAACTTTGTCAGTTCCACAGCCATTGGACAACAAAGCTCAAGAGGTATGAGGTCAGATATATTTATTTCAACAATGGGGGGTTTTTTTACCTATTGACTTCTAATGCTGTTTCCACAAGAACGGAGGGATATGATGTAAAACTGCTGTGAGTTGACATCATATTATTAATTTTCAAATTATAAATTAATTAAGAATTGAGAATATTAAGAATTAACATTAAGAATTGAGATGAACACTCTAATAGGAATATACTATTTTTTCTTGCCCGCGGCTTCTTTATAATCCTGTATTTTCAAAATATGTACTTCAATACTTCAAACTGTATGTGTACATTTTAATATTTAATTGGTGTAACTCACAGGATGTTCGAGAAAATTCTTGCAGTTCCTGACCTTTTAACAAATCTGCAACAAGGAGGCAGTGAGTGATCTCTTTAATGTGACATTTAAAAGAATAAAAAGGTTTTACAATATATCGTGATCAGAATGAGGATTTGTCCTCTTAGAAATGAGTAGTAGCAAGATGTTGCTGAGGATCTACGTTATCTAGGTCTGGTGTGGAGAGGTTTGCATTATGGAGTCCGAGTCTTCTAATCAGGTAGAATTGATACAAGCTTTAATTTAGAATTGTTATTTTCCCTCAGAATTTCAGTTCTTTTCAAACTTGTACAGAAGGTGTGGATTGCTCACAGGCTTATTTCAACTCATTAAGCTTCCTATCCAAATAGTCAGTGTGAGCATTAACTTTTGGGAATGTTTCTATTGCAGAGAATTCTTCATCACTCTTCCCCTGCCTGATGATTGTAACATAAGCTGAAGTTAGCTTCTGGCTAAAATGGGCTGGTTTTGATTTTTTCATATACCTATTGATGTCCCATGACACTTAAGTTTATAAATGATGTGTGACCGGTGAAGGATTGATGTTATAGCAGTGCATATGGTGCCTCCTTTCTTGAGCTCTTTGCAGTAAACTCTTTACTGTGAGGAACAAGTCTGCTTTGGGAAAAACTAAATGTTCTAAAATGACCTTTCAAGCTTTAATACCTAACAGTCTGTGAATAAAATACTCTTTGCCCAAAGCATTGACATAATTCAAGGGTATTGCCTAGAGAAATATCCATTGGTACAAAAACAACCCCACAACTAGAATGAAGCTTTATAGTTTTCTCATTTGATAACTTCTATGTAAAACTAAAGAAGGAGTGTTGAGGCAGCCTGAAGTGTTTGTGTATGACATTTTAAACTAAGATACATAAAAAATAGATAAAAATCCCACTGCATGCAAAATTCATTTACATCTGAGGAAAAATTGGATTATGAAAGAGAAACTGAGTATTATTACATTGGTTAAGGTGGGGAGATTTGCTGCATTTTTCAAGAAGAAAGACTTATGATTTTCACAACAGTTCAGTTGATGCCAGGCTGCTCAAGATGAAGGCAGTCTTTCCCCTAAGTATTTGTGTTTTCATTTAGAAAACATAACTGTGGCCCAATATTTAGAACTGTCAAAACTGAACAGATCCACTTCAAAGTCTCTCAGTGCTTCAAGTTGTCCATTACATGGAAAATTAAGTCTTGCATTGCTTATGGCAGGGCTAGTTTAGAAAAAGAAAAAGATTTTTCCTGGAATAGAATCAGAAAATCATTTAGGTTGGAAAAGACCTTTAAGATCATCAAGTCAACAGCAAACCTAACACTGCCAAGTCTACCACTAAACCATGTCCCTCAGCACTATGTCTACACATCTTTTAAATACCAATGAATGGTGACTCCTCCCTTTCCCTGGGAAGCCTGTTCCAATGCTTGATAACCCTTTCCGTGAAGAAATTTTCCTCATATCTGATCTAAAGCTCCCCTGGTGCAACTTGAGGCCATTTCCTCCTGTCCTATTGTTTGTTACTTGGGAGAAGAGACCACCCCTCTGGCTACACCCATCTTCCAGAATGAGGTCTCCCCTCAGACTTCTTTTCTCCAGGCTGAACATGCCCAGCTCCCTCAGCTGCTCCTCACAAGACCTGTGCTTCAGACCCCTGAGCAGCTCTGTTGCCCTTCTCTGGACCCAGCACCTCAATGTCCTTATAGTGAGGGACCCAAAACTGGACACAGTATTTGAGGTGTGGCTTCACCAGTGCCAAGTACAGGGGTTCAGTGCCCCAGTCCTACTGGCCACACTATTCCTGACACAGGCCAGGATGCTGTTGGCTTTCTTGGCTACTTGGGCACACAGCTGGCTCACATATAGCTGTTGTTGACCAATATTCCTATGTTCTTTCCACTGGATAGCTTCAGCCACTCTTCTCCAAGCCTGGAGTGTCCGTGGGTGGTGTGACCCAAGTGCAGGACCCAGCAATTGGCCTTCTTGAACCTCACACCATTGGCCTCGGCCCATTGATCCAGCCTGTCCAGATCCTTCTGTAGAACCTTCCTATGCTCAAGCAGATCAACACATCTGCCCAGTATGTCATTTGCAAACTTACTGAGCATGCACTTTATCCCCTTGTCCAGATTGTTGTTAAAATATTAAAGAGAACCAGCCCCAATACTGAGCCCTGGGGAACACAACTCATGACCAGCCAGCAACAGGAGTTAACTCCACCACCACTCTCTAGACCCAGACTCCAGCCAGTTTTTTACCCAGTGAAGATCACTCAGGATTATCTATTCCATGACCTTCCCAGGCACTGAGGTCAGGCTGACAGGTCTGTAGTTCCGTGGATCATGCTTCTGGCTCTTTTTGTGGATAGGCCTCATATTTGCTAGATGCCAGTCAACAGGGACCTCCCCAGTTTGCCAGGACTGCTGGTAAATGATGGAAAATGGCTTGGTGAGCACTTCTGCCAGCTCCCTCAGTACCCTTGGCCCAGTAGACTTGTTGGTGTCTAGGTGGTGTAGCTAATCATTTTCCCTTGGATTATGGGCACTTCATTCTGTTCCCCTTTCTTGCCTTCCAGCTAATGGAAGCTGCTGGGTACCCTAAGAAAAACTGATCTTACTATGAAAGACTGAGGCAAAGAAGGCTTTAAGTACCTCAGCCTTTTCCTCATCCTTTGTCACTATTTTTCCCCCCACATCTAATAAAAGATTGAGTCCTTAGTCTGCCTGTTGTTACTAATGCATTTACAGAAACATTTTTTTTATTGTCTTTTACTGCAGTAGCCAAAGCCAAAGCTCTCTGTTCATCCAGGCTCATCTTCTTCCCCGTCATCTATCTTTCAGCACATGGCAAAAGCCTGCTCCTGCACCTGTAAGAAATCCTTCTTGAAGAATGTGCAGCCTTCTTGGACTCCTTTACCCTTTGAACTGGCTCCCAAGGGACTCTGTCAAACAGGCTCCTGAACAGGCCAAAGTCTGCCCTCCTGGAGGCATCCCTGCTTTGAAATTAGACTGTTCTCTGCCCATCAAAACAAATCTGTTAGAGTAGGGCAACAGAATGTGGCTGCCTAGTTGGCTTTCATAAAGAATGGAAAACTATTCCCTATTAATAGAAGGGAAGGTTCTGGGAGATGTTATAGTGGCCTTCCAGTACCTAAAGGGGCTACAGGAGAGATGGGGAGGGAATGTCTATGCTATGGACATATTTCTGAAGGACTTTAGGGGAAGGTGCATACCTATGAAAGAATTGCTAGGAAAAGTTTAGAAAAAGAAGCTCTGCTAAGACCAGTANTCAGTGCTTCAAGTTGTCCATTACATGGAAAATTAAGTCTTGCATTGCTTATGGGAGGGCTAGTTTAGAAAAAGAAAAAGATTTTTCCTGGAATAGAATCAGAAAATCATTTAGGTTGGAAAAGACCTTTAAGATCATCAAGTCAACAGCAAACCTAACACTGCCAAGTCTACCACTAAACCATGTCCCTCAGCACTATGTCTACACATCTTTTAACTACCAATGAATGGTGACTCCTCCCTTTCCCTGGGAAGCCTGTTCCAATGCTTGATAACCCTTTCCGTGAAGAAATTTTCCTCATATCTGATCTAAAGCTCCCCTGGTGCAACTTGAGGCCATTTCCTCCTGTCCTATTGTTTGTTACTTGGGAGAAGAGACCACCCCTCTGGCTACACCCATCTTCCAGAATGAGGTCTCCCCTCAGACTTCTTTTCTCCAGGCTGAACATGCCCAGCTCCCTCAGCTGCTCCTCACAAGACCTGTGCTTCAGACCCCTGAGCAGCTCTGTTGCCCTTCTCTGGACCCAGCACCTCAATGTCCTTATAGTGAGGGACCCAAAACTGGACACAGTATTTGAGGTGTGGCTTCACCAGTGCCAAGTACAGGGGTTCAGTGCCCCAGTCCTACTGGCCACACTATTCCTGACACAGGCCAGGATGCTGTTGGCTTTCTTGGCTACTTGGGCACACAGCTGGCTCACATATAGCTGTTGTTGACCAATATTCCTATGTTCTTTCCACTGGATAGCTTCAGCCACTCTTCTCCAAGCCTGGAGTGTCCGTGGGTGGTGTGACCCAAGTGCAGGACCCAGCAATTGGCCTTCTTGAACCTCACACCATTGGCCTCGGCCCATTGATCCAGCCTGTCCAGATCCTTCTGTAGAACCTTCCTATGCTCAAGCAGATCAACACATCTGCCCAGTATGTCATTTGCAAACTTACTGAGCATGCACTTTATCCCCTTGTCCAGATTGTTGTTAAAATATTAAAGAGAACCAGCCCCAATACTGAGCCCTGGGGAACACAACTCATGACCAGCCAGCAACAGGAGTTAACTCCACCACCACTCTCTAGACCCAGACTCCAGCCAGTTTTTTACCCAGTGAAGATCACTCAGGATTATCTATTCCATGACCTTCCCAGGCACTGAGGTCAGGCTGACAGGTCTGTAGTTCCGTGGATCATGCTTCTGGCTCTTTTTGTGGATAGGCCTCATATTTGCTAGATGCCAGTCAACAGGGACCTCCCCAGTTTGCCAGGACTGCTGGTANTCAGACCCCTGAGCAGCTCTGTTGCCCTTCTCTGGACCCAGCACCTCAATGTCCTTATAGTGAGGGACCCAAAACTGGACACAGTATTTGAGGTGTGGCTTCACCAGTGCCAAGTACAGGGGTTCAGTGCCCCAGTCCTACTGGCCACACTATTCCTGACACAGGCCAGGATGCTGTTGGCTTTCTTGGCTACTTGGGCACACAGCTGGCTCACATATAGCTGTTGTTGACCAATATTCCTATGTTCTTTCCACTGGATAGCTTCAGCCACTCTTCTCCAAGCCTGGAGTGTCCGTGGGTGGTGTGACCCAAGTGCAGGACCCAGCAATTGGCCTTCTTGAACCTCACACCATTGGCCTCGGCCCATTGATCCAGCCTGTCCAGATCCTTCTGTAGAACCTTCCTATGCTCAAGCAGATCAACACATCTGCCCAGTATGTCATTTGCAAACTTACTGAGCATGCACTTTATCCCCTTGTCCAGATTGTTGTTAAAATATTAAAGAGAACCAGCCCCAATACTGAGCCCTGGGGAACACAACTCATGACCAGCCAGCAACAGGAGTTAACTCCACCACCACTCTCTAGACCCAGACTCCAGCCAGTTTTTTACCCAGTGAAGATCACTCAGGATTATCTATTCCATGACCTTCCCAGGCACTGAGGTCAGGCTGACAGGTCTGTAGTTCCGTGGATCATGCTTCTGGCTCTTTTTGTGGATAGGCCTCATATTTGCTAGATGCCAGTCAACAGGGACCTCCCCAGTTTGCCAGGACTGCTGGTAAATGATGGAAAATGGCTTGGTGAGCACTTCTGCCAGCTCCCTCAGTACCCTTGGCCCAGTAGACTTGTTGGTGTCTAGGTGGTGTAGCTAATCATTTTCCCTTGGATTATGGGCACTTCATTCTGTTCCCCTTTCTTGCCTTCCAGCTAATGGAAGCTGCTGGGTACCCTAAGAAAAACTGATCTTACTATGAAAGACTGAGGCAAAGAAGGCTTTAAGTACCTCAGCCTTTTCCTCATCCTTTGTCACTATTTTTCCCCCCACATCTAATAAAAGATTGAGTCCTTAGTCTGCCTGTTGTTACTAATGCATTTACAGAAACATTTTTTTTATTGTCTTTTACTGCAGTAGCCAAAGCCAAAGCTCTCTGTTCATCCAGGCTCATCTTCTTCCCCGTCATCTTATCTTTCAGCACATGGCAAAAGCCTGCTCCTGCACCTGTAAGAAATCCTTCTTGAAGAATGTGCAGCCTTCTTGGACTCCTTTACCCTTTGAACTGGCTCCCAAGGGACTCTGTCAAACAGGCTCCTGAACAGGCCAAAGTCTGCCCTCCTGGAGGCATCCCTGCTTTGAAATTAGACTGTTCTCTGCCCATCAAAACAAATCTGTTAGAGTAGGGCAACAGAATGTGGCTGCCTAGTTGGCTTTCATAAAGAATGGAAAACTATTCCCTATTAATAGAAGGGAAGGTTCTGGGAGATGTTATAGTGGCCTTCCAGTACCTAAAGGGGCTACAGGAGAGATGGGGAGGGAATGTCTATGCTATGGACATATTTCTGAAGGACTTTAGGGGAAGGTGCATACCTATGAAAGAATTGCTAGGAAAAGTTTAGAAAAAGAAGCTCTGCTAAGACCAGTATAGATATAAGGCCAAGTATAACTTGGCTAATTGTTAGAGAACAACTTGTCTCCCTGAAAATGTTTTTGTCAAAAGCTGTTAGGAAGAGACCTAGTGAATGACACAGCAAATTATTTGTGTTGTCTACCAATGTTGCTTCGTCTTTCTTCTTGGTTTTAGACATATATTCCTGGATTTCAGTATTGACAGTGAGGTATACATGGCCTCCCACAGGCCACTGGAAATTGAAACAACATTCACTTGATGATTGAAGTACATTATAATAAAATATTTACCTTCTCTGCCCAGATTCTTATTCTCTTCTTTATTTCTACTTAATACTTTTTTTTCATAAAAGATATCAGCGATATTGTTTTTTACTAACATTATGACTTAATCTCTGCTTCATAGGGTCTTTATTTGTTCTTATTTCCCCCCCNCCCCCCCCGGCATACATATGAGTGCACTTGAATATGTATTTTCTATTCACTGACTATAAACATGAATTCAAAGTAGGGTTCATCTCATGTAACTTCAGCTTTAAATTTAGTCCTTCTGTCATCAAGAGAGGGAGACAAGCACCTTCAGAACGTAATTCCCACTTGCTGTATGCATTCAGCCTAAGACGAATCACCTCTGTCCACAGGCTGACTCTCAGCCTTGGTCTTTTTTGGCTAATTGACTACCTTAATCTAGAAGTTTAATTTTTATATGGCTGGGATTAGGAAAGATGAATTCTACCTCTCTCTTCTTCATTGTTTTTCTTTAGTTTGAGCATTCAAAAAAAGTATTTACCGTGCCTAGCATTTTATCTTTGGTTATGGAATGGCAGCATCTATAACCTAAAATACAGCTTCCACTGAGTTCCCTTGGTTTAAGGTTTTACTAGTAGGTGTCAACCGAGGTTTGTTTCTGCAAAATGCTACACATAAAGAACAAGGAAGAAGTTAAAGAGAGGATTGACTAAATGAAAGAAGATGGAAAGATTGCAGAGACCAGTAAAGACACAGAAATTGAGTGACTTGTCCAGAATGATGAAACAGAAGTGGAAAACTGGTCAAGACTTACTGACTCCCAATCCAGTGCCCTGACCTCAAGACAAACTTTTTTTTTTTTCTCCCAAGTATCCTAGTATATATTAAGCTTATATGAAATAATAGGATGCATGCCTCTCCCCCCCACCATTTTTACTTATTGTTATTGAATTAGTAAATTTTCCCTTGAGTATACAATCAAATCATTGGTGAGTGTGTGTGCATCCTTTATATAATTTGAACAAGTGAATCATAGAGTATCATAATTACACAGAAATAAAGGTTTATAGAAGGATAGAAACAAGCTGTTCAGCTGTGACTGTACACAGATTAATAAAAAGAACTGAGCTGCCAATTACTAATAGATTTTGAAAGCCTCAACTTTGAGGTATTTTATTTACAGTATTACTTTGTAAAACAGCCTCTAGCAAAATTTTTCAGTTATTAATATGAACATTACATTCTTTTTCCCTTTAATTTGAGCATGCAGGAACTGTAAATGAAAGTGATTTGTTCTTCAGAGAATAAATCACAGGAGCATTCTTAAGCAAACTGGCAGTTTTCTAATAGAGTAAAATTTTATTCCTAGAGAGCTCTCAAAATATTTCAATTAGATGTTAAATTAGACACCTGAAATTCATATATTTTTCTCAGCTCCTTAGGCAAAAATAACAAGATAATAACTTGATCAGCTCAGAGGAGTCAGTGTTCTATTGCAAAATGTCTTCCTTTCAAAATAGATCAAAATTGCAGTTTGCAGTATAAAATTTTTAGATTGCTTCTCTGCTTGGAATGTTGAAATGAACAGCTTCTTGGGAGAAGAAGCAAAAAAAGCATCTCTGGTGCTCTGAATACTTGTTTGAGAGATGAAGCATGGTGATAAATATGCTATGTGAATAAACTTCTCAAATGTGCGCTGAAAATGTGTAACAGAGAAGTTGTTAACGGTGAAGTTTGGTATGTTCTACTTCGGCATCTAATTTCAGTTGACATTTTGGGGTCAAGTTTTTAAACAAAAGTGTTTCCTGTATTTCTCTGCATGTGCATAAAATGTTCCTGGAATTACATGGTTGACACAGTAGCATAGTGAATGTGTCTATAATGTCCATAGCTATGTTGGCAGAGGAAGCATAGATTTGTTTTAGTAAAATTCCTGTGAAGACTCACTGTAATTTAAGCTCTTCTTAGCTTTGTTACCCATAGATGTGGTAACAAATATTGTTTCAGACAAACTGAGTGAAAAATATTTGCACCTTGCCTCATATTTTAGAGGAGTGTTTTGTATTTCTGCAAAGGAAAGACCTCATAATGAACCTCAGTTGCTAGTAACCTTACTGGCATGGAATTTTAGGAGGCTTTGCCTGTGGAAAAGATGAAAGTGGAGATGAGTGTGGTGAGGAGGTTGAGGAGCTGACCTTAGCTTTAATGGGAAAGAGAGCTTGTGGGCAGGCTTTGTCTCAGGTAAAGAGTCTCATGTAAATGTATTTCTTGAATGGGCTATTTATAAAAGTTAATGATGGTTTACATGGAATGGTCTATGGACATAGCAAGATAATCTTTGCATGCAGAATGAATACCATTTTCTAGACCAGCTCTATCTATGAAATTCATTTTCCTCATTTATAAAAGCTCATGGTCTGTATCTAAGATGATTTATATGCTGCAGCACCTATCGAAGCCAGGCCCTAGAACATTAAGCAATACAGATGATTTATAAAGTTATACAAACCCAGCAAAAATATTTCCTGATCAATCAGGCAATATTACAGTTTATTAATAGAAGAGGTAGATATTTGCATGTTACTTGCTGCTGTGAGGAACCACTTCTCTGACCTATCATATGGCATTAACTGTGTCAATACAGCTTCTTACAAAACATTACCAGAAATTGCAAGGGCTACTGTGCCTTCTAAACTGAGCATTGAACATAATGTGCTGTGTTCTTCCTCCCTTTCAGCAAAGCTAATAACTGTATTCTTATCCACAAATGCCTCAGTAGTCATTGGCTTCACTGAGGATTCATCAGAAAAATTACAAAAATAAGCATAGGTTTTGCTGCTCTGATACTCAAGGACTTAAATCTTTGAAACACAGAGCCCTTAAAGAGGGCTATTTGTGATGGTTGAAATTTCTAGACATTTTTTTTTAACTTCTCAAAGGATGGAGAGCATTCATGTACAGTTTGGGCAGTGAAGATGTGTCTGCTGTAATTAATTTTATGTAACTGCTTACCACAAAACCTTTTGTATTGTGGCCCTCTGTAGTTCTCCATCAGCATGCAGCCTTCTGTAGTTCTTTGTTTTCATTATTTTATTTCATAGGCAGAGCGTTTATTCTAAGATACGTCAATGAAAACAATATAGAAATGCTATACACTATGTCAGCAAAAAAACCATTGTCAAATGCAGTAAGAGTTATTGTGCAAGAAATACAAACCAACCAATTGCATGCCTCTGAGATGGTGAAAATAGATTAGTAGAGTCTGAAAATTGGCTACGCCTCATCTTGCTCATTCCAGGCATTTCCTTTGCTGAAACTGTGTTTTGGGAAGCATGTGACATTAGTATCAGATGCATGTACGCTGAAGCTTTATGTGATACTAGCCCAAATTTTAAGGATGTGGAATCTGTCTTTGAAATTTAACATATCTGCACATAACATGTCCCTGTCCCCACAGACCTGTTGCTACAAGTGTCAGGAATGTAATAGATGAATGCAAGGGAGGTTTTTAGATCCCTTGCCTTGATCAAAATTAGCTAATGATATTAATTCAGATACAATAGAAATGGGGCACATTAAATGGCTTAAATTAGGTCAAATTGAATAATAGAATTTATTCTTTTACTTAAAAAGAGCTTAATCAACTGTGAGTGCTAGAGTCAGAAAAAAATAGTTTAATTAAATATTAATTAGAAGTTTATATTTTGAACTTTCTTATCATCGCTTGCTGCAATATTATTTATGTGTCTGTTTTTCCTCATTGCAGCTCCTAGGTGATAGTGTTCAACCGTTCTCACTTGATGAAGAATTTGATTATGACAATGTGGCACTGACCCCTAAGTTCTCTGAAGCTGAGCTGAAAGCCATTATGGAAGGGTCTGAAGAGAAGAAAACAGGGACAGATGTCAAGTCAGCATGAGCTGAAGACTGAAACAAAGGCAATCTGTGTGTTGCTGTTGAAATAACATTCTTTGGGGGTAAATCTGGCTATTCATTTTACCCCTATTTAGTGTTCTTATCCCTGTAGCCAGTAAAGAACGTCTTCGAGATTTGTTTGTTTCTTCTACCAAGGTGCCTTGGAGTTGGAGGTTGCTTTCTGCTGAACCTCGTCCTTGTCCTCAGGAAAACACAGAATAGGAAGATGGTTCTGTCCAGAGTTGCTTGTACAGTAGCCCTTCAGCCAGAGAGGAAATATTTCCATCCTTCTTATATGTCTGTACTAGTGTATTTGCTTAGGTGTTAAGGTTGGCTAAGGATGTCTGTATTTCTCCCTAAACCTGATGGGTCTTTTTTTTTTTATAGCTCAATTACTTTTAGTATTTTTAGGCCCCAGTATACAGCTTCTTTCTTGTGGTACAAGACAGCCATAAATTGCCTTCTGTAGGAAAATCCTTGGGTGGGGTTAATCCTGTATTAACTCAGGCTAGATATGCTGGAGTAATCACTCCATAGGACCAAAACAAGCTGCTGGAATTCAAAATAGCACTGCGGCTACTCTCACTTAGATTTGGAACTGAATCAATTCCTGACTAGTGCAAAGTCAGACCTAAAGCTGCTTTTTACCTAGTTCTTTCAGTAGTGTAAATAAGCACTCTTTGCAGCTGACAAATCAGTCTATAAACCCTTTCGCTATCTTAATAAGAGTTAAATGTACAGAGTTATATGATTGAATAAACCTGGGAATATTGGGTTATTTTTCTCTGTCTTTTGTGTTACTTCAGTTCTGCAGAGAAGTAAATATTCCTGTTTCCAGTAAATTTTTGGGGTTGATCAAAATGGATGTGGTGTGATTCCTAACAATTAAAACATGAACTGCTACAAAAAGCCTTCCATGCAGAGGAAAAAATAGTGGACTCACTTATTAAAGGGATTGCCATTGAAGGAGTATCAGATTTTACGTTTTTTCGCGAGATACTTCCACACCGCTTACACTCAGCATCACTACAACACTGCAAGCTCTGGAGTTGAGTGCAGGTCAGGTAAATGGATGGGAGAGACCATGCATCTCTGACACAATGTAGGATATACTTTTGCTATGAGGTATTTAGATTTCATCTTTTTTCAGTTTACTGTAGATTCTTTGATATTGAGGCTTGGTTTAACATCACAACACTTAATTGTATTATTCTTTTTCTGGTATAACTGCATTAGCTAAAGTTTATTGACCAACATTTTGTCCTTGGCCTATCTCCATTATTTCTAAAGTGGGTGATTAATATGATGAATGCGGGAAGGGTGCCTGAGATGCAACCAGAAGTTGTTTAGAGGCTCTGGATGAAATCCCTTGGTTGCTCCATTGCCAGCCATTTATAAAAGCAAAAAAGGGTGCTTTGATGCTCCAAAGAAAATTTTCTGGGTCAGTAATTTTGTAGACCATAATCAGGCACCACTGACATCTAATAGCATTTTTGTTTTGAAGAGAGGTATTTACCTAGATTGGGGGATATAATTTAAGAGTGAGATAAAAACAAAACAAAACAAAACAAACCAGTGGTCTTAGACAAGATTTTTAAGGAGGGTGATATATAACTACAAGTATATTGCATAGCAAAACTGGTCTGTATAGGACCTTGCTGATAGTAAGTAATGAGAAATTTATTATTAAAATCTACATCAAAAGGATACCTGAGCTGGCCTGAGCAGATCTGTTTATTAATTCATCATCTTCTGGAGGACTGAAAGACACAGATAATGTGTATAAACATGAGGGAAAAAAAGTAAGTTCTGGAAGAGCTGCATGAACAAATCTGGGAGGAAGAAATTGATAATTGCTGTATGAAGATAGTGAGGTCAGCCTTTAAAAGCCTCAAAAGGAAAATGAGGGAGACAATCTCATGAGCATATGTATGTATAACAGAGATAAAGTAAGGAACCTTCAGTCTAAGAGACTTCTGTGTGCAGAGCTTACTAACCTGCGGACAAAGAATGAAATGTAAATGAAGATGGACTTTAGTGGGTTTGCGGAATGATGAGTATGACACTTTTTTGGTGTTGTTTTTTGTTTTTTTTTTTTTTTTTCAGAAGGATACAGAGTCAATGAGAAAGTTTGTCCAGGGGTTTATAATGATCTTTAGGCCAAATCAGCTCTGGAATCTCTAACTGCATTTTCTATTCATTTCATTATCAATTTTTCCCTGTACATTAGGGAATGTACATCCAGCCATTCAGTTTCTTCTCTCCCAGGAAGATGATTCTCTTACCAAATGTTCAGAGTACCTATTATGCTTCATAAGTGTCATTCAGCATAGTCATTATATGGTTCCGTTTGATATAAAGAAACACTTTGCTGCAGAATATCCAACAAAATTGGAACTCTTTAGTGACATATGTCTTACACAGAGAAATGGAGATAATTCACTTACATTTACACCACTCATGAGTTAGATTTTTGCTCTTTGTTAACAGAGATGAATCTCTCAGTGGAGATTAGGGAATGGAGGCTACATTTTCTGAACATAACATTTTACTGGCCTGCCCCTGTCATTGTTTTTGGTTTGTACTTTTCATCCTTTCATTTGATTATCCTTCAAAGAGGAGGCATATTTTACTTTTCTCTACTACCAGCTTGTCATTTTTAAGAATATACTTTATGTGCATGTTAAATGTTATACATGTACATGGAATTAGTTACCTGGAAATGTTTCAGTGTTTGTGAGGTGGTTTGGAGTCTGAATAGTATGTAACTTTTCCTCTTGTAGCTTGTATTCTCTTGAATTCTCTTGGAAAACAACAACAACCAAAAAGTGTTTAACAAGACCATAAATAGAAAAGTGTTATGTCCTTCATCAAGCCCTGCTGAAAATATTAAATATTAAAGGCAAAACTCACACATGGAACAGGAAACTTCTAGTACTGCTTAGGATCGACTTGAGGCTTCTGTAGTAGGGAATGGGATTTTCTCCCTTCCACAGTGAGGAGGATTTTGACAGCAAAATCTCTAATGCATCTCTCTGATGCTTTTGTGTTCATGAATTCCTTATGTCTAATGTGCAACAGAGATATACTTCCGTATCAGTTAGTGGACTTATCTGTATTAAACTTGTTGCTTACTTAGGTGTTGCAAGAAGGATATTGACTGTTTATTTCCACAGTCTTGATGGATCCTGAGTTATGGGGAGAAACCCCTTGACTTTCATGTAGCAATCCTTCCCCTGGGGTTGGAATCTCAAGGGTTGTTTCCTTGGTTGGCTGTAGTGCAAGCTCAGAGGTTATTAATGCTCAGAGTTACTACTTGTGGGTGTAAAAGGAAGAGTAATTATTTGCTGAGATAATGGTTGTGAAAAAATACGATAAAAATTGAAGAAATGAAGAGATGCAGACAAATCTGACAGACATTATTATGGTTCTAAATATATTTCTATTAATGCGCAAAGGTATCATTATATACACACAGTGTCACTGAAAGAAAGTAATTTTAGTATGGAGAGTACTCACCAGATAATTCAGAACCTTTTGAAGAAGATGGCATGGAAACAAATCCCTGCTTTTATGGAAAAGACCCTTTGATCTTCTGGCCTTGATTTTCTGCTGCTGTAAACTGGCAGAACTCCATTGAGGCCATTTATATTCATACAGAGCAGACAGGACCCTAGTATTTAGAGTCTTAGCTAAAAGAATACAGAGCAAAATTAATTCCTGATTTAACTTTACTGAATATAAAGCTATATATGTGACCCATTATCATTATGGAAAAATATTTAAATGCAGAGCCAATGCAAATGAAATATAAAAAACATCTTTAACTGTTCAGTTACTAATTTTACACGGACCATTGTGGAGTTTCTGTAGTGGTGTGTGTTTAGAATGTTGCTTTGTGCTTTAACAAAAATGGCACATACATTTTCAAGTGTCCTATTCAAAATATGAAAGCTGATTACATACATGACTGCCAAAGATTCCCACCTCCTTTAAAGTTTGGGTTTGGTTTTGTTTTTTTCTTTCTGGATTTTGGTAAGGATTGGAAATGGACTTTGCTTTACCTTGGAATTATCTTAAAAAGATCTAACATCTGTTGTAAAAATGTTCACTTTCTTACAAAGGCAGATTCTCTCAGATTCTCATGCAACACTGAAGGCAGAAATAAAAATTCCTAGTTATTCAGGACCAAATTCCTAGTTATTCAGCAACTTCATGTATGTCATGTGTGACTAAACAGCCACTTGGGATCAGAGTGTCTGCTTGGAAGCTGGCTTGTCCTCTTGTCTTCTACTTTCTGTTTTCCTCAGGGATCTAAGCAGTAGTTTGGTCCTGCCTGGGTATGAGTTCTCAGAGCCCTGCAAGGAAACTGCAAGACAATTCATTGATGCTGACCAAAGAAGCGAAGCCAGACCAGAAGTCTTGTGCCAGGGCTTTATGCATACTCTAGCCTCCTGAATGATTTAGATGAGTGGGGCTGTTCACTTGTGCCCAGCCAAGATTTGTGTTATAGCTGTAATAAATGTGATACTCCTGAAGACGTGCAATGAAAAGTGATGTCAAGGGCTGAAGCAAGGATTCATAGAATCATAGAATGTTCTGGGTTGGAAGGGACTTTTGAAGACCATCTAGTCTAACCTCTCTACACAACAGGGACATCTTTAACTAGGTCAGTTTGCTCAGAGCCTCATCAAGCCTGACTTTGAATGTTTCCAGGGATGAGGCCTCCACCACCTGTCTGGGCAACCTGTTCCAGCGTCTCACCACCATCATTGTAAAGAATGTCTTCCTCTAATATAAACGTCTTCTAATATAAACCTACACCCTGCTCTACTTTAAAACCATTGCCTCTCGTTCTGTTGCTACATGCCCTTGCGAAGTCCCTCCCCAGCTTTTTTTTCTGAAGGGGGCTTTTTGGCCCCCTTCAGATACTCAAAGGCGGGTCTAAGATCTCCCCAGAGCCTCCAATTCTCCAGGCTGAACAGCCCCAACTCCCTCAGCCTGTCTTCATAGGAAAGATGCTCCAGTCCTTGGAGCATCTTCATGGCCCTCGTCTGGACCCAGTCCAACAGGTCCATATGCTGAGGGCTCCAGAGCTCGATGCAGTACTCCCATGTGGGGTCTCCCCAGAGCAGAGGGGCAGAAGCCCCACCCTTGCACTGCTGGCCATGCTGCTGGGGCTGCAGTCCAGGTTATGGTAGGCTTTCTGGGCTGAGAATGCATATTACTAGTTAATGTTCATCTTTTCATACACCAGTACCCCCAGTTCTTGTCCGCAGGGCCACTCTCTGTCACATCATCCCCCAATCTGCATTGATGATGAGGACTGTCCCAACTCAGGTGCAGAACTTTGCACTTGGCCTGGCTGAACTTCATGAGATTTGCACAGGCCCACCTCTCCAGCCTATGGATAGTCCTTCTGGGTGGCATTCCTTCCCTCCAAAGTGTCAACCACACCACACAGCTTGGTCTTGTCGGCAAACTTGCTGAGGGTGCGCTCAATCCCACTGTCGATATCATTGATAAAGATATTAAACATCACTGGTCCCAGTGTGGATCATTAGATCCTATTCACTTACTGGAGCCGTGCTGAACAGACAGCTTACTGCCTTCCTTCACAAGTTGCAACCCAGACTTGGCAGGTTTGAGTTGCCCAGCACAGCAAGGAGACCCACGCTGAGGGTTCTGGCTGGCCTTGGGGAGCAAGCTCCCTGTGCCACAAAGCGATGGCAAAGGACATTCCCACTGCTGTGTGCTTTCTTGTGGTGAGGTGGCAGTTGGCCCAGGTGGGTGCGAGGTGCCACGTGTGCCTTGGCCTCCTCTTGTGGGGATGTCCTCTCTCACTGAAAGGCAGCCTTTGCCAGTCTTGGGCATATGTAGTTCTCCCAGGTGCTAAATGTCTGCCTGTCCCTTGGGAACACAAGACAGATGGGTTTCTCTGAAATGGTATACGTTGTAGAACACCTCAAAAGATGATGAGTTTGGTAAATTTGTGATTGCAGGATGTTGGAGGTGATGCTTTATGTTTTACTGTAAACAAGTGTTGCAGGTGTGTGAGCTGTAAAATGCCACGGAGTTAGGCTGGAGATAGTTGTAATGCTTGTTTATGACAAGTTTGCAAGAAGAAAAGCAAGTGCTAAAAGGTACAGACATTTTTATAGACAGGCTACTTTATTTGCAATTGCAGTGCCCCACAGTTAAAATAGAAATCAATTTTAGTGCCTTATGAAAATGCAGAAATTTTTGTCTCATTTACAACACTTCCAAAATGGAGAGATCGTAAAATCCCCCTGATTAATTATTCTATAATTTTATGTGCTCTGTGGTGTCTTGTTGGTACATCTATCCACATAAACATTTCAAAATAATAAACAAAGGTAGATCTGACCAAAATCCCTAAATCTAACTTCTCACTGAATTTCAGATTGTAGAAACTCTCTTTGTATTCAAAACCCTCTTTGGTCTGAATATTCCCAAACTTTGGGAAAATAGGTACTCTAAGAATCTTTGACCAAACATTCTCAAGCAACCACTTAGTACCTGTTGGACTACACAAAACAAAGCCATCAGGAACATCCCTATATAAAAAGGACCTGTGGAACCTTAAGGTTGGAATAACTGTCCCTATATCTATAGATTATCTTTATAATCTATCTCTATCCTTAGAGACAACACTAATCTCTATCTCTATAGATAATGCTATTCTATAAAAGGACTTTAATGATAGTAGAATTAAATGGAAAATTATATTCTTCTAGAAAGGGAAGCAAATTAAAAAGTTCTGCTGAATTGATACAATTCTTGAGAACCTTTGAATTAGTGTAATCATTTTGTAATTCATGTGGATTTACAACATGGCTGTCTCTTGAGCCATTAAAATGAGATTACAAATCATGTGGGATTCTTCAGTGTAATTTGTGGCAGAGCTAACACCATAAATTAAGGCTTTAACCTCAATCTGTCATATGTTACAACAGTTTGTTCTTTTGTGGCTGCTGTGGTTGAGGACTTTGAGGACTAAAGACGCTGCTCCTGCGGGGCAGGTGTGTACTTGTAGCAAGTAGGCCGTAAGTTTAGTGAGTGTTCCTGAGTCCATCTGCTTTTCTGTTCATATATATAAAACCTTGCACTATGCAATACGATATGCATAATTCTTGGAAAGAGACAAGTGTCATTTGTTATGTTGCTCATGCTCCTCAGACTAACTCAGCTAGAGGCCAAATTCTACTGATTACTTCGAAGTGTTGACTCTGCCATTTAGATCTGCTGCAGGTTGCACATTTGTTCTTTGAGAGAGAAATTTTGAAATGCATTTTTTCACCCTCTTTTCCTTATTTTTGTTTTTGTCTTTCCTATGTCAGATTTACAACTAGCTTTCCTAAACTTGACAAAGCACTGTATTAATCCCATGAGTTTCTTTCACGCTGGGTAGAATTTTGAAGTGAACAAGATGGAAGGCTGGTGTCTGGGCCAGGGAACATCAAAGCAATGTTAGTGTCTTCATGCAGAAGTGTAGCCTTTGCAAAGCTTTCAAAAACAATCAGGAAAATACAAATAATGGTCAAACTGCTTCTCAAATGAAAGTTTAATTCCAAATTGTCTCAGTTTAAGTCAGCTGCTTACACCTCGCCTCCTCTGCCCACCAAGGATTCTTTTAGCTTACATATTTCAAAATCCAGACTGTCAAAAATACTGACAGGTTGTGCTGGCTGAACAGCATTTCCTGCAACAAAATTGTGATCTGTTTAAGGCTCTTTGTTTTGGGTTGTGAAACACTTCTCGAATACCACAGATTTATTTGCCATTCGTGAACATTAATCAGCTAAACTGTATATAAAATAATGGCCCAGTGGATATCTCTCTGCTGAGAGCAGGAAGGAGAGAGCTAGTGGGAGAGAGGTTGGTCAAGCAGCCAAATATTGTCTGTGCTCTGAATCTGATGTTTGATGCCTTGCTTTTGATTCTTTTTCAATATTTGTTCGAGAATCTTGATTGTCAGAAGAGCTGACTGAGTAACACCCCTCCCCACCCTATCCCAAACCCACATGGATGAATGTGCCGGCAAGCAAGTGATCCCGATTCAACTGGCTACTGTTCCACAGGTAATGCTATTCATTCTGAGGTGTGTTTGACAAGGTGCTCGCAACTGAGAGCATTTACTAATTGACAGAATTGGACTCTGATCACCACTGTTCAAAAGAGTGTTTATCTGGTACCGCTTGTAATCCTATACTCCCCAAAATTTCATTTTTGAAATGTATATTCTTTTGATACTTTTCACTTGCTGCCCCAGAACCAACAGATCTAAGTCATCCTTCAAAGGTGATTCTGAAAAAAAAAACCATAACTTGGAGTGCTCTGAACAGAAACAATGATATCAAGAATGAAATAAAATTAAGTAATGTTAAATTTAGGAAAAACAGCTTCCTGAAATTCAGATATACTAGAGCGTACAAGTACCAAAGGGGAAGTTAGTGGAGCTGATTTGCTGAGGTCAATTAAAAGAAAACTGAAAAAAAAAAAAAGTATTGGAGAATATGCTGTATATGCTGTAGGAACAAAATACTGGATCAACCAGGAGATTGATTTGATTAATATTTTCCCTCTGAGACTAAATTATGTGAGAATAAATGGTTGATGTGCAAAGAATGTCACTTGTTAAAATTGTTGTCATCTTAGGATTCCAACTCTGATAATGGAAAAAGGGATGGTTAAATTTTAGTGATGCAAGTTCCATCTGACTGTTGTAGTTCCAAGAGCATCTCCACAAATTCTTGGTTTGTACACAGGCTGCTAACCCATATACAAAGCATCTTTGCCAGCATTTGAAAAAATGAAAAACCATGTTTTATTTAAATATTCTGCTTTTTTGAACAGCCTAGTTAGATTACAATTGCACAGTAAGATAGGATGAAGGCTTTTTTTTCCCCTGCTCTTAAAAAAGCAGCTTAATTTAGAGATGAGAATTTTGAAGTGGAATGTTTGATCTGAACCATAATAGGGCTTTGAGAAAACCTATGCCTATTGAGTATATCTGTGGCTTGTAACTTCATAGCTCATCCTTGATCTCTTTGACAAAGTAAATGACATCAAATTTTATCTTACCTTGGAATATGTGAGGTTAACTTTTTCCAGAATCCAAAACCACTGTCAAATTTGTATTTGCGGGGCATCCTTCTTTTACTGTTTTTTTTCTCCTTGCCTTTATTGGTCTTAATTGTTAATGTTATACAGCACTCAATATAATATAACATAATATACAGAGAACATTTTTCAGCAGGAAGAGGTACTCTTTTCCTTACTGGCAGCTGATGAGCCCATTGAAATCCTTTGTTTGGCCACTTGTCAATTTGAATAGATGTGTATTGAGTTCAGCTCATATTTTTATGAAGCATTTGTGTTATCCAAATCAGGGAGGTGCTGCTGACTGAAATAATTTGTAACAAAACTCACTTCAATCAACTTCAAGGTAGTCTTTGGTAACTGTAAACTCCTCTAGGTACTCCCTCCTCTGTCAGAACCAACAGGGCAAACCCAGGAACTGTATATGCTGATGGTTCCTGTGTAATGCTGCCAGTCCTTGGGGATGCTTCCACGGAGCTGCAGCTTATCAAGGGGCTCCCTGGAGAAGAATGTGATTTTTGTTTATTTTCTGTTCTAAAGCATGCCTCCATGTCACACTACCTCACCCTCCTCTCCTCCCCAGAGGAATGGCTAATGGGAAATACCAGTGCCTCCACTGGTCACCACTTGTTGGTTTAACTGAGTGTTCAGTTCTTTGCTTTTCAGTTCACCTTCCCTGGCCCTTCTTTGCCAGATGGGATTTTGCTTCTGGTGCCAAGCACTGAGGAAAGGAAAGTATGTGTTTCTTCAAACGACCCCCATCTTATTAACTTTCAGAAAGATGTTGCTGATGTATTCAGTAAGAGAGGAAACTGATTGCTACCTCACAGCTAAGTCTTTCTGTTTTAAATGTTAATTGTTTTAAGCACTCTAGAGTTTTCTGTGACCTCTAGGTAATGTTTTTTAAATGATGGTTGATACAATCTCTCAGAAGAAGGGGAGAAAAAGAGTACTTTGCTGGTGTAGTTTCAAGTAACCTCTAAAAGTTCAAGTGGACCAATTACATATAAAAGAACAACAACTTTTGTAAAGCTTTATTTGAATCCCAGAAGGGGAAAATGATAGAAAATCAATTAACTTTCCACATGAAAAAATAGCTCATATTGCTAAGGTTTCCTTGCATAGTTTCTTGATTATATTTGGAAGTAAATTGCCTTGATTATACCTTTGACGGGAAAGAAAGCCTTTTAATTAATTTAATATATGCTATAGCAGTGCTAAATTGTATCGTGGAACAATTAAGTGGGCCTAGCACTGATATTTTTGCCTTGTTGAGAATGGATGTTGCTCACTTAGTGAGTCATGCTCTTGCTGGGTTGACGCAATTATCTGTTCACTGTGGAGCATGTGACATAAAAGCTATTAAAGGCCTTTTATATAGAAGAGGCGCTAAATGGAATAAACAAAAAGCCAGTTTTGGTGAAGAGTCTGAAATGTCTACTCTGGTCAAAAATTTGGAGAAAACAAAATCTTCAGAGCCTGTACCCACACAGGGGACTGAACTAACACCCCCCTATGACGGCACCAGCTTTGGAAATATACACAATTCAGATCTATTTTCTGTTGGTTCCGGGCTGAAATGAGGAGCAGATATGATTCTGTTTGTCCTGTACTGAAAGATGATCCTCAAACTCTTGTGTAGCTATGAAATATCAATGGCACATTTGTAGTAGCACCAATTTTTGCTTCAAGCTCTTAGCCAAAACCAATTACATTTGTTGTGCTTGCTGAGAATAGAGTTTTTAAATGACAGTGTTAATTCAAATGTTCTAAATATACCAAGAAACAGTACTTTCTCTTTCTATTTTTTTACAAGTAACGTGTTCTGTATCATTAATGATGTTACATTATATTGTTGAAAGAAAATAATATTAAAAGTCATCTTGATTTGTCTCTGTCAATAATGTACATTTTCTTGTCTTGCTAAACTAGGACTGGGTCACTTTATTTCCCCAACAGATCTAGCCTGTTGGAATGTATTGGCCTGCACTGTGCTTTTCATAATGAAGACTGCTGGGTCTTTCCTGGTGAGTTTTAGAATCAAATATCCAAGATCTGAATCATAAAGGAAAGAATCCACCACCAGAAAATCTCTCTTATGAATTCACTCATAGCTTTCTAAGATCAGATAAAATATTATCACATATTTTTCTAATATCCTAAGGCTATAAACACTGACGAATAAAATCTGTACACGTGAGGAACAATAGAATCATAGAATCATAGAATAGTTAGAGTTGGAAGGGACCTTGAAGATCATCGAGTTCCAACCCCCCTGTCAGGGGCAGGGACACCTCCCACTAGACCAGGTTGCTGAAAGCCCATTCAAGCCTGGCCTTGAACACTTCCAGGGATGGGGCATCCACAAATTCTCTGGGCATTTTTTTTCTCTGGGCATATTTTTCCTAATATCCAATCTAAATCTCACCTCTTCCAGTTTAAAACCATTACCCCTTGTCCTGTGCCCACACTTCCTGACAAAGAGTCCCTCTCCTGCTCTCCTGTAGGCTCCCTTCAGATACTGGAAGGCTACTATAAGGTCTCGCCAGAGCCTTCTCTTTTCCAGGCTGAACAACCCCACCTCTCTCAGCCTGTCCTCATAGGAGAAGTGCTCCATCCCTCTAATCACTTTTGTGGCCCTCCGCTGGACCCGTTCTAACAGTTCTTTCTCTGTTGAGGACTCCAGAGCTGGATACAGTACTCCAGGTGGGGTCTCACAAGTGCAGAGTAGAGGGGCAGAATCACCTCCCGTGACCTGATGGTCATGCTTCTTCTGATGCAGCCCAGGATGCAGCTGGCCTTCTGGGCTACCAGCGCACACTGCCGGCTCATGTTGAGCCTCTCATCTGCAAGCACTCCCAAGTCCTTCTCTTCAAGGCTGCTCGCCAGCCATTCTCTGCCCAACCTGTATTTGTGCCTGGGATTGCCACATACCAGGTTCAGGACCTTGCACTTGGCTTGGTTGAACTTCATGCCATTTGCATTAGCCCACCTCTCAA
>VZRU01007815.1:0-57463 GCA_013398155.1 Pedionomus torquatus
GCTGTGGAGGCGGAGAGCGCGTGCCAGGCACGCGGGGCTCGCGTGCCTGACGCAGGGGTGGGCGTGTGCGCGTGACGTGGGGCCCCCTCCGGGCAGGGCTGGGGGCGTGAGGGGGGAGGCGCGCGGGTACGGGCTGGAACTCGGTGTTTGTTTACGAGGCCGCTCTCGAAATCGTTTCTGCGAAATGGCGCAAGGCAGGGGGAGAGCTCGCGCCCCGCCTGCGCCGGGAGGCCCCCACCCCCGTCCTTACATATATCGCCGGTCCGGGGCCTTGCCGCACGGCGGCGGCGACCTCTCAGGAGGGCTGGCAGACGTGGGACGGGCCCGGCGTAGGTTCAGGCAACCACTGAGGGAAACTGTAAGTAAGGACGCTGCTGCCTGCGGCGTATGGCCTCTGCTGCCTGATTCGGCGTCGGGTTGCGCAGGTGTCAGCCTGCCTGACCTCCTCTGGCACTTGTCACAGGAGCTAGAGAAGCCTGGGCTTGTCATTTAGGCAAATAGTGGATTTGCTTCTGCAGTTTCAGCGCAACTCTTGTATGCTTTTGTAAAACTGATCCACGCCAGAAACATCTTTCTGGAGTAAGGATTATATACTGCCCTCAGCTCTTAGGACAGGAATGTTGCATTGGACTTGTGACTTCATACTGAAGCTTTGCTCAAAGTCCTTTCTCCCCTGGCAGGAATTGTGCAAAGGCGTGGTGATGTAATGATAGTTTGATTTGAAATTTGGTTTCTGCACAAGATAATTTGCTAAAGAGATACGTATTTCTCTCTATTGGAACGAGTAGGAAGCAATTTTACGTATGTCACTCAATGATTTCAACAAGTGTTTTTTGCATTTGTCAAAATAGGCTTAAATTGGCTTTTGGGGAATATCATGTTGAAATTAAAATGTTAGGATAATGTTACCAAATATCCTGAGCAGTAGGTATTCCCATGGGGTTGTTTGATTTGAATATTTAGCTTTACTGAAGCAACAAGTAAGCTGCCTCTGCGTGAAGCAATCTCTGATTTTAGTTTTACTTGTTACTGGTTTTGTGTTTCCATTCTTGGGTTGTGGGTTTTTTTTGTTTTGTTTTTCAGACACCACCATGATATGAGACTTATTTATTGAAATACACGTTCTGGAATGAATCAGACAAGCAACATAGAAAAGGTGTAACTATTTATAAGGAATGACAGTTCATTTATCTTTGGACGCATATTTGTTCTTTGTCATTAACCCAAAAGGTCTTTGGTGGAAGCAAAGAAACAAATACTTGTATTTGTATAGACCTAAGGTTTGCTGGAGGATAAATCATGCCATTCACCCCAGAGTTTTCCATACAAGTGAGCCTCGGTGTAAATGGGCCAGAAGCAGAACATTTTGGTATAACAAATACATTTACAGCCATGACTTTTTATACTACAGAGTTTCTCAACTTTTAACTTCTTCCAAAGGACTTACAAAAGTAAACAATCGCATGTCACGAATTAAGAATACTATAGAGTCTGTTTCAAAGGCAGTGTCTGGGACTCACAATGAGCTGGTTTCACGTATAGCTCGATTAAAGTCACACTCAGATAGTCTGGGAAAAACAAATAAAAATAATGCAGAAGCAAATAGCGTCAATACAAATCTAGAAAATGATAAACAAGTGACGGATGCCAGAACACAGGAGAATTGCAACAGAGGCCCAGCTGCAAAGAAATCCACTTGTGCAAATGAGAACTCAGAGTCTATATTAGTAAGCTCAAGTGACGGTCATCAGGATAATCCAGAAGATTCGGCTTCTACTAAAACCCACCTTTTTCATATAAGCTACTTTTCCACAAATTTTGGGCAGACTTACAACTTTGTAGCTGATCACATCAACTGGTACTTTAACAACATTTCTGATATGGATCAAGAGAAAAGAAGGAATGATGTATTACAGGACTCTAAAATTAAAGAGACAAATAAGCTTGATCCATCAGAAAATACTGTAAGGACTGAAGAAAAGACTGTGGATTCAACAGCTGCTTTAGCTCCTGAAGCAGAAACTCCAGGTGCTGTAAAGACAAATACCACTCTTCCAGTTTCCACTAAAAAAAGTATTGCAAACTTTCTTTCTTATCCCAGTAACAGTGTACAAGCTTTTGTAGACAGTTACATTGGTGGGTTGGTTCCGAAGTTACGATCTGATACAAAAGTTGTTTCGCAAGAAAAGAGTAAACAGCCAGAACAAGAAGTGTCTGAGAAAGATGAGGTGGACAAAGCAAAAGAGGTGAAGACTGCGGAAGAGAAGGAAAGGCATCTGTCTCTTCAGAGAGAAAAGGCAAGTCTTTTATTATTTCTGTTTATATATAGAATTTATACGAGTGCATGTATACACACATGCATGCAGATATACCTATATGCAAACTTACATATCATACAATAGTTTGGGTTGGAAGAGACCTTTAAAGGTCATCTAGTCCAGATTCCCTGCAACGACATCTTCAGCTAGATCAGGTTGCTTGGAGCTCTGTCCGTGCTGGCTATAAAAGTTTCCAGGAATGGCGCATCCAGCACCTCTCCGAGCAACCCATTCCAGTGTTTCACAGCTCTCATTGTAAAAAGTTTCTTCCTTCCATCTAGTTTAAATCTTTCCTCTTTTAGTTTAAAACCATTACCCCTTGACCTATTGCAACAGGCCCTGCAATAGTTTGTCCCTGTCTTTCTTACAAGCCCCCTTTAAGTACTAAAAGACTGCAATAAGGTATATGTGCTTAGATAAATAAGTATATACATATGTATTTACATACATATAAGTACATCTATATGTACACAAGCATTTATTTATATGTAAACATACATATAAATACATATGTACTTAAGTATATTTATATACACATAAAAACTATATAAACATGTATACTGATACTGTATGTAAGATATGTAAGTTTACATACCTATGTATTTAAAATGTATGTGTACATATGTATGTACTTATATTGAAAGTATCTTTATATGTAAGTTTATTTATAAAGTGTATAGTATGTGTATAGTATATGCATGTATTTAGTTTATATATACATAGAGATTGCATAAATATACATAACCTAGTAGGTTTTTTAGTTACTTACAGCAATCTTACACTCCTTTGTAGTCCAAATTCCATGATTTTGCTATCGCCCTGATAATACCTCTGAGAACATGCTGACACATGCTTGTTTCATGTATTGTTGCTGTGAAACTTCTTTATTTATTTTTCCAGTAAACAAAGAATCAAGAGGTTGCCTGTTTATGTTTGAGCAATGCTTACTTGGAGCCTGTAGAAGATCTCTAGTACAACATGTTGTCCGTTACTTCTGAGAAATCTTAAAATAACAGTGTGGAATCAATCTTGACAAATTGTACTTGTTTCTTAGAGGTGTTTTGCATTATCTGTATGACTTTATCTTTTTTTAGATTATTGCAAGAGTGAGTATTGATAACAGGACTCGAGCTTTAGTTCAAGCCCTACGAAGATCCTCTAATCGAAGAGTCTGTATCAGCAGGGTTGAAGAACTGACCTATCATCTTCTAGAATTTCCAGAGAGCAGAGGAGTTGCAATTAAGGTGCAAATAGTCCTTATGCTTAAACAAAAAAGATAAATATCTGACAGGCAATCAACGTAGAATAACATAAAACTTTCTTCTGTGCTTTTATGGGCTAGCCATACTTTCTGTTTGTAAAGATTACACTGTGAATGTCTATAGCTATTTTTTAGCTGGTTAAAGCAGACTTGTGTGCAAACTGTCAGTAGTTTAGCTAAAGGCTTTTAAGATTGCAATGTTTATTTTAGAAGCACACAACATTGTCATGTGGATAGATAGTATAGCTTATTCTAGTGGTAGATGAAGGTCGTATGCTGTGTCCTCTGTCACAGTTGATGAGACGGAAATGTACGGTACAGTTGATCTGCATATACACAACAGTTTTTATGCTTGTTTGCATGCTTCCTCTGAAGAGAGATGACAAGAGTGGTGCATAACCATCAAATAAGTTCATGCAATCTAGTCCTACTCGTTCTCTTTCCTGCAGTGAGAGGACAGGAGGTGGGTCATAGACTATTGAAGCAGTACTAACTAAATCACAGCATTTGCCAATTCCATGCCATTTTCTACAAGATGTGGCAGATGCGTGACGTAGATTGTAGGATTGCTGGAAAGGAGATCTTTGGGAATGCAGTGCAAACCAGATGAATCATCCAGGCAGGGTAAAGGTTGGGCATCTACAGGAATAGATGTGAGTTACTTTGTTACCAAAGAGTACATTCAGTACTTCTGTTTTGGTTATAATACTCTATGTCTTTGTAATAATAATTGACATTTAAAAGTTACTCAGTGTGAAGAAGAATTTTAAGTTTTGTTTTGGTTTAATATTAGAAGGCATTTCCTGTTTTGAAGGAGCATGATACTTACTCAGCAAAATCTGGGCTTTTAGCTGTACTTGGTGTGCACCATACTTGAGTTTATAATTGACCAAAGTGATGTTAAAGTCTATAAAACTAAACTGCAGGTAAATATAGCTTTTCTAGCTATTTGAAAGATTCACATTTCACTTTGATTGTTTCATTCTGATAGTTAATTTAGCAATGTGGTGTGTCTGACACAATACTGGAGCCCGTCCTTTCTGTTGTTAGAAAGGGGGTGGGTACATGCAGATGCAAAGAAGTTTTCCTCTGATTTTAACGAATATGTTATTTTTATACTTAAATGCCAAACTAGTAGATTTAAGCATGGATTCTTGTGATATAAATGTATAGTTAGAATGAAATATCTTTGTATTTGTCAATAGGAAAAATTAATCCCATGCCTACTGCGATTGAGACAGGCAAATGATGAAAGTCTTCAGGCTGCTGTTAGAGAGACTTTAGCCATAATTGGATATACGGACCCTGTGAAAGGCTGGGGAATTCGAGTCCTCACTATTGATGGAGGAGGAACAAGGTGAAACTTTTTGGTTTTATATATACTTGAGCCTTTTTCATACAGTAACTGGAAATAAATTTTCAGTTTCTCTGATAATTTTGTGTCCAAAGATGCAATTTGTGATTTATGTTTCTGTTGCGTTTCACTGTCCAAGTAATGGTTATTATTTTTGTATGCATTTGTGTGTAAATTTCCATGTGTTAGTAGTCCTGTGATGCTGAAACTACTTACATGTTTAAAGTTGGCTATAGACTTAAGGGTTTGGATTAGCTTGTTCTCCTTTTGGAAGTAAATTTAATGGTTATTTGAGTTAGTCTGCTCACAATTCTAATCTCAAAAAATACAATATTGATGTGAAATGCTGCAAATAGTTTATACTCTTATGATTGTGTTGACTTTGTAATACAAAAAGTGTTCTTGTACTTGTTTGGAGGGTGGCCTTCCTTAGCAGAACTGGTCTTGTATGAACAAACAAATAGGTTAGCGGTGAAAGCTATTCTAGCCTTGCTGTTGACTTAAATTCCTATTACAGCTAAAGCTTTCTTTTTTAATTTTTTTTTTTTATTTATTTATGCACCACATCCTTAGTTATATGTGCCCTAATTATGCGGGAATTTATGCACTTACTACAACTTGTAAAGAGTAGTAGCGGAAGCATGTTCATTAAATTTGAAGCCTGATGTTTACCAAAAGCTGTGTTTTCAGGCATATTTGAATAAATCTTGTTGGCAAATATTTCGTGATTCACAAATCTTTCGTCATAGAAAGTGTGAAGTCATTGCTGAAATAGTTTCTTGAACTTGTTGTTTTCCCATAGCATTTCTTTACTTGCATCAAAATCAGTTGTCTTCAGTAAG
Organism: Pedionomus torquatus; assembly: GCA_013398155.1. NCBI lineage: Eukaryota > Metazoa > Chordata > Aves > Charadriiformes > Pedionomidae > Pedionomus > Pedionomus torquatus. Next base: position 5,776 of record VZRU01007815.1, read on the forward strand.
GTATATGTTGCAACTTTCCAAAAATTGATTGTCAAACATAAAGATTTTATAAAGTAGAAAGAAGGGTACAACAGTGTGTTAATTTTTCTGTTGGTTTTCTAGGGGAGTGACATTGTAAGACACTTTACCTTTTGAAAGCAGTATCTACATCTATAGCACTAAATGAAGCATGTCCAGGAAGTGAGCCTGAGTACTGACTCCTGTGTGTTGTACCACTGAATTGGTGGTGTTCAGCTGGTTATAGTTTTTGACTGGGTTGATTAGTGCTCTTCAGCATAAGCCAGGACAGATTTGGGGGCAGCAAACAGGAGGCGCCATTCTCAGTAGCATTTGTTGGCAAGGTAGTGCTCAGTTTGGTACTACTTGGCTCCTTTTGCCATATGCAGTTTTCTAGCTCAAGCCCAGCATTGTTAGTACCTTTTCCATTGTATGCTATAGAAGCACAAGTCTGATGGTCTGGAATGTCTCTCTCCTATTATTTCAGACACGTTGCATTGAGGCAAAAAAAGACAGAAAAATACTGTGTCCCAAGGGGCATTGTATAGCCTTGTTAAGACCAACCTCTGAGTGCTTTGTGGTGGGAATGCAGCTAAAACCTCTTCTGAGTCTGTATTTACAGATGAGCATCCCTAAGCCTTTGGTGCAGAATGGTACGGGTACAGAACAACATGGCTGTAGCTGTTGAATACTATTTTTGGTATGCCTAAGTATGCAATTCATATTTAGTATTCATTGTTCCATTGTAATTGTGTTCTGCTACTCTTTCATTCCCTGAAATATTCAGGGTTCTCATTGTTGTAGTTATTCAGTTATAGTTAGTTATAATTAAGCAAAGGTGGGCTTAATTAGAGATAGGCAAGATGAAACTACCATTGTATGTGAAGGGTATTTTTTATGTTTCAGGGGCTTAGTTGCACTTCAGACTCTACGGAAACTAGAAGAACTAACTGGAAAGCCGGTTCATCAACTCTTTGACTACATTTGTGGTGTAAGCACAGGTAATTAAGCCACATATTGGAATTTTGCTGCCAATATACTAGAAGAACATCCGAGAATAAATGTAGATTTTGCAGAAGTTGGTGCTTTCTGAGTTTAAGTTGGGAAAGTGCAGGTGTGATTTCTAGTTTTTGGGGTTTTTTATCTCCTGAATAAGACCTTTATGTGATTCTTGATATTCTTATAACTTCCAACAGAATTGTTGTTTTTTCAACAAATATGAAATTTTAGTTTTGCAGATAGACCTTATATGTTTATGGGGCTTTACAGACAACTAAGATAATGTCCCTCAGGGATAATACAGGGCCAATAGTGCTTCCCGTCTTTACTAGTGACCTGCACAGTGTGATAGAGTGCACCTGTAGCAAGATACTGGATGATACTAAATTAGAGGAAGTGGTCAATACAGGGATGCCCTGTGTTCTGGTTGACCTGTGTAGGATGGAGAAATGGCTTGGCAGGAACCACTTAATGTTCATTAAAGCCAAGTACCAAGCCCTCCATCTGAGGTGGGCTGATTGGGCTAGAAACCATCTTTAGAGAAAAGTGACTGGTCCTGTTGGAATGAGTTGAACATGAATCATCAGTGTACCCTTGCAGCAAGGAAATCTGGCTGCATGTTGGTTTGTATGCACAAGGATGTACCCAACAGATTGTCTCTGGCCACTGTACATCTACTTTTTGGCTCCTCAGTAGACCCTTAATACGTTGGATACGTTCCTGTACATACTAGGTGAGTCTGGCAGAGGGCCAGGTAGATGATCAGGGGACTGGAGGTCATGGTAAAAAGGGGAGAGTACAAGAACAGGCTTTATTCAGGCTTAAGAAGGGAGGGCTAAGGGAAGGCCTTACTGCTTAACTGATGGGGAAAATACAGAGAAGGTGAAGCTAGGCTCTTTCTGAAGTGATAGCAGTGATAGCAGAGAAGTCAACAGACAAGTTAGAATATGGGAGGTTGTGATTCTGCATACCAAACTGTGTTTTCCTTGCAATGATGGTAGGACACTGGAAGGAGTTGCCTACACACACTGTGAAGTCTCCATCCCTGGAGATAATCAAAACTCAGCTGAACAAGTCCCGAGTAACCTGTTCTAATTGAACCTGTTTGACCAGGAGGTGGGACTATGTGACCTCCCAGCCTTAATTGCTTTGTGACTCAATGTAAAGTTACTCCTCCCTAGGAAGTAGGAAACTCTTAACACATAAGTTTCCTTTTAAGGCAGTCATCTCTCTTGGAAATGACACTTGGCCAGTGGCAGTGTCACTTAAAATCGACCAGTGCCAATTTCTGACATGAGGTAAGCTGTAGTTCAATAGCTGTTACCTTTAGAAACCCAAATTCTTCAACTATTTGCACTGTACTCATCTTCTGTACAGTTTAATCCAGAAGTGACATTACATGCAGGTCACCATGACTAGATACAATCTTTGTGTTTCCAGAGATTTGCTTAGTAGACTCAAAATAGAGAAAAGAATGCCTAGGTCTGCTAGACAGAATTTGTAGGTACAATATAGATCCCTGCTTTACATTTTTAATAGTCTTTGGAAAAAAAAAATCTAGTAGTCAGTGTTTTTTTGGAATGTAATTTCACTAACTGAACACTTCTTTAATGTCTCCTTCAATTATCATAAAGATGTTTTACCTTTGGTAGAGGCCTGGTGTTCTTAATTCAATCCCAGTACTCTGACTAGAGCTCGCTTTGTTCTTTATTCTTCACCATATTTTGGGGTTTGTACTGCTAGTAATTACTGAACATTGTTCTTTTAAGCTTTGTTTGCACGATCAAGAATTTGCCTGCGGTAATCCAGCTTGCAATAATAGGGGACAGGACATGGCTGGGAGAGGTTGTATGTATCTGTCAGCATGTGCTAGCAGTGTACTGCACCATTTCAATTTGTGTTGATGGTACGTGTGTCAATGGAATTTGCAGATTCTTGTAGTGCTGGGTTGAAGGAGGATGGAGCTGGACTTTTTTCAGTGGTTCCCAGTGACAGGATGAAGGGCAATGGGCACAAGCTTAAATGCAGGAAGTTCCATTAAAATCTGAGAAAAAACTTCTTTACGCCGAGGGTGACAGAGCCCTGGAACAGGCTGGCCAGGGGGGTTGTGGAGTCCCCTTCTCTGGAGATTTTCAAAACCCACCTGGATGCTAGTAATGTGCTCTAGGCAATCCTGCTTTAGCAGTGGAGTTGGACTAGGTGATCTCTAGAGGTCCCTTCCAACTCTGACAATTCTGTGATTCCATGATTTTGTGAATTAGGGTTTAAAGACTGATGTATTAAATGAAAGGAAGGATTCCTCTTGTACATTACAATTCTTTTTTTTTTTTTTCTGGTGTGCTTTTAATCTCGTTACCATTTAGCTGCTTTGCACTTGTTTAGAAATAATCAGTTTACTGTGAATTCAGCATCATAGTCTGTAGTTAGGTTTGCTGTACTTCACTGGTGGTCATAGGAAGTAAAAGCAGGCAGTTACAGAGAAAGGTCACTGCAATGATGCTCTGATGGACCTTGCCTATTTTAGTCGCCTGTCTATTGCTGAGCGTAATCTCTGGGTGTGAAAGCACATGCAATGCAGTGATGCCACTGATTTTTAATGGGGAGCTACGTTGATGTAAATTCTTTACTGAGTTTGTGCCTGTAGAGACTAAAACAAGGTAGCTGAGAGGAGGAAATACCATTGTCTCATGAACATAGCCTGTTTACTTAGGCCTTCCTTACGGATTGAGTTCCTCAACCTTTGATTGGTTTGGGGGGACTTTTGTTTGTTTCTTAGGTATTTTCAATTGGTCTACATCTTTTGTGAAAAGTGTTATTCAAGTACAGATAAAGCACTTCAGCTGAAGTCTTACTAGCACTAAATAAGGAAGGAATACTTTCCGGTTATATTTGTCTACCATGTGTCTTACTAGCCGACTGTATTCTTGTGTTCTTCAAGATACGCTGCTTTGCTTCATGGGTTTGGTTTAGGTATTTTTTCCTCCTGAAGTGTTGGCCTGGTTGAGATCGTGGCTGAAGTGTAGAAGTCTGTGATACAGAGCAGGATGTGATAGAAGCATCAGAAATCTTTTTCACTGGACCATCTGACAGAGCCTGCACTATATTTACTCTCCTGTGAATGTCCTGTTACCATCCAAGAGGTTTCAGCAATGACCTTTAATGTGTACTTTGACTCTGATAGTATATACTGGCACTTGGGTGTTGATGCAGACTACAGTTTTTTTGGATGCTGCTTCTCAGGAGGTGGGGGTTTTGCATTTGGTATGAATTTTGGCGCTTTGGCTTTGAAACTGAACGCCAAAATAGAAAAGGCATGATATTCTAGAATTGGTGCTGGAGAGTTAAGAGGAAAAGAAGGTGGCATAGGATTTGCATGGTTCAGGAAAATGATGTTTCTCTGTTACTAGATGTTTAGTCTGTGTCAAATACAGGCATTTGGTGATTTGGCAGTTGAGTAAGTTCCTCCTGATGAAATTTCAATGTGTTAGGTAGGCCCAGGTTATTTTAAGCATGTGTACTACATTTTTAAAGATTGGGACCATCAGACCAGTGACATGTGGCTATTGTGGTGGGGTTTGTGAGGGCAAAAGAAGCTTAGAAGTTAGGCCACTTTTAAAGCCTCCTGAAACTTTCTTTTTGTAATTCTTGCTGCATGTTTTTTATTTCAAGAATTTACTCATTTTTCAATTAATTTTATTCAAAGCTTAATTGCATTAATTTCCAAATTGGAAAAATCATGTGTCCTAATTATTCCTAATGCCTTTTTGCACAGTATTACAAAAGGAGATCTAAAGGTTATATATGTCCCTTCCATTTTAATATATCTAATAATTGTATTTGTCCACGGTTGTTTTAGTGGTATTCTGCAACCATGCTTTTTAGATACCGTTGTTTAGTTCCTACAAGAGTAGGTCATATGTGTATTTTTTAGGCACACACTAGATGGCAGTATGTATGAATGACTAATTATAAGTGGTTGCAACCAAATGTATTCCAAACTAGTCAAAATTGCCTTCTTTTTACAGAGTTTTCCTAGAAATTTTCTGTAGTGACTCAGAGTTTGTCAGATAGCAAGTAATGCTCCAAATTTTTTTCAATATCACAGCACTGATTTATCTTACTCTTCCAAAATAAAGCAGTGGATTTGCTTTGCTTTGCTTTCTGCTGTATGCGTGCTTGTAGGGGTGAAATCTGCAACTTGAAATAATGCCATTTGTCAACCTCTTATAGTTCTGCTTTTTAAAGTAGACTCTTCCTATCTTGTGTGTGTCCTTTAAAACATAGTTTATGATCTTTGAACAAGAATTCAGTGATATAAATGTAAATTGTTGTTCACTTTTCAAGATAAATAACCTGTTAACTACATTAAATGGTAAGACTTCTTTATAATCTTACTCCAGGCTATATTTTACATTTTGAAATATTTGTTTTTCAGGAGCTATATTAGCTTTTATGTTGGGGTTGTTCCATATCCCTCTGGATGATTGTGAAGAACTGTATCGCAAGTTAGGATCAGATGTTTTTAAGCAGAATGTCATTGTTGGAACAGTCAAAATGGGTTGGAGCCACGCATTTTATGACAGTGATATCTGGGAAAAAATGCTCAAGTAAGTAAAAACAAAAAACTGATCAGGTGAAAAATAATTACTATAATGTCCAAGAGCATTTAGTTTTGTTATTGTTCCACTGGTAAGCAAATTCTTAAAACAAGCAGAAAGGATTACCATATCTCTCATTCTTTTGAAACAACTGTTTTACCAAAACATTGAAAGCCTTTAATGCAATGATTTCTGTTTCTGGGGAATAAAATAAGCTTTAGTGCACTGATTTCTGATTATAGTCCTGTACGCTTGCCAGCTCTGCCTGATCTGACTCATTATGGATCTGCTACAAATTTTACTAGCCACCCGCTGTGCCTTTTTTTTTCTTATAGGCAACATGGTGAGAAATGAAATAATCTACTGTAGCAGAATTTTTAATCTTAGCTGCTGTATTGAGGGATTTTACCCATTGCCCCTTTCCTTGAAAAGGGAAATGAGCTGTAAGGATTGCAATAAAAAATATCTGTCGTGTCAGAGTTGCCAATGAAATGGTATTTGTTCATAGATATATATATACATATATATATATATAAACATATGTATATATACAGATACATTAGTGGCTATTCAGGAAAAGTCACTGGAAGAAATTATTAATTAATACAAGATTTATTACTTAGTTTTATTCATCTGTATTTGTACTGATAGTTCAATTGTTTATAGATTTTAGCAAACTAATGTTGTAGTTTTCCAAACTAAGGTGGCACTGCTGCTGAAAGCTGCAACAGCCTTCTCTGAGACCAAATGTAAAATGATAAAAACCTACTTTGGATAAGTAACTAAAGTTCTTCTGGGAAAATGATTAATGTGTTTTATGGCATTGAAAGATTTTTTTTTTTTCTAAGCATTATAGTGTGAATACATCTACTGCCTGAGTTTTAAGCACCTTGCTTCCTTGCTGGAGAGGGAGCCTTCCAAGCAGCACTTCTCCGTGCTTGTGTATATTTTTAGGAATAAGTGTTTATCAAGTGAATATTGCAAGTTTCTCTTCTCAGATACCTGCAGTTCCTCTTCTTTGAAAAAGAAATTTTTCTCTGCCTTCCCTCTTTCCCATGTTCAGCTAAAAGAAGTCTTGTGAAAATAAGAATTACCTCATGAAAGTATTCTCCATAAAATGCTATTATTCTTTGTAATTATATGTAACACAAGGGAAGTAAAACATTCCACTTCTGTGCAATAGACAGAAGCTGGGCAATTATTCTGTTATCCACAGATTAAAAATTAAATTTACTAATCAATAAATTTACTTTTTGTTGACCTGATTCTGCAGTGTTGAAGGGAGATGCTACGTCTATACTACCTTTTATTGAAACAGTAGGGATGCCTGCAGGCTTCCTAAGCCTAGAACTAAGAATGGTATTTAAAGGTTATATAGCATCTCTTTATGGCAAGAAGGAGGTCAGGTCTAACTTCCGGTCATTGCATGGGAAAACTGTTCCATGTTTTGTTTTAAATTTAAAAGCCTTACCTGTGTTGAGTGGCTTAAATGGTAGACTTGTTGGTCTTGCTTGGAATAAGATCCATTTACCATATACAGGCATGTAACTTAGATTTAGCCTTACCATAATATTGGTGATACTATTTTCTGTCAGAAAATATTCTTGCTGAAAATAACTAAGTTAATGTTGCATTAGGCTAATGTTGCATGTGTTCATGAGGCATATTATAAATTCCATTTCAGAAAATGACAAGTGATTTTAGTTAACTAGGTTTTTATTCTGAGTGCTCTAGGGAATTGATTTTATGTCTTACATGCATGTTTATTTTAAGTCTTCTTATGTATTCCTTGAATTACAGTTTGAGCACTGATTTTAATCAGTTACTTCTATTTGTGCAGAAAATTATACTTGCTGTGCATCAAAGTATGTGATGCTACATTAAGTTGTATTTCTAAGAAGAAACTGGTTTATAGTTTTCTGTTTTCTTTTGACTGTTGTTACATATACAATTCTCTTCTTTCATACTGTCTTGAGACACTATGGGAGAAATTTGGGGAGCAGCTAGAGGTTTTCACAAGCTAACTAAAATCCCGTACTGGGAATTTGTAATCTCAAAAAGCAATCAAAGACTGTACAGGGGGTAGGGTAAAAGTTACATGTTCTCTGTTTGTAGGAAAATACATAATGCATGTGTTTGGGATTACAAGTGATAATACTTCAGTATTTGTTACACAATTGAAGTATAAATTGAGACTGCTCCCCCGTACTAGATGGGCAGCACATTCTGTTCCAGTTAGTCACTCCAGACATACTTAACAGATTCTGCAGCATTATCAGTGAAATGTTCTCTATCTTTATGGAACATGCAATAAAAGTCTCTCCTGTATGTTTGGTAAAGGGCCGTAGTTTGCTGGTTCTGTTATCGTCAGAAGGGGATAGAAGTTACAGTTTTGCCTTTAACATTGAATATTGCTTCTCCAGACTGTTTAGTTATACCCTGGCTGTAGCCAATTAGAATGTTGGGGGTTTTTAAGCATATGGTTGGCAATACGTTCTTCATAGCATTATTAAAATGTGTTGCAATATTTGCAGTTAGTATGTGTTGCTCAATGGAAGAGCAACACTTGTAAAGGAGACTTGTTTAGGTAGGTCATGTGTAGAAGACATAGGTCATAGACACTAACAAAGCAGATAAATGGAAAAATAGGATACCAAATGAAATGGAGTGTAAAGTAATAACCCGTGAGTGGAAAAAATGTGAAATACTTACAGGATTTAAACTAATATGAAAAGTGATTTGGGTGTTGTCATGGACAGTTTAATGAAACATCTCTATGCTTGTGGTCAAACAAGATAATTCAGTGTGTTATGGCTGAGATTGAAAATATGGAAAATATTATCATAGTTGCATTTATACACGATACAGTTTCATTTAAAATGCTATTTGCAGTTCCAGTTACCCCCTTTTTAGAGAATGTCTCTGTAGCAAGATTGGTAAAAAGTAGCCAGTGTCCTAAAGACAACTCACACAAAGGAACTGCAACTCTTTATTGTTAAAAAAAGCAAACAGGTTAAAGCAGTAATTTGAGATGGTAAGATATCTTGAGAATTACTGCTCTCACCTCTTCTTCAAGAACAAGGGACTATTCAATAAAATTAAAACTAGGAAACTTTCAACACAGTGTGTGAATAAACTGGAATTGTGTTGTGACTTCAGGAAAGAAAGTAATTGAACAGTGAGACTTGACAAAGACATTAATATAATACACAATTGCAGTATTAATGCTAGCAACAAAACTAAAATACATTTTAATCTATCTTTTGACTTTAATGTCTAAAGTTGCACAGTAGTATAAGGGATTTCTTGTACCTACTGAGTTCCTGGCCCCCATAAAAAACAAGATGTGAGACAATAATTATTCAGTTTGACCATTCCTGTCATTAAGCAGTGGATATTGCATATGCAGCTTTTTAGTTTTCAGGGTTTGGGGAAAAAATATCTAATACAGATATTTGGGAAGAAGTAGATGAAAGTGATGCAAATCAGTAAATGTCTTTTGTATCTCACCTCCGTCAGTCTCCTCTTGTTTCTGAATGTTGCTACTTCATGGTTTTGCATGCCTTCATCTTCTTCCTTCCTTCATCAGTTAGTGAGTGTAGATGGCACTCTTCCCCTTCTGGTTGCTGACTGTGAGTCTGGAATTAATGCACTTAATGGAAAAATAAAATAAAACAGTGCTATTGATACAAGAATTTTGTGAGCAGCAGTGTTTGATCATAGGACTAGAAGCTGTCCCCCTTCCTTTCTCCTTCTCAAGTTCACACACAGCCATCTTCCAAGCATAGATACCCACTAGTGGAACAGTAAATTGCCCTAGCTCCAAATACAGCTTACTGTCTACATTGAGGACTCCTGTTATTGTAGCATTTAAAGCTTTTATCTTCTGACCTGACTAGATTGATAAAAGATGGTGTTTTTAACAATCAAAGCACTGCTACCTGCTGTCACAGTAGTGTGAGCTATAGATGGATGATCCCTTAATAGCAAAACGTGGAATCACCTTACTTAAAAAGTGTGCCAATACTGAAAACCATCTTTGCTGACTAAGGTAGATGTGCCGGCTGTGTTCAACGGAAGGGACAACTCGCTGATTTAAAAGAAAGCATGTTTGGAATAGTTATGGATGAGCATCTGCTCTGTAGAGTTTTGTATCTTTTCTTTAAGTAAATCAAAATTGAAGTAGATCCTGATATGAGATTACTGGCTAGGATGCTGATATCCTCCAGTCTTCTGCATTATGCAGGAGGTCTACCTTCTAGTTGGTAATTAGAATACTGACCCTAATGCCGATGTGATGTTAAATTACAATGCTGACCACTGGTGTGATTTCATTGTCATGTTTATAAGACTTTATGCATATAAAAAAATTCCACCTGAAAAATAGATGTTAAATGCGTATTGAAGTATTGTTATGGAAAATTATATGTAGATGTTCTAACTTTCTTCTAAATCGTGTAGACTATTGTCTTTCTTTGCTTTTGTTTTCATAATAATTCAGGAGAGTCATTTTAATTATTTTAATACTGCTTAATAAAGATATTGCTACATTTAAGAGTCAGAAAATCAAAGTACTTTGTTTTCCTCTGATGAAGTAGCTGAGTAATCCTGATGGCTTATGTTTAAGTATATGGTCAAGTGAGCAACGGAATTGGGATGTCAATCACTCTTTGGACTTATTTGAAATATTGGTCAGCCATAGAAAACTGATTATTATAGCATTGTTTCTTTTAAATGCAAAATTTTTAGAAGTAAGGATGATAAAAATGTGTCTTGTTCATGCTAAACTGACAGAGCACTTTCAATTTTTTACATTTATTTGTAGAGAAAAAATGGGCTCAAATCTTATGATTGAAACTTCAAGAAATTCCAAATGTCCAAAGGTAAGTACATTTTTCTAATGTAAGTACTAATTATGTTTCCACAAGTACTCTTTAAGAGTTCTGAATAAGAGTACTATCCCTAGAAGAATATTGGATAAACAGCATGAGCATTGATATGATCTCCACGCTTCCATATGAGATAATCCATGCTTTTATAGGGTAAAAATTCATTAGATTCTTAAATTTCTGCAGCAATTTCTTATATTTTTGTTTGATACTTGAAGTTGGAATTTGTTTCAGAGATGTTTAAAGGCTTATAAGCAGAGAAATAGAAAAAACTTTTTGAAGTTTTGCATTTATTTTTTCAAGTAAGAGAATTCTAGTATGTGGAGATCCTGTCACGTCAGCTGTGATCTGTGTTATTGTCTAGTGACAGAACAGGGTTTATCCTCAGTCTAGCTGGGTTACCAGGTTTTCTCCAGTCACATTCACCAGCCTTGATATCTCTATTCTTCTTGCATGATCTAAAGGGCACCAATTAATTGGAGGGATGTTATATACAGCAGCAGCAGCACGGGAGTGAAAGATGAGAAAGCAAGGGTATTTTATTTTTGGTGAAGGATAGGGTGTGAAGAAAGAGAAATATAATAGCATATATTTCAGAACAATCTGTAATTAACAGGTGTTTTGGTGTCATAGCACTATATTCAACGCTTTACTGTTAAATGGAAGATATTCACATTTTTCTAAACATAGAAACATGTGCTTGACTGACTGCGTTTCTAGTCCATGTCTAAAACAAGGACATGAAAAGGCTGCAGTGGTATGTTGCTTTCTGAGAGAGAAGCTGTCCTATGTTGACTTGAAAGTGATCTTTGAACCAGGATCTTTGGCTTCCTTCCATGTTCTTCAGTAATAAAATGTGAATATAAATAGAATTGTAACTAGCTATTCCCTCGTAATTGCTTTGTAGTGCTGGCACTCCTTCACAAGGCACAACAAAATCAAAATTGCCGTTGCGTTCTCTGGTGCTGTTAAATTCATGGAGAGATGGATTTTTCCAGAAGGTGCTCAGCACTTTACAACTTAAAATGTTTCATGAAGTGGAAGTATTACCAAAAATTAAATTCAAGCATGAGCTTGATAAGCTTTCTGTTAAATTTTCCAAATTTTCTTTTCTCACTGCTTCTGCTAGTGCTTAAGACCAAACCTTCCTTTTGACAAAACCAGGAAACTTTTGCAGCATCAAATGATGGAGTATGAGTCCTGTATGTGTTTTGCTTCTGCATTGTCATGCAGAAGTTATACTTTTCTTGTTTTGTGTTTTATAAGGATGGACTTGCTGTGAATGAAATGATTTAACTTACGTAGCTGAAGAATGGAAATGCATATAGTGATATCACAGTGTCAGCTGTCAGTGCTGTTTAGTGATGTTTCCCAAAACCACTCTACCATGTGAATTGGTCAACAAAATAGAATTGAACATCAAGTTGTCTGTTAGTCTGTTGTTCTGAACAGTGCTGGCCAAGCTGGGTGCATCATTATTAAAAGGTCTTGCAAATTATCTCAACTCATAACTATTGCTACTTTCACTTTGTGTCATTATATCTGTAAAATGGGATTTAGTTGTTTGGGTTGTTTTGCAGTTACGTGTTTTGTTTAATGGGAATGCTGTTTTGGCTTTACAAATAGATTGACATCTGTGACTTTCTGTTAATGACACTTCAGTGTCCTTGCAAAAAGCCTTTAAAGATATATGTTTGATTCTTTTGTTTGTTTGTTTGTTTTTTGTTTTGTTTGGTTTTTTTTCCTTTGGGAGAGATTCTTCCTGCACACCCTTAACTCAGGTTGCAATATGAAGTAATCATTTTCTTGGAGAAAGAATTTGATTGATGTTTCCAGTGTTTCTATTTAATGGCATTGTTACATTCCTGGTTACAAACTTTTGAGAACTAACTATTATTGATAAAGGCAAAACATTTTAATATCATATAGATGATGCCAGCTTTTTGTTTAAATATTGATGGATAGATATTGGTAGAAACAGAATAGCCACTGAAAGAAGTTAAAGATTAAAAAATAGATGAAACAGATTAAAAGTAGCATTTTCTTTAGGGAATTTGATTGGCGGGAAGGGTAAAGGTGTTTTATTTTTCCTTTCACTTCTTAAAATTTAACAGACATCATAAAAATGTAAAGAAGTTATGAGCCAAGAAGGATTCCAGAGATGTATTTAATTCATAATTTGCAATTCATATTGTGGGAGGTTATTATTGCTATAATCACCATCATCTATAATTACTCTTGTTCCTCCTACTCACTAGGTAGCTGCAGTAAGCACCATTGTAAACAGAGGAACACCACTGAAAGCATTTGTTTTCAGAAACTACAATCACTTTCCTGGTGTTAAATCTCATTATATGGGAGGCTGTCAGTACAAACTGTGGCAGGCCATTAGAGCATCATCTGCTGCTCCAGGTTACTTTCAGGAGTATGTTTTGGGCAACGATCTTCATCAGGTAAGTTGAAATCTTCTCATAATACATATTTTCCAATATTATACCTGAGAAAAAAGCTGTCTGAATTTCTGAATTGGAGTTAAGCAAGTAAGTTGGTAGCAGAACGCTAGATTTGTGTTGGGGGATGGGGGTAAGAAAGGAAATTTTTGGCTTGTATAGCCCCTCTAGAACTAGAAAGGGTACAGGCTTAAAATCTTAGCCTTCTCAATTCAAACTTAAGCTCTTCTGCTGTTCCTTTCTTCTCTGCCTGGAAGGAAACCTTATATGAGTTCTAAATTGCTTCAGACTTCCTGCTTACAACTGGTATTTCATTGAGTGTTGTTTCAGTAAGCAGATGGTATGACTTAAAATCTCACAACACTGTAAAGTGTGAAGAAGTCAAGTTATGCATTTCAGCGTTCCTTTTATTAGTGCATAATTTCAGTTTACGTTCTGCTTTTAATTCTTTCCATTGATAGCACCACGATAGAGCTTAATAAGCTGAGCTCGTAGAAAGAATAAGAGATGCCACAGCAGTAAGATTAAACTCAGAGGACAACTGCAAAAGAAATTCACTTGAGGATAAAGCTATGTTTCCTATCAACAGTGTATGCTATTTTTTTTGTATTATAGCCTCTGTTGGTGACCCTAGTTAGTAAAGAGCAAGGCAAATTAATTTCTTCAGTAGTTTTTTAATCATTGTGTACTTGTCCTCCAGTGTCCCTTTATTGTTCTGTGGTGCTCTTGAGTTTTAAAAGAATCCTTTTTACAGTACATATTAGTTTAAAAATATTAGTATTTATTTTTAAAAAGATTTATTGCAGACCTGTGGCAGAAAGGACTAAGAGTGCAACTGAACCAAAGACCTTTAACCAAGATAGCATAAGATTCTATCACTTAAATTTAAAGAAAGCACCTATTACATTTCCATCATATTAATTCATATGATGGCATTAGCCTTAACTACTAGAAAGCAATAATACCATATTTTGAGTAATAAGATGTACCTGGGTCACATACAAAATTTCTCGTGGTGTCCGTTAAAAGTCAGTGTAATCTAATTAGCATTGTAATGTGCGTAAGTAATACCAAAGTTTGAAGACTGACAGATAAATAAGGAGTACAAGACAAAGTAGTGAAAAAATTATTAGCTTAAGAGATAATAAACAGAATCACTGATACAGAAAAACAGAATTTTATCTGAAAAAAAAACCATCCTATTTCCATAGTTGGAATTATCATTTATAAGGAGATGGACTAATGATATTCAGCTGTATAAAAAGTCTGTAGAAGTTGAGGGGTGAAGCGGAAGGGTTCCCATGGAGAGTCGGATGGTGCTACTATATCAGCCAGATTATGAGAGTTCTTCAATTTTATTCAGTTTCCCTCTTTTTGTTTACTGTGGTTTTTTTTTCCTCCCTCTCTTCCCCTCCACCCTGCAGCCTCCCCATTATGTTGTTACTCCCAGAGCATTTTTATTGCATATATCTGAAATAAGCAAATAAGTTTCAGCATTTCTTTAAGCTAAAAATGGAGTAACACAACAGATATTGCAAGTGTAAGCACTGCTTGAAACCCTGAAACATGCTTGTCTTCCATCTGGCCAAGCAGAACTGGAGAGAGCTGCTTTAGCCGTTGGAGCTGTTCCAAGCTGCTCCTTAACTGCTTGTATGGGTCAGTGTTAAGCTATGTGAAGCACTTTTCTTCCTCTTCTCACCTTTCCACCCACTCTTTCCTTGAATTGAGAGTACATCAAAGTCTGTCTGTGCTTCTGTATGAAGAATAGCTACAATAAACAACATGATTTCTAACTTCTGTGTAGTGCTTAGACAATTATTTGTCTTAACATCATTTCTGAATTGCCAGACTTGTAAAATCAGTAAGGTGGGTATTCATTTCACCTATAGTCACATCTAAGTCCAGCTCACCAGAGCAGAGAATGAATGGTTAGTGTTAATAAGGATTAGATCCTGTATTCTCAGACACGCAGAGCTAGAATGAAGTCCAGTTTATTTTTCTCCAGACTCTGGACAAAGCCCTTCCATATGATCTTACCAACACTGTTTCACAGACACCATCCTTTTCTATTTCATTTAATTTAATTACTAGAAAGCAAGGGCTTAGGATGTGGTTCACTTTTGTAAGCCATAAAGAATTAAATATGTTTTCGGTGCTACAACAATTGATTATAGTACAACTAGATGCTACATTTTCTGAGTTGAACTTTCACATCATCTGGAAAATCTGACTTCTACCCAGGCATGGTATTTAAATGTGTTTGCATTCTTTTAGAATCTAAAGGTTATCATCTTTCATGATCTTCAAACTTTTCTTTCTCCAGATTTCACTTTTCTTACCACAAATGTATTTTCATAGTTATGTATTTTCTGTGGGATGTCCTTGTTTTTTTATGGACAGCCAGCTAGCAAGGTGCTACGTGGCAAATCCTACATTAACTATCTTCATGCAGATTTCTGTCTCAGATTCTAAATCTACCTCTGCACACTCAAGATACCTTGAATTACCTTGTTTTAACGCTGGGGTAAGAGCCTTTGTGTATATAGCAGACTGTTACCCTTATGTTCTTGGGTTTAATGGTATCTCAGTGGAAAATGCAAAGTAATTAAGATTTTTATCTTTAATAAATTATCCAAGATGAATTGAAAATAGTGTGTATGTATACATATGTTTTTTATATAAATAGAATCCTAAATGTAATCATGTTCCTGTTTAAAATAGCTTTGTGATTAATTTTACAGTACATGAATTACTCTTAGTCCTTAGCTATAGCTTATATCAGAAATACGAGATAGATTTTTGTAAGTCTTTATTGTAAAAGTGCACTGCAGTTGTCATGTTAAGTTCATCGACCACATCATGTATGATATTAACATTTGTAGTTTATTTGGAAATCCTCATTCTTATCTGTCTTAGCACTGTAAGCCTGTATAATATCTAACATATTGGGGTGATTTTTTTAAACTGCAGAAATAAATGAAGCGTAACGTTGCTAGACATTCTCAATAATACCATGATTTTTGTAAAGTGCATCAGCACAGTATGCATTAATTGTAAATAGCAATTTATGCCAAAGGCTTCAATATTGTAGTACAGTATCAGAAAGATGGTGAAAATGTGAAAATGATTGTAAAATCTCTGTGAAAATTCAGAATAGTAAATATAATGGGATTTGTTCCCTGGCTTTGAAGTTTGGGTCTCTAAAGGACCCTGTATGAAGACTGTGTTTTGTATTGGCTAATCAGTCAGTTATAAATTTAGATCTGAATGAAAAGCACTCTGGCAGTTGATCTGACTTAGGTCAAATATGTAAAAATATTTTTTCTGGTAATGGAAATTTCATAGATTTCTTCTGTGGTCAGCCTGCGTATTTTGGTCCTATGTTACCTAGCTTTTCTTGAAATTGTAGTCCTCTTGCAAACTGTATGAAATAGTTGAATGGGAGTTACACGTAGAGTTGAGATTTGTTCATAAACATTTTATATACTATTCTAGATGTATGTGCTGGAATCATATCTGAACTGAACTGTAGATGTTTACTTTAACCCCCACTTTTCCATAATATTTATATATATTTCCATAATATCTATATATGCATGTGTGTTTGCATACACACGTGTGCCCTTTCTCTGGGAATATTCCGGTCTGATTCCCTGTTCTAGTCATAGTAAATGTTTGAGGGGATTGTGAAGTCTGTTGATTTATTAATAAGATAATAAATTATTTTTATAGTTCTTCTGATGTAATTATTTAGAAAGAGGTTTCTAGGTCTCTGAACACATATTCTTGTTTGTGCTGCAGATAAGATGATGCCAGGTTTGTTAAATTTCTGCAAAGAGCAAGCAGTTCAAAACCAAATAGCAATATTTACATTCAGATCAATTGTGCCATGCTATCTGGTTCCATTCTGTCAAGTAGGAAAAAACAGCGCAGCTGTTGGTAGATGAAGGGAAGAGGATTAATATTCTTTGTGGTCCAAAAGAGGAACACGTTAACATTCAAAGGGATTTAATCCCTGTAACATGCTTCTCCAGGAACCGTGCAACTCAAGAGAGACCAAGTAATGATGTTACAATATAGAAGCTGTATTGCCACGTATGTCAGCTTTTTTATATCAAAATCTATTTATGAGGCACTGAGGGTCTCGTAACCTCTCCCTGTCCTGTTAAAACCAGTGATTTTATTTTTATTTTTGCTACTTTCCACAGTAGAGTGTTGGTTCTTATATATATTCCTCTTTTTTTTTCTTTTCTTTCCTGTAGTGTAAAAAGCATTAGGAGTACTCAATAATTGTCACTTCAGTAGACAGTACAGTATGCTAAGGAAATTGCCAATTAATTAAAAGAGCAATTTAAGATTTAACAAAATCATTATGCACACTTCATTTACTAGGCTTTACAGTAAAAACTAAATTTGTCCCACAGGATTAATTAAAAGGGCGGCAGGGGTTGTGTGTGTGTGTGTGTGTGTGGTGGTAGTGAAAAAAACAAAGGCACAGACTTTTTTCTCAAAATAAAATGCGATCAATTTAATGCGAAGGACTTGATGACCTTATTCCTGGTAGCTTCCCATGATTTCATTTCTGTGTTGCAGCTCCATTTATTAAAATGCTGATGTTCAAATAACGGTATTTTCTTTGAGCAAGATCAGATACTAAAGCAGTTCAATTGGCAAGTAATCTCTTGGTGGAGTTTTAATAACGCGGGTGTTACGTGATCTGCAGTGAGAATACAGCCTAGAAGGAAAACACATGTATGGCACAATAATATGATATAACTAAAATTTCAAGTCTCACCTTCATTCAAAAAAGATAATACACAAGTTCTATATATTTTTCAACCTCCTCCCTTTCTTTTATTAGGCAGTAAATCTGTAAAGCCATTTCATCTTTGTAGCTTATTACAGGACAGGCCTTCAAAAGTGAGTCGCTTAGTGGATCCTACCCTAATTGGTTTTACACGGTAACTTTTAAAATTAGATTCAAGGGTGCTTCCCAGGCTCTAAGAAGACATAGAATATAGGTCACATTGAAGTTCTTTTCATTCTTAGGATACGCCACAGTGATCAGTATGCACCAGAGCTTATACAGACTGTGCTTTAATAGGTGTATCTTGTTCTCACAATGATAGAAGGAAATATTTCTTTGTTTCTGTGTCTGCTTGTTGCCATACACGTTTTCCTACAGCCTTGGAGGCAATGTTGCTTGATGTTTAAGGAAGAGGGGGTTTCCTCGAACACGTTATTTATAAGAATATGTGCATTTCTTTCTCTCTTACGGATTGTAGAGGTTTGGTTAGCAGTTCTTAAGGCGGACGCATGTGACTGACTTTACCAGTTGGTGAAATCGCTGTGGTTACTGCACCAGTAGTATTCTGCAGAGCAGAGTGCTTGCAAGATTCCCCACCAGGACTTGCTAAGTGAGGTGTTATTGGAAGATTTGTTTAGTGAAATGAAATTGAGAGTATATTTTATTTAGGCGTTTAATTTGGATGCATTATAATTTTTATCTCCAATGATTCAGGGTGATGCTTTGCCAGCTGTAATTTTCAGAGTGCTTATTCATAAAAAACAGCCCTCACTCCCAATTGGGCTGTATTACATTTAACCGATTTTTTTGTTTAGACTTCTGAGTCCATATATCTTTAGTCACACTGTTTACCAGATAATATTTGCTATAAAATAAATCATTTAAAATTAGAGGAGGCTTGTATAGTGAAATATTAAGAAATGAATCAATTCAGTAATCTCTGTACAGACAATCTAGGTTGCTGCTCTCAAGTTCTGACGTTACCAGACACCGTTTCTTAGACCAAAAATAACAATTTACTATCAATTTTGATAGCTTTTATTTTTTATTTTCCCAGGTTATATATATGTCTAATGCTGCCTTGAATGGGGCTATATTTCCATACAAAATATCCTTGCAATATTCATTGGAAATAAAAGGCCTAAGATTGTAGCAGGACTATTGATACACTGTTACCTCTTCCCTTAAGGAAAGCTTATTATGGTATCTAGTCATCTGGTGCTTAGTGTGAGCAGTCACTTCATGTTTTGTTAGCTACTCAGCTACTGTCCAGCCTCTGATTTGCCTTGTGTATTGTCCTTTGGGAAATTGCCCTCTTCTTGTCAATACAGGTCTTAGTACTGTGATAGGAATAATTTTCACCACGTACGCAAAATGTGCATAAAGTGAATTAGTTCAATACCCAGTGCATTCCCATTAGTCAAATTGGGCACAGTGTCTAAGCCCTGTTTCCTGTGCTGAGCTTCTCTTCCAGTACAAAGATTAATCTATAGTGTTAATTTGCAAATTTCAAATCAGTTGGCAATCTCTTCAAAGCTTCTCTACCTTGCAGTAATTCTTTTACTGGGGGTATACTTACATTTCTGTTCTTAGTAGCAGATATATTTTAGAGGTTTGGCTACAGAATTTAGAATTATTTCAACTGGCACTTCCTTAGGAAGAAACAATACGGGAATATAGAACAAAACAGTTTCCCTCAGGTCAAATTCAGTCCTCTATCATGGTTGCCAACTGCATCACAGACTATAGGTCATAAACATGTAAAGCTGTCTTGGCTGCTGCTACTCTTGTACAAGGTTATTTCAAGAAGATATTTCTTCTTTTTTCTCATACCTAGAAAGCTGCTTAAGTTTATTTGGAGCTAATGGATACACATTGCCCTTGTGCCATTGATTTTCTCTAGTTTAACTAATTTACCTTCTTGTAGTATTTATCCTTCTGATAAGGATAGAGTTACAGACAGCACTCACAGTCTTTTTTATTTTGTTAGTTTAAATATGCCAGTCTGTCTCAGTCTTGCAAAATAGGCTCTGTGTTCTCTTCATCATCCTAATGGTCCTTCATTGCACCTGCTGCAGTTTGAATCATCTTTCATGAAACTGGACTATTCAGCTTGTTTTGGCATGACCCAAGACATATTGTGTGAAGTTGAATGATATTCCAAAGTTACCATTTCTAACTTAGAAGTAAAATTTAAAGGAGTCAGATTATTCAGACTGGAACACTACTCTATTTCAGAGGAAGATACAACTTAGAGTTACAGTTGCATTTTCACCAGCTACTTCATATATAGGTCATTAAATTATTCTGTGGTAGTGCTATACTCAGATCTTTTTCATGGCGGGTCTGATTCCAACTTCATTCTGAAGAGCATAGCTTTGTGTTTGTGAGCATTTTGCTTGGCTACATGTCATCTCCTTTGGGTTCTTAGACCTTAGATTCATTCTGTATTTACAGTAAGGCCTTTCAGAGCCTCTAACTTTATGATAACAGATTTCATTAACAATTGCATGCTTTTGAGAAAATAATAAAGAGGATGAGCCCCAAACCAGCCATTGATTAATTCTGATGAAAGCAGTCCCAGCCAAAGAGTTCACCGTTCAATATAGACTGTGGTCCCAATCTGATCTCCCTTTCATCACTCCCAGTGGTCTGGTCTGTAAGGTGCTCTGTAAATCCAGATTTTCTTCATCTAAAAATTTCTGTTTCAATTTTTATCTGCCTTTGATAAACCCCTCCTGTATTTTGCATTCTAGGCATGCGTTTTTTAATTTAGAGTATACGTGAAAGTGCAGAACTTCCCGCTTCAGTTCTTACTCCCCCTTCCCCTGCCCCCACTATGGATACAAATGCTAGGTAGTTCGTATCCAAATCCTGAATGCTTCACATGAATTATCTTCAATAATAAGATCACTTTTTCTTAAATTCTGTCCATTTTAACATCAAATCCTTTAGTTACGAACCTGCTTTGTTTTAATAGCAATTAAATGAAATGTTACATTTGAGTCAAGAAATCAAGAACAGAATTGTAATGGGAAATTTAAATAGCTTACATAATATAATCAAAAAGAAAGTAGGGGTTTTAAGGGAAATACAATTTCAGTTTGAAATTACAATATGAAAGATAAAAAGAAATTTGTTTTGTTTACATTTAGTATTTGTGTTTTATTTGTATTTAGTTTTAGAAGTTTTTTGTAGAGTTAGTGTATGCTATTCAGATTGTTAGTCATTCATCTGTTTGAAATCACACAGATTTTGAGTAGAATTTATCAGTGATACATCTAATAACATCAGTCACCTGGATTCCCAGTGGGTCACTACTAATCTTCACACTTCTCCTTGTTTTTCTCAATGCATTTTTAATTTCCTGTCACGTTACTATTCCTTTGTAAGTTGACACCTAAAAGCATAGCCCAATTAGTTAGCAAAACTAATATTAATAAGTAATATTAGTAACAATCAGGTTATTGGTGTAAAAAATATACTGAGTATTAAGAATATTTACATTCTTAACTTCAGAGATGAAATTTATGGAATTTTGAAGTTTTGAAAATCTAACATGGTCAGCTCTCACAAGGATTAGGGTATCTCTGGATCTGGGGTTTTGTGCTCAGTCTTGGAGGGTTTATAGTAATGTGATTCTTTTGTGTAACTGCGAGAGCTTTTTCCTTAGTCTGATGCATCCTGTCGTAGCAAGTAAGAGCTTTTATAGGCTTCTTAAGTTAAATGTCAGAAAGGACAAACCTTCTAGACTTGAGCCTTCTAGCGTTATCTCAATCCAGAAGGATTTTGTTCAGATCTATAGGGATCTTTTTTCTTGTTTTTCTTTGTTATGGACACTTTTTATTTTTGGGGGGTGAGAGTGTATGTGTATGCACTCTTGAACTTTACACTTCTACAAACGTCACAGGGAGAACCCAAGTTCTGGCCTGTGTTTGGGGCCAGTATAGATTCAACCTTGGGGCAGCTTTTTCTCTGAAGTTGCACTATGAGCCTCACTTTTAATATTACAGGCAATTAATCATAAAGGAACTACAGTTAAAATACTAATTTTGTGATTTGCCCTGTTGTTCATTGCAGAATTCATATAATTAAATCTGCAATGCACAGCTTGTGCTTTTAATGGCAATGTATTTTATTGCCAAGTAATTATTTCTTTCATGAGGTCTGCTAATATTTAGCAAATCTTCATCAGTGCAGTGTAAGGGTATATTTTCCATATCTGACACAAAAACATGAATTCAGTAATGTCTTCAGAACAGCTGGTCATTTTCTGTGAGTTGATGACTAGCTGGGTTGAGTTAATAATTTAAAATAATCACCTAGCAGTCTACCTCAGCCAGCCATTCATTCTAAAGAAACAAGCAAACATGGCTAGTGTAGGGTAAAATAATGTAAAATGTATTATTAAACACTTAGCTTGTAATAGCAGTAGTATTGATAGCTCTCTGAAGCGTTTAGCATAACATTGCTGTATATGCAGACGGTGTATGGGGTTTCTGATATTTAGGAAAAAAATTATAAATACTGCGTGGGAGAACAGTTGTATGGAAAAGGAAGCTTTTCAGTAACCTTTCATACTTTGTTAGTTTATTTTTATTTTTTTTTCACTTTATGTGATATCTCAGTACAAAGTGTTCTCTTTCTGCAGCTGGTGTAGTAGAAGCATAAATCTAGCTAATGTACCTTCTGATTTTTTTAAACTGTCGAAGACAGCAGGAACAGAAACTGTAATTTAGTGTAATTCAGTAATATAAATACAAATGCATTTAATTTTCATTTTCTATACAAACATTCTTCTGAAGATTTTTTCCATTAACCAGTTTAAGGGGAGTCACTTTTTCAGTGCACGCTTGAGTGCAATGGAAATTTCTTGAGAGGAATGGATATTTTGAGATAGCTTTAGGAAGTAATGAGCACATTACATTTATTTTGGGAATTTAAAGAAGTGTTTCTGCCGCTTCTTATGTAACGGAATCAGTTCATTCTGAAATTGAAATCCTCCTGTATTTCGAACATTAGTATTTGGCACCAGTTAAGGCCTCTGGGAAGCAACGTAGTGCAGAGTACATCATAAATTGTATGCAGTTGACCCAATAGCATCCCTGTTAGCATGATTATGAAGCAAGGGTGTGTCTTTATAAATAAATTGCATGAAACATGTATAAAGGGATAGTAGCAGATCATTGTATGTTTTATAGAAAATTATCTAAATTATTAAAAAATCTTTTCTCACTCATCTCTCATGCAGCAAAGTGGAGTCAGACCCACCATTAGAATGAACCTAAACCAAGTTGTTCGAGTGCGCTGTACATTTCAGAGATTTCTTGGAAATACTGCTACTGCTATACATTCCTGTCACAGAGATAAGGAAGGAACAATTCTATTTCTGCACTGTTTCATATTTATAAATCATTATCTGTTTTCTAGGGTCAAAATAGTTTGTGCAGGGACATAAAGGTTTCCTGTACTTGCTGGGAGCTTCTCTTCAAGTTTGATCCTTGGTAGTACTGTGACCAAACAGAGTACTCGCAAGAGGAAAGCCATAATTAACATAATATTTCAAACATTTCTGTATATATTTAACAGACCAAGGTGATCATGTAACCTTTGTATTAGGAAGAGTATATTTGGTCTGAACACTGTAGGGGCTAGTTTAATGCCTGGTTAAATCTGAATGTTTAGATTCCATTTTCACAAGGTGTATTTTAAAAACTGCCCAATGATGTTTGACTGAGCAAGCCTTAAAGCTTTATATGTGAATATACTAAACATTCTCCTAATGGCACCGGGTACCCAGTGAAATGAGAGGTCAGGATGTGAATCCTGAAACTGTCTTTACTGGTGAATCTTAGAGGGAGTAAAATAACTCTCCTGTTTCTCATTCCTGTCTTCTACTCTGAGGACATTTTGCTGTTGCGTAAGTAAATGTATCAAACTGATTTTAGAGAATGATTCAGCATGGCGTACCTATTTTACTTGCAGAACTTAGAGTAAATATTTTTGGAGCAGTAGTTTTTTCTAAGAAGTAACCCCTTGTAAAAGTGCAGCAACTCTACAGACTCCTCATTTGAAGCAATAAACCCTTAATCTGCATGTTTATTATCTGTATGTTGACTTCAGACGTAGGATTTGAAACTTACTTTTCAAAAGTCCATTCAGGATCTTAACCTGTTTTGTCCTACCCGATGATAGCTTTGTAGTGACTCTGTCTTTCGTTGTCTTTGTGAAAAAGTGGAGTAAACAGCAGAGCAAGTCTTTAAAAGTGAACTAAAATGCAAGGCATGTCTGCATAGGCAGTGAGGTGAAATGGTTACTATGGAGCCAGCAAACTCAGCTTCCAAACATCAGACTTGGCTTTCTTGAGTTATATATCCTTCATCCAGTGCTAGATAATTTTCTTCACAAAGCTTAGCATCATTTAAATGAAACTGTGCAACACACAGGATATTACGCAGAACAGTTACAAGGCACAGCTTGAGTCTGACAGAATTAGGAAATGCAGGGATAGGCTGGGAATGCACAGAGTGTTTGGAACTTGTCAGAAACAGCTGCCCATGGTGAAATATTGTTCAGAGCGATTTTTAGTTTTTTTCAACATCTTCAATTTAAATAGTTGTTTCTAAGGTTTTGGCTTAAGTATGAGTGGTGACTTTATGCACATTGACCATAATTATTTAAAGGGGACAAGATTTTTCAGAAGGTTCTGTGCTACCAGGCTCCCAGTGTGTTTTCCTGCTGATTGTAGAATTTGCCCCCATCTTGTTTCATAATATTTAACCGAGCTTTTCTTTAGGCCTTTCCCTAGAACTGGGGAAGCTGGGTATCTTCACCACAGAATTTTCATTGGAGCATATGCCTACAAAGAGTGCATTTTTCCTGCTTTAAATAATTTAAATATTTATCTGGTAGTCAAATCACAAGGGAGCTTTCCTGGCTACTTTGCAACTATCAGGAAGCTTAGAGAAAATGCTAGCTACAGCTTTAGTCTTCTCTCTAACAACCAATAAGCCCTAAAAATATGGTTACAGTTGTGTGGTGATTTTTACTTTTTTTTTTTGAAAAATCTGTATTAAAAAAAAAAAAAAAAAAAACAAAAACAAAAACATTTCATTGAGTTCACTTGAGAATTACCTGATAAAATATTGTACAAAACATAGTAATTGAATGTTTACCATTAAAAACTTTAAACTTTTTGGTTCTGGATTACTGTTCTTGGCTTGTTATTCTCCCCTACTTCAGAAGCATGCTAGGAAGATTGTAACTCTACCATTGTACTAATAACAAAAACTAAATTTAAAATGTACCAAAGACAAGAGATTGTACGATGAAAACAGAACATTTTAAATTGAATGGACTCATAAAATGAGTGACTTCCTTCTGAAAATAGACACAAACAAGAATTCAGATTTTGGCCAACAGGTTTCTGTGTACCCATAGATGAGAAAATACTTGCCTTATTTACTTCCAGCTTAACTCCATGAAACTTTAAAGTGGCAAGTTCATACAAACTCATATGGAAGAGAAAGCTATTGCACTAATCAGTAAGATGTTCCATACTACTAGCAATCGTTCAGTCTTTTGGTCATATTGCATTTTGGTTAGTATATATTTATAAACAGCTTTTGAAAACTGAGTGCTTACCAATTAAAATATTTTAACTGGCAACTTAGAAATAATTTAGATTCCTTTTTATACGTATAATTTCAACAAAATCAGGAAAAAAAACAAAACAAAAAAAAAAAAAAAAAAAAAAAAAAAAAAAAAAAAAAAAAACAAAAAAAACCCCGAACCAACAACGATTTAGCAGTTGTCCAAAATGAATTGACAGGCTAAATGCATAGGAGTTCAGAGCACGGATCAGTAAAGATTCTTGTGACCTCAGTGTATGTTATATACAGAACTGCAGAGCAAATCACTTTGGAATTGTATTCCAGCATCTCAAGGACAAGCATGAAGAAGGACGTGTCATGGTTTCTTTTACTTTTTTAAAAAATTTAGATCTGACTTTCATATCTCTATCACTAGCTTAATAAATTTCTCAGGAAGGACTTTTTGTCCAGTTTTATGAAGCTAGAGAAATTATTCAGAATCAGAAGGGTTGATTTCTATTTTTTAATCTTAGAACTAGAAAATTCTTTGTTGTTGACATTTTTCATAGAATTCACATACACGTGAAATTTTAAAACTTGTGACAATTTTTTTCCATGAGAATTTCAGCCCGCTACGACATTGTAGTATTCTAGTATTATATACCCCCAAACTTTTGATAAAGCTTATTTTCCCATGGTGCAGCAATGATATTTAATTAAATTATGTTGACAAAATCAGTGGCAATTATTTGGTAAGCCTGTTTTTAATCTAGGAATCAAAGAAAAAAGCACTACAAAGATAACTATTTAGATTTTAGGTTAAGATTAATGGGGAATTATATCAAGGATAAAAACATCCTTGTGTTTAGCTTTCTTTGTAGAAGTTAATTTAACCATAAGCAAAGGATAATGGGCACTGAAGAGACCATTCATCTTAGCAGTGTTTTGAGCAAAGCGGACAGTATCCAGAAGGAGTTCAAAGAGCTTTTTGTAGGTTGAAATGAAAGCTTAATTAAAAAAAAAAATAAAAACAACCTTAAAATTCAGCTCAGTAATCCTGTTTTTACTTGTTTATCTCACACAGCTGTAGTTAAAAGGGGTTTCTGTAAAATATTTATCAACCCCAAAATATTTTTTTTTATTCTAATCTATTCCTGAGTAAAGTTTGTTTCTTTATTGTTTGTGTAATGTGATGGTCAGGTATGGCATATGGGGAGTTCAGGGAGCTTTAAGATATAAGGACCTTTTGCATAATGCTTATTGTGGTTAATACTCGGTTTCTTTTATATTTTACATGGAATTTGTTGTGTTTTTTGGATGGCTATGACGTTCTTCTTCTTTGGTATTGATGTTTTCAGCTTAAGTTTTGCCTTTGTAACTGCTTTTTTAAGGCATTCACAATACACAACGTCCTGTTGAATTCAAAGTCCAAAGTAATACATTTCTTAATTGGAGTGATGAACATTTTACTTCCAAGAAGGGCTGAACATACTTTTTGAGATTTGCTGGGTCAAAATCCCTTTGCCTGAATCCTTCTCAGTCTTGTTGTCAGTCATACTGATTCGTACTAGTCCTGAAGTATTTTATCCCAGCCTGATCACCAATGATTTTGACCTGTTGCTAGAAAAAGATGTCTCTCCTCACTTCCAGGCTTCTATGAGTAGCCTTTGTTCCTGTCAGTCTTGGGCTTAATTTTGATCTTCAGAAAACTTAAAGCCACCTCGTGCTTCCAGGGCCTGGTCCTCAGGGGCAACTTGAATCACCTTGATACCTGACGAAAGTTCAATACAGAAGAGCTCAAGCAATCTAGAAGATTTTTTGAGTGCATTGATGATTGCTTCCTGGCACAGATGATGGAGGAGCCAACAATGAAAGGTGCTTTGCTGTACCTTGTGCTTATGAAGAATAAAGAACTGGTCATGGACATGAAAGTTAAAGCCTTGGCTACAGTGACCATGAGAAGACGGAGATCAAGATCCTAAGAGAAGTGAGCAGGAAAAAATCAGGCCTACAGTCCTGGATTTCATGAGAGCAGACTTCATCCTCTTTAGAGGTCTGCTTGGAAGAATCCCGTGGGCTGTGGCCTTGAAGAGAGGAGAGGTCCTGGGGAGCTGGCTGATACTCAGTGATCACTTCCTCCAAGATCAAGAAAGGACCATTAAATAGGAAAGGTGGTGGACATGGATGACCAAGAAGGTCCTAAACTCGGACATAAAAAGGAAGTGTACAAAAGGTTGGAGCAGATGACCCAGGAGGAGTATAGAGCTCCTATCTGGTCTTGCAGAGATGCAGTCAGAAAAGCAAAAGCTGGCCTAGAGTTGAATCTGGAGAGGGATGTAAGAGGCAACAAGAAAGGGTTCTACAAGTATATAAAAAAACAAAAGGAAGGCCTGGGAAAAGATGGACCCACTACTAAATGGGACAGGCGAGCTGGTGACAAATGACATGGAAAAGGCTGAGATGCTAAATGTTGCCTTTGTCTCAGTCTTTACCAGGAAAAATGGCTTTCAGGAGTCCCACACCCCTGGAGCTAGACGGAAAGTCTGGTGCAAGGAGGATCTGTACTTGGTGGAGAAGAGCCAGGGTAGGGAGCAGTTAAACAAACTGGACATACATGAACTCATAGGGCCTGATGGGTTACACCCATGAGTGCTGATGGAGCAGGCTGATGCCATTGTGAGGTGATTCTTGATCATTTTTAAATTATCATGATGATTGGCAGAAGCTGGAAGAGCAAATATCATTCCTGCCTTCAGGAAGGGCAAGAAGAAACCTCTGGGGAGCTACAGGCTAGCTGGACTCAGCCCAGTCCCTCAGGGGGTGATGGAGGAAATAGTCCAGGAAAGGATTTTCAAAGTTACGGAGGACAAGAAGGTGATCATGAGTAGTCAGCATGGATTTACAAAGGGCAACTCATGATTGACCAACCTTTCTACAATGTGGTGACCAGCTTGGTGGACAACTGGAAAGCTGTGGATGTTACATGTCCCAACTTCAGTAAACTTTTGACACTACCTTCCATAGCGTCACCACAGACAAGATGATGAAGTATATATGGATTAGGTAAGTAGGCAGTGATGTAGATGGCAAGCAGGCTGAATGATCAGGCCCAGAGGGCTGGAATCAGCGTCACAGAGTCCAGCTGGAAGCAAGTCACTAGAGATGTACACCGGTGATCAGCTTTGGGGCCAGTACTGTTTAAAATCTTGCTTAATGGCCTAAATGATAGGACAGAGTGCACCTGCAGGAAGTTCACAGATGGTATAAACCTGGGGGGAATGGCTGGTACACCAGATGGTTGGGCCACTGCTTAGAGGGACCTCAAGAGGCTTGGCAGTTCTGATGGAGTTCAATGAGGGGAAGGGCAGTCATGCATCTGGGGAGGGATAACCCATGCACCAGCCCATGCTGGGAACTGAGTGGTTGTAAAGCAGCTTGACAGAGAAGGACCTCAGGGTCCTGGTGGACAGGCTGAATGCGAGCCAGCAATGCACCCTTGTGGCAAAAAAGGCCTACAGCATCTTGGACTGCGTCAAGAGCAGTATTGTCAGCAGGTCATGAGGAGGTGATCCTTTCTCTCTGCATCGTTGAGGCTGCATCTGCGGTACTGCATCCAGTTCCCCAGTACAAGAGAGGCATGAGCATAGTCCAGTGCAGGTCCCCAAAGATGATTAAGGGAGTAGAGCATTTCTTGTATAAGATACTGAGAGCGCTGGGGGTGTTCAGCCTAGAGAAGAGAAGGCTTGAGGCTGATCTTGCCAATGTGTACAAATAAAGGATGGGAGAGAATGAAGATGAAGGAACAGTATTCTTCCCAGCAATACCCGCCGGAAGGACAAAAGACAATGGGTACATGAAATTCCATCTGAATGCAACAGAAGTTTTCACTATGAGGGTGATCAAACATTGGAACATGTTCCCAGAGAGGTTTTGGAGTCTCCGTTTCTGGAGATACTCTAAAGCCCAACTGGACATGGCCCTGGGCAACGTGTACTAGGTGCCTATGCTTGAGCAAGGGCGATTGGACCAGAAAACTCAATAGATTCCTTCCAGCCTCGATGATTCTGTCATTTTCCAACTCTTGCTCCAGGCTATAGCATCCTGTGTAATGACTGTGCTTATAAAGTAGCTTTGGCCAAGCTTAATTCTTGTGATGTATTTTTTTATTTGCTTACTTGTTATGGAATCTACAGTTAGTTACAGAATATATCCTCCTAATACCAATAATAAATATTTTAGGTTGTAGATTTTTTGATTGTTTAAAAACTTGTCAATGTGCATGTCTCTCTTACCTAAAAGGTCTTCAGAGGATGAAGTCAGAACTTCTGTGGATATTCATGTAAATGCTGCTGTTTCAGCCTGCCTCTTCTACACGTAACATACAAGATTTGCACTTGTTTTTCATTTACAGGATGGAGGGCTGCTTCTAAATAATCCTTCTGCGCTGGCTGTTCATGAGTGCAAGTGTCTCTGGCCCAGTGTTCCATTGCAGTGCCTGGTATCACTGGGCACTGGTCGATATGAAAGCGAGGGAAAGACCAATGTCACGTACACCAGTTTGAAAGCCAAACTCACAAATGTTATCAGCAGCGCAACTGACACAGAAGGTTGGTGTCTTTAAGATGCATTTGTATTGTGACTGTTGGTTTTATGTTTCTTAGAATTATAGTTTCAATTCCAAGAGCAATCTGCAGCCTTTTGGCTTTCCCCTTCTCCTCTCTGCCCACCCCATTGAAACTGCTTGGCACACGTATTACAGGCTTTTTGAAGGTGATGTGAATCTTTCTTAGCCTTATCTCTGGCTCTTCATCTTCACTGTGTTGTTGCTAAACTCTTAGTTTATGAGTTCTCAGGTGTTAATATAAGGTTGGTGACATAAGTATGCTAAAGATAAAAGATACCTTAAAAATCAGAATAGCAATGATAGTACAAAAGGATTTATACAAAACGGTTTGGTTTTACTTGTGCTTTTGAATAAAGGCATACTTGGGAATTCATTTCAATAGAAAAATTGTATTTTCTTATTTGGTTTGGGTTTTTTCATAAACACTAAAACATAAAAGTTAATATAAAAGCATAGAATGGTTAGAGTAGGAAGGGACTCCCCTCAAAGATCATTGAGTTCCAACACCCCTGCCATGGGCAGGGACACCTCCCACTAGAGCAGGTTGCTCAAAGCCCCATCCAGCCTGGCCTTGAACACCTCCAGGGATGGGGCATCCACAACTTCTCAGGGCAACATGACATAGATCATTGATTGGTTTTCAACAGCTTTAGAAGAAATATTTTAGTCCTTTTCTATATGTTTTTAACGTGCTTTTTGAAGGACTAGACTGTATCTGTCCCTGGTCAGGACTTCCATAGCTGTCAGGAGGAGCCAAGCATGTGTTCTCCCAAATAAACTCTGTTCCTAGGATGGGAGTACACTGGAGCTCTACCTCAGCAGTTTACATCTGGTTTGTTTTTATAAACAGGAAATACTGATATGCAGATGTTTGGGTTTTTTTCCTCTTACAAAGGGAACAGCTCCTGTAAAAAGCTAGGGGTTAAGAAATACTCTTAATGGTCTAGATCCCTTGCTGCATGATCTCTGTCAGCTAGCATTAGTAAGAAAAACCTAGGTTTTGAGCCACCTTTGTTTTTTTGCACAATTGTGGGAAGGAGAAACATTCAATCAAGGGTAAAAAAAAAAAAAAAAAAAAAAAAGTTGCAGCAGAAAAACCAGGCAAGAAATTTGGCTGGGGGAAAGGAGGGAAATTTATTGTGGAGACCAAAGGAGGGGAAATGGAGAGTAGAGCAGAGAGTAGGTTTGAGCAAATGGGAAGTTATATTCTGAAGGAAAGAGGAGAATATTAAATAGGAAAAGAAAGACTGGATGTGGTGAGACAAGAACAGAGGCAGCAGAGGAATTTACAGGAAGAGGGACTGAGCAGAGAGGATTTCAGGTTAACAAGAATCTTTTGCTGTGGTCTTACCCATGATGTTTTTTTCACTTCAAAATTGTTAAGAACAGTAAGAGAACAAGGAAGCATGGTAAGAATGCAAAGAAGATGGAAATTAAAGAGAGTGAAAGGTGAAAGAAGGAGCCAACAAATAGAAAAGAAATCTAAAAGAAGAGAGCAAATAGTTTATAAAAGAGAGGAAAAGAGAGAGGGGAACTTAAAATACATCCCATGGCCAGTTTGTTATTGTACTAGTTAAATGAACTGTTACAATTAAACATGAACATTTTAAATTAAATGAATCTTAAATTCAAACCAAAAATTTGCAGTAATACATATAAAATGAATTAATTGCACACAAAAGAAAGCTTTAAAGCTACATCTCTTTTACTGAAGACCTTGAGATTAGAGAAGAATAGATAGCTATTGGTTTCATAGGGCCTACTTCCGTTAGGACTAAGTGTAACAAATCACGGATATCCTGAAAAAATCATGGAAATCATGGATATAACCAAGGGCATGTACAGCACATTCCTGCTCTTCAGAACATGCTCACATTTGCAAAGGAATGGGAGGTACATGCAATTACAAATCTGAATAGCTAATTGTCCTATCAGCAAAGTTGACTTAGAATAAAAGATGAAGTTTTTCTGCAGTAAACAGAACTACAGGGTCATTTGCAAACCTAATGAGAAAGGGCTTTTGATAAGGCAGCAGTGGAGAATCATCTGCTCAGCAAAGCTGCACACATTCACACTTTACTGTGTCATTCCAGAGTGCTCCTTCAGAGGCCGGAGGACTGTTGGTCTCTGGGAAATGTAACTGTTTCTTTTATTTGTTTTCAATACAGAAGTTCACACCATGCTGGATGCGCTCTTACCTCCAGATACTTACTTCAGATTTAACCCTCTGATGAATGAAGACATACCTCTGGATGAAAGCCGTAAAGAGAAACTCAATCAGCTGCAGACAGACGGAATTCGTTATTTAGAACGAAACGAAGAAAAACTGAGAAAAGCTGCCAAAATACTAACACAAGAAAAAACAACTTTGCAGAGGCTTCAGGACTGGATGAGATTAAAGGCTGACATGTATGAAGGCCTTCCATTTCTTTCCAAGTTGTGAATATGTAATGCATGAAAGATCATAAATGTAAATCTTGTACTAGAAAACGCATTCAGTACTGTAAAGCAAGAGAGTTTATTGGGAGTAAATGACATCTTTGCAAAGCTGTCAGGATTCTGAGAAAGCCGTTCAGGGAGGCTGTACTGTACACACTTTACTTGATACAAGGTTTTATTGTGTTTCTTATTTTTTGAACTTTATGGATCTTACTGTTGCTTTACTTTGTTAAAGTCAGTAAAACTGAAAATTATGACAACAATAGTGCTACACAATTTTGGATGTATGTACATAATTATGGTGGCAGTAAAACTTTATTTATCAACTACCAGACTTATTGAAAATTAACAGAAACTAAACTCCTCCTTCACTGTCATGTAGGCAATAGACCTGTTAGGCTCTTCCATCGCCAGTGAATCTAATAGAAATCCCCTGTTCTTACAGAAATGTTGCCTGTGTTAATTGCACTTTTACATCTGAAAGATTTAAATTCTTTTTTTATTTTTGGTGGGTTTTGTACATAACAGTATTAAGATGTTTGGATGACTACAAATAGTGTATTAAATTATCAAAATTAACTGATTTTTAGGACTTGTTGCTTATTGTTTTCACAGGGATAATGTTCATGTTTGAACAACGTTTCATTGTTTGATAATAGTCACATACCACAAAACTTTGCTTCAGCAGCTGTTCCTGTCACAGGATAAAGAAAATAAAATATTTAAATAGTTTGCTTGCTAAATGAATCAGGAGCTTAATATAGAAACTTCAGGTTTGGGTGCCAAACTACGGCTGTCTCCAGTCAAGAAAAAATGAGCTGTCGATACATGAAATAATTTATTATCCATTTCCTTTTGTCTTTTCCATGTATGCATCCTCTGGAAATTCCTTTAGAGTTGTCGAGTTACATGTAGGCCTCACTGTGGATCTTACTGCTCCGTCCTTTGCACCTTCCTGCACGTGTTGAGAAGGGTGGTGTGGTAACCTGGGACGATGCAGCACGGCAATGAAACAGCATTTTCAACAGCAGGAAGGTGCACGTCAGTCCTTCAAAACAGTATGACTGCAGCACTGTTTGAGTTGGAGGCAGCTGCCGTGCCACATCGGGCACGTACACGTTAATAAGGTTGCTCAGCAGGTTTCTCGGTGAGTTTTTACCTCTTAGACCGCTACACTACGTATCTACTAGATAAAGTGTGTGTTTTATGCAGTAGATAAAATGTCTAGTTTCACCAAAGCCCAGTTCATTTTGTCGCTCTGCTTTTCAGGACTGATGACCTGTCATTGCATTATCTACTAAAAATAACATTTACTTTGACAGTCACCTTCTGTACTTGTCATCTTGAAACACTGGGAATGTTATTAGGCTGCCTTTAGGAGAGGAACTTTGAGGAAGGCAGCTGAGATCCTTCATTGTCTTAACTGTGGCTACATAGTATTCTGTGACTGCAAGAAAGCATTTGATTTGGGCTGTTCTTTTTTTATCTGATGTGTTTTTGCCTCTGCCATTTTACTCCAATATCCAGACTTTTCTGGTGCTCCCTCAGTTCTGTGGTTTGGTTTTGCTGGTGAAGCTCATGGGTGTCATTGGTGTGCATAAGCTGTAGCCTTCATGGTTTTTCAGATTGTTGCCAATGCAAACAAATTCATAGTGCATAAGGACTAAAGAGGCCTTTGTCAGTCAGTACATGAGGAAGGGAAAAAATACTAAAAAGAAAAGTTTTATGGACTTCCTGAAACTGCACTTTATGCAACTTAGAATCATAGAATGGTCAGAGTTGGAAGGGACCTTAAAGATCATCGAGTTCCAACCCCCCTGCCATGGGCAGGGACACCTCCCACTAGAGCAGGTTGCTCAAAGCCCCATCCAGCCTGGCCTTGAACACCTCCAGGGATGGGGCATCCACAACTTCCCTGGGCAGCCTGTTCCAGTGGCTCACCACCCTCACAGGAAAGAATTTCTTCCTAATATCTAATCTAAATCTCTTCTGATTTAAAACTGTTACCCCTTGTCCTATCACTACACTTCCTGACAAAGAGCCCCTCTCCTGCTCTCCTGTAGGCTCCCTTCAGATACTGGAAGGCTGCTAGAAGGTCTCCCTGGAGCCTTCTCCAGGCTGAACAGCCCCAGCTCCCAGAACTTCCCTTCTTCCTTCCAGTTACAAAGAATTGTGTAAAATAATGAGATCAGGTGTTTCCCATTGGTGTGAGATTGTTTAAACACACAAAAGAAAGGTTAACGTCATTCTGATCCAGGCACCTTGTCTAGAGTGAAGCCGTGTTGCCACCATCCTAAATCAAAATAGACAATATAGGAGAGTCTCGTGTAACAACAGGAGTAATGCACCTCTTCCCAGGGGAAAGAGCAAAGTGATGGCATCTTCTATAAGGTTATCAAAAGCATTACTATGAATTCTTAAGTTTCTAGTCACAGCTCCTTGGGATAAGCTTTTAAGACAACGCTTACCAGTAGTGGACAAAGGAGTAACTTAATTTTTGTACAAATGAAACATGGGACTTAATAATTTTCAGACAGTGGGGTAAGTGCCTACACTGAACCGGGCTTTGCAGGTGGGCTGTCAGTTCTTTTGGCTGTAATGCACGAATTTTTCTTCATTGAGAAGTTATCGACATACTCTGCATTCTTCTTATGGATAAACTTAGTATTATACTAGGAGTTGATCAGAGAATGTAGGTAGGAAAACTACCTGTCTTTTGAATGAGTGCAGACTATCTTAAATAAGCTTTATTTAAATATCAAGTGGTTTCCTAATTCTGTATGAGCTGCCTACAAAGCTTCCACTGCAGCTCTGTTGAAACAGGAGTCATTTTGTATAGAGCCTTGGCTTTTCTAATCCACCTTTAGGACTAATAAATACATGGTAGACTGATGAGTGCAGCTATTTTGGCTGCCTTTTTAGATCGCATAGATAAGAAATCACAATATGCTCATGAAGCCATCTACGTTGTCTCCACGTTACTCGAGGTGGCCTTTCGAAGTGAATATACGTTAATGCGTTTAACCAGCTTGCAGGAGTGATTGGTTTGCCTCCTTCAAATGGGTGCCTGCAAAATGGTACTTGCGTTTGGCTCTCTCTCTGCCAAATCCTGGCGTGTTTGGTTTCAGCCCATGAATTGGACATGAGAAGGGCACGGACTTCACGTCAGACCTCCGTAAAGCTTGATTTGCATTAAAGGATGTTGGGTCCCAAGTTGCATAAATAATATTTGAGAAAGAGTATATGCACGTAAAGATACGTGATGGCAACAACACGGGGTAAATCTCTCGTGAAACACTGGTTCACTCTTGTGACTAGAGGGTTAAAATTTCATAGCTCTTAAACCAATAATGTCAAGGCTCCATAAAAAGAGCAAGAAGAAAACACTGTACTTGTATTGATTCATTCTATGAAAAGATTCTGAGGCAGTTTATTGCTAATTCTTTACATACTGCTGTTTTGAGGAGAGGGAAGGGAGAGTTTGTTTCAGTTACAGCAAGATCTGGATTTGTGATTACACAGATTTTGCTGGAAGCTACCATCTTCATTCATCCTTTTTCCTCTTCTTTATCGCTGTAGCAATATTTTTCCTTAGGTGTGGCTTTTAAAAGTACAGATGGAATTGAGTTGAGCTCTGGAGTAATTAATTCAGACTGTTTTAGGCCACTGTGTGTATAAATTCACAAGATGCACGTATTGAATCCTTTCAAACAGCACCCTTTGATCCTTAGTGTTGCAAGTGCTCCACTGTCTATCAGGCACTAATTAGGAGGTTACTCTCTCCTCTAAACCACTTTAAAGTGTGCAGGCGCAACAGTTTCTTTGCTCCAGACTTAATTAGGTTTTAGTTACTTCAAAAAAAATAGGCTAGCAGTTTGCAAGGAATGCCAGCTATGGTGGATGTGTTCCTACTGCACTGTGAATAAAGGAAAATTATTTTTGTGGAAGTTTATTGAGTCCTTAGGTGTGGAATCCCATAGGATACTTCAGTAGAAGAAATTGGAATAAGGAGAACGGTAAAGGAATTGGGACTGGATAAATAAGGGAAAATGATTTAAAATTAAGGTGGTTATTGATAAGGAGCAGAGGGATTAGTGCTGGGTCAATATCTAGTATGTTTTAACAAATTATTTGTATGGATTGAATAACGTCATTCTCTTCACAGGTGCACCTAGGAGGGATCATGAATATTTTGAACAACAGGATTTCAGTGCAGCACGAATTTGAGAATAGAATTGGCTAGAATGAAAAAAAAAAGTGCCTCTGAGGAATGGAAATGTAGAATTGACAAAGGGAGAAGGAATAATCTAATGCAGAACACCACATTAAAGGAATCCTGCTTTGAAGAAGTGCCCTGGGGAATGCGGTGCAGTTATCCCATTAACAAACTGAAATTGAGTCAGCAGCCACAGCTACAAAAATAAGGATGTGTATCAATGCACCAGAGAGCTCCTTGGCCGGGAAAACGTGAATAAACCTGGAAGAATTAGAAATCAGTGTGCGCTTTGAATCTTGAATAAGAAATCACAGAATGATTGTGAATAAAAATCACAAGTAGATGACTGTTCCAGGTTCCTCAGCAAGGCAGAGAAGACAAGGTTTATCTGCCCAGATGAGTGTTCCCATTTGAAGTGTGCCAGGTTTGCACCCTCTAGAGAAAATCAGGGAGTTCATGCTCAATAGTTTAGAAACTGATTGTGACCTTGGCTGGTAACGAGGTGCCCATCAGGCGGCTCTATCACTCGCCCCCTCAGCAGGACAACAGAGGGAGAAAATAAAATGGGAAAAAAATCATGGGTCAAGATAAAGGCAGTTTAATAAAGCAAAAGCAAAGGCCGCATGCAGAAGTAAAGGAAAATGAGAGGTTTGTTCTTCCCATCAGCAGGTGGGATGTCCAGCTATTTCCTGGGAAGCAGGGCTTCAGTATGCGTAGCTGTTGCTCCAGAAGACAAACACCGTAATACCAAATACCTGCAATTACCCCCGCTCTTCCCCCACCCCACCACCCTCCCTTTCTCTTAGCTTTTATTGCTGGGCAGCCATTATATGGTATGGAGTATCCCTCTGGTTGGTTTGGGTCGGCTGTCCTGGCTCTGTCCCCTCCCAAGATCCAGCCCACCCCCAGCTGCTGCGGAGGGGAGTATGTTGGAGCGAGCCTCGGTGCTCATCAACACCAGATTAGCTACCAACAGAGAAAGCACAGCGCCATGAGGGCTGCTGTGGGGAAAATGAACTCCATCTCAGACAGACCCAATACACAGATAATGTCAAATCTTTGCAAAATTGATAGGATGTCCTTGCTCTGATTTTGAAAGGAAGGAAGAGTCCAGACCAGGAAACTAAACGGTATAGATGTAAAATAATGTGAAGTTACCTTTATGCAAAGTCTGAAAGAGAAGAAGCCTCTAGGTCATCTCTTAGTTTCTAATTATCTATGCAGAAGCAGATCTTAATTGCAAGAGATTTCACTATCAAAGGAAATAAAATAAAACTTTCAAATGTTGACATTTGATCACTGATTTTAGGATATTTCCTGTCAGTCTCCACATCAGGAATATGAAGATACTGATCCTGTTGCACAAAGCACAGAGAGCAGCAGTTGAATATAATTATAGTTTTGGTCACTGCTATTAGAGAAAGAGATATTCAGGCTAAAACAGATGCAAAGAAGGGCTGCCAAGGGGAAGATTTAGGAGAGCATGGTTTGTTTCATCTAACAAAACAAGGGCAGGAAGGAGAGTACTTGCTGCTGTTTAAAAATACTTCAGGAAGGAAAAGATAGTGAGCTGTCTTACAAAAGGACAACACTTGCATAAAACCAAAGGTACTTAAACTGATCAGAAATAAATTCAGCCAGAAAACAAAATTACATAAAGCTATACAGAGGAATAACAGAGTAAAAAATAACCTGGTTTAGTGTACATTTTAGAAACTTAGCTCATGAATGAGGTTCTGTAACGCCCTGTGAGAGTAGCTACAGTCTCCAGGGCAAACTGAATCCTTTCTAACCTATGTGGCAGCTAAAAACTCATTAACCCCTTATAAATAAGAGAATCCATAGGCTTATGGAAGCTTCTAATAGCTCCTTCTCATTAGGCGTAAGGATTATATCCCATCTTTGATTCCTCACTTACAGAGCATTTCGTTTATTTTGCTTTCCTTGCCTAGCTGGCAAGGGGAGCTGACAGAAGGTGAAGGAATACAAGACACATCAGCAGGTGAAGAAGAAATCTGGCGTGTGCTTACTGCTCGTTGGCACCATTAATTTTTCATCAGAGATTAAAATTCTTATATGCTGCTGGCTCAACAGATAGTGCTGCTTATCTTCCACTAAAAGACTGTTCTCAGAATCACAAGTATTAAATACAGGCAGAATCTTTTGCAGTGGAGGCTGTGTTAAGGCTTCCTGTTTCTGCTGAAGGACTCTGAGCTCCCATTCAGCTGCGATATCGAGCCCCTGTTGGCTCCTCGCTCCCAGCCTCCTTATTTCCATACCTGCAGCCACGAGCGCTCCTGGTACGTACCAGTTAATTCCAGGGTGACACCTGGTACAATACTTTCCTGATGCCATTCACTGTTTGCAGATAGTGAGATAACAAAACAAAAAAAAAATAATGATTGTTGTTTCTTCAAGATTCAACAATTAACAATTTAATAAAATTGGCAGACCTCAGTTCCTCCTCAGGGGGAACCGTTAGCAACTTCCAGCATAATATAAAGATGAAAAAAGTACTGAAACACTCCTATACTTCTATCGCTGGTAATGCATGTTTAATCTTCAGTAACAATGCAATTTTGCTTTTTATTTAAGATTTTGTTTAATATATAGTTTTCTCATAACAATATCATCAATGATTATTTTACCATACAGTAGCATTTTGAAATCTTTACCTTTCAGGAAGAAGCTATCATATAGTATTTTCATGTAAAACCACAGAAATAACCTAGACAGGTTACTAATACCATTAAAACTCAATATGGAGTTCAGCAAATTTATGATTTTAGCATTTTAAACCTTTTTTTTTTCCATTTTCAAAACACTGTAAACTGAAAAGGAACATCTTTTTGTGATCACACCATTTTTTTTAATTAAATGAGGTAATAATCATCACAGTAAGTATTATAGGGAGACCGTCTTCCACAATGTCTCAAAATTATCAAAATTTTGATTTTGATGAGCAAACTCCCAGAAGTAATTTCTTAAAAACCTCATCTGTGGCCACTTTGGGGCATAATTTCAGCAAAACTGCTGTTTGATGCTTCCTCAGTGGCTGCTCTGTAGACATGAGAATTATGGTCTTTTTGTACATCTCATTTGAACACATTTCCAGGCAGGGAAGTCAGGCAGTTGTGGAATGCTTCTAACAACGAAACGAGACATATATCGTAGAGAAAAAAAGCAGAAATATTTGAGAGTTTGAAGGTTGAATAGGGAATATTTCTATCCTCTTACACGGAAAGGCAGGTACCTCAGATACTGCCTAAAATGTGGAGTCAAAGGAGAAAACCATTGGCACTACTAAATCTGACTTCAAAGCGTTACTTATAGAGCGTACTAAGACATAAGCATTGTGTCCATTCTTGCTGGTATGTTTCTTGCTAAATATTGGACTTAAAACCATCACCAAGCAGGTCTGAACAATACTGAGGCAAATCTGTGTCTGAGTACAGCAGGAAAGACAATAATATTTCAAAAGCAGACTCAGTTTTAAATAATTTGCACTACATATGCCGTAAATCCTTGGGAAGAGCAACAGATCAGTAAGGATGGGATTGTCAGGAAGCAAATGTGCTCTGGACAGCTGTTTATTGCGTGGGTTCAGAGATATAAATGGTTGTATCTACTAGAGATAGTAAAAAAAAAAAATAACAAGAAAAAATATTTGCAGCATGATGCTGTATTTCATGCCTGTAGAGTGCATTCACTTTTAGAAAAGGAAAGCTTTTTCTCATCTATTGCACAGAGCTCGGCACACTGCAGCCTCTCAGGTAACCCTCATCTCTTTTCAAAATGGTACAGTTAGAGCAGGCACAGTGTATGAAAACAAATGCTATTTAAAAAGAGACTAGTTTCCAGAACCGAATGTATCCAGCGTGTATTAGATCAAAACGGAGAGGTTGCAACTGCCTTTTGTCAGCAACTGGTACGAGTTGGTTGGAAGGCACTGACAGTGTGGCGCACCCAGAAGGCAGCACTGTTTCCTCACGGTTTCTGCTGTGTGGTCACTCTGTCACTCTGCAAATGGTCCCTGCTGGCATGGGAGACCGCCACAGCCAAACGCAGGCAGCAGTGGGTTACTCAGCAGATATTCTCCTCCTCCACATTTGCGTTGCAGCCCCTTCATCTTAGTAGTCACTCTGACCAGTCAGGGCTTTACAAAATCAAACCCACACAGAAAAAGATACATCTCTTTCCCTCTGGAGATAAAGAGGAAGGCTTAGTTCATTAATACTGTCCAGAACACAATGCCTTTTCTTTCCTCACTCACAGTGGCTGTTTGTAAAGAAGAAGCTCTTGCAGCCAGGGCTCAGAAAACAATACTGCATGGTCACAATAGCCCACAGTTGGATCAAAGTCTCTAAAAGCACCAGAAAGGGCTATTTCTCAGGTCCTCAAAATACTTTGAAATGTCTGATTTCCAGCCGAGATTAGATTGCCAGACCCTAAAGGCATTGTGAAAGATTGGCAGCGTGTCCCTGCAGAAGGTCACCATCGCAAAAGCACTTTGGAAGTGCGGAGTCCTCACTACAAATACACTTCAGCTGACAGTAGGTACCTTGTTCTCATAACTTTTTCTATCAAGAGCATCCCTGACAGACCTAGTGTGACAGCCCAGCTGACAATTAGGGATGTTTGTGAAATGGGCAGTTATTATTAGCATGGAGCTGGTGCCAAACCTTCTTTCTGCTCAAGGCAGTTCCTCGAAAGAAAACTCACATGCCAGCCTTCTGTTCCAGAGAAATTTACTGTACAATAAAACAACAAAGTTCCCAAGCCAGATTCAGTGTTGATAGAGCAGGTTTTCAGGTTTGCCAGGAAGGGAGCATGTTTCCCCAAGCAAGCGAAAGGATAAGCATGGGTGCGGCTCTGCTAACCCTACAAACCACTTGTATGACTTTTGGCTGTCATCGTGGGGTGACATGGGGACAGACAGGCTGCTATTCCAAGTGTCAAGTTTTTTATCATGTGAGATGGCACTCTTTTTCTGTTGGTGGAAAAACATAACTGGTCCCGGTATGTACCTGTGCTGCCACGCTTTTGCAGAGATGTGCTAAGTGGGAAAAGGCTGCACTGCGGAGGAGACATGGAATATGTGCTGGCCATCTCAAACCACTGCAGACCACATGAAGAGATGGCATAGAATGGTAGCCTCATTCCTTGAGGCACATGGCCCCCAGACATCGGCTGGGTCTTTCTCCAGAACCCCAAAGCATTATGGATACTGCCAGAGGCATGCTAAGCAGAGAGAACAAAGGAAACAAACTATCTAAAGCAGAACCAAAGCCTGTACCAAGTAGCAAACAGAACTTCTAATTAGGTGATCAGAAGTGTGTACTTTTTTTTATTATGACAGTTCCTGGACAGCTTTTCTTCCCTAGTTACCTAAGAAAAGAAGAAAAAAAAAAAAAAAAAAAAAAAAAGAATAAAGAGCTTCTTCAGAAGGTAAGTCACCCTGTCAGACTGCATTTGTAAAAACAAACATATTGCATCTCATAAACCCCTTCTCCACAACAGTAAACAGCAGATTAGAAAATGATTGAATGTAGCTGATTTTCTAATCTGATGCAGACATGCTCAAATAGCTTTACAGAGATACAGCACTGCAGCCTTCATTTAGTTTGAATTAAACAATACCTGCTACAGCTAGTCTACATTTCAGTGTTAGCCTCTTGTCTAGAGTCACCTACTGTGAAGGTCAAGAAATCAGATCGCAGAAAGCTCAATGTTAGTATCTCACATCTTTGAGCTTTTATTCAGGTCTATGTCTCAGAGCAGCATATCTCTAATCTCCATGCGTATGCCTCTATCGTTACTAAAACCAGGTGTCACAGTAGATGGTGGCAAGCAGTCTGCTGTGCAGTCAGCTGCATATAGTCTTCCACATCTCTGTGAAGATGTCTAGGATTTCATAGGTTTGCTCAAGACAAGCCATCTTGCCTTATTGCCATCTTTTTTTCAAGGTCTAGAACAATAGTTGTTGTGAATCAAGGTCTAGGTTTACTCCCCTAGGGACAAAAGGAATAACTGCATTTTTATTTGAGTTTCTACCTGAGTACTACTGCTTCAAGATCTTCCCTTTCTCTTTCCCAGAAAAGATCTTTTTATTTCTTTGGCATTGTTCCACATTCTGAAGAACTTGTTTATTTTTTTTTAGTGCTGCTGATGCACCTGTACCTCTAACGCTGCATTTTGAAGTACTGTCTTTAATGATCACATGCCTAATTTTGAAACTAATCCTGCTGCTACAAACAACTGTTAAATGGCTTATAGAACAATTTTTATGCTCATCTATTTCCCTGTTTATTTCTGGACAAGGGTGTAC
Source organism: Pedionomus torquatus (assembly GCA_013398155.1). Classification (NCBI taxonomy): domain Eukaryota; kingdom Metazoa; phylum Chordata; class Aves; order Charadriiformes; family Pedionomidae; genus Pedionomus; species Pedionomus torquatus. Next base: position 48,715 of record VZRU01007815.1, read on the forward strand.
TTGCCTAAGATAGCTCTCTTCATGTTACTTCTTGAATTTGTGCCATAGAACAAAGAATGATAAAAGCGTTATAGCAAAAAAAGCCGTAGCATTGTCTCTTCTGTTCAAAAACATCAGTGTTACAGCATTTCTAAACCTCTGAGTGGAGCACAAATGTCTCTCAGAACAACAGATAATTGGAGAAATTAGAAAATCATTATTACATAGCTAAAATAACAGAACATAGGGTGCTAAGGGACTGATTTTGGGTATGGTAGAAGGTTCCTCCCTATTCACAATAAGAACAAAAAGTAAATTCAGAAAACAACTGGAGGTCAGCAGAAAAAAAACAGTTTGATGTCCAAGGTAATAGATACAGCATTGGAAAGAAATGTAGATGACAGATGAATCTATTTGGGTTGAAGGCACAGGTTGAAACAGTAAGCCACAACTTCATTTGCGGATTGATTACAGATATTCATATATCAAATATGCAAATTATTGTTGAATACACTAAATAAAAAGGCTATTTAGCATATTTAAATATGCAAGAGAACTCAGACTTAAAGCTATTTCTGTGATCCATGGTAGTGGAAAATAGTGAACATGTGTGTGCACACATACAGAAAAAAAGATTGGATGTCTCCACATGCAGTTAAGAGTTCCCTGCAAGAAGTACAGGCATCCTCCTGGCTCCATTTTAGGGACCATAATAGACTAAAAACTCAGGGAATCAGTCACAGATCCAAAGGTTTGCACCACCTCTCCTAAGGCTGGCTGACTCATCTTGCCTCCAGCTGTGAGCATCAGAGTCTGCCAGCTACACCGGTGAGGGCTAGCACCCGCCTACAGACCACACCACTTCACCTGTTGGGATTCACGGCACCAAGGAGCAACAAAATAGCACATTCTACCTTTATAGGCTTGCTTACACGCTGCCTTTACTGTTAAAGGAATGAAAAATTCATTTGGTATTAGTTTGAATAAACCAGGAAATCTTTGCACCACTGTTGGTGACAAAATATCATGTGGTCTGTTCCGTCACTTCAGCTATCTGATTTGAGGACACAGGACTGGTAACTATGTCAATTCACTTCTCCAAGTTTTCAAAATATTCAGGGGAACTCCTGTGCTGAAGAACCTGCCAGACTCGTGTAGCAGTCAGCATCACAGCAAGCAGGGAAGCGGATTCCAGAGATGGAGGAGGTGAGTGATTATCCTTTAAATGTGAGCCCTGCCTGAGCACTTTGGAAGGAGTTGGGGTAGTTACAGAATGAGACTGACAATCTTACACACAAACTGGAAAAGGTCTCAATTCCAGTGCCAGGAAAGCGTGAACATCAGGGATCATCATTAGCTTAGGGTTTTTTTTTTTGTTTATTTTACTGAGATACAGCACATAGATGGAAGATAACCAAACTTCATGCTAATTGCTGTATGTGATACTAGCTCTTCCAGCAAAGTGCAAATAGCGAGACAGAGAAGACTCATCTTCAGTATTCTTTGCAGAAACTGTGTCACCTTCCTTCAGTTTGTGAAAGGAAAATTATATGTCCTTGACACAATAGGATGGGGGGAAAAAAAAGGAGCTCAAGGACTATGCAGCAAAGGGCAGGGGGTTAGGGGAGATCAAGCAGAAGAGAACATAGTGAAGCAGTTGATTGCTTTGCTGAGAAGAGCTATGCTGGCATACCAGGCATTGAAAGTGATCAAACCAAATACAAAAAAAACCCACAGGCAGAAGCTCATCTACTAGAGACAGAATGGTAAAACTAAATAGAACTGCTTATGTATCAGTGGAACTTTCCATTAGGAATGAGAGGATAAAAGAAGAGGTTTCCTTCTGTTTATGCTGGGGCTCCCACTTGCACATACAACAGGACTTTTTCAATTTCGCTGCACCTCAATTTAATCTCAAAAGCATGGAGAAAATTATTTCCAATGTGAAGTCACCTGTCAGCATTTGGAACAACTTTGCATCTTTTCATTTCAAAATTCCTTTCTTTTGTTACAGGTTTATGTATTACATTTCTTGTGATGCATGAATGCATTGTATTAACTTGTGTTCCACATAGAACAAATTTTACTGAAAATGTTTAGAGTCCTTCTAAGTATTTGATTCATCTGGAGCAGCTTTCTTTGACGTCTCTAAATTCCCAAGTCATACCTAGAGGTCATCACAACTAGGACACTCCCAGGGGATCTCAGCTCCTCTTCCAGGCTTCCCCAAGGACTAGTGATTAGCTGTTGTGGTGATCATCAATCACATCTTCTAAATACCATTTGGTGCTTGGACTATGACAGACACTATGAATTATTAACTAACCTCACTGCTAGATAAAGCTGGCAAGATCACACACCCCATTGCAGTATCCATTGTTACTGAGGTGCTGGGCTGCACAGGTATTGCTCTTTCTCCTATCCTTGGTGGTTTGGCTCTGTTGTATGTTTTTCAGGATCGGAAATATTTTTTTTCTTTGGAATTTTGAACTAAAAAAAAAAACAAAAAAAACCCCAACACACCAAAAAAAAAAACCCACCATGAAGGGTCTTTCACTTAAAGTAATTATAGTTTCTTGGACTTTTAAAATTGCATCGTGATCCTGGTGTGGTGACCAATGCAACAGAACCTTGGAAATAGGTTATGCAGGAAAAAAAAAAAAATAAAGCTGATTAATTGTTCACTGCCCTCTGCTTCAGAAAGCTACAAGGACAATGAACTGATATCTCTCCTCTGACAACCTATTAGAGCCAGACAATTTATACAGAGATTTTCTCGCTTAAGATGCTTCAAAAATTCCAAACATAAGCCATTAAGACAATTGTGTGTTTGGAAATTAAAAGTAATCTCATCCTTAGAAGGCCCAACAGACCTGTAGAACAAGGTGTACCTTAAGCAAGCAGACTAGAAAAGCCCTTTGAGCTTTTTTCTAGTTAAAGACTAAGTATAACTTCAAAAGTACTTAGCTGATGTAATATTTCACCAAAATTTTCCTCTCCTTTTCAGCTTTCCAGGCAAAACCTTTCCTTCCTTCTAAGCCTTACTAGATGTGATCAAAGTTTATACTCATGTTGGGAAAAAGGGCAGACCTTACTCTTTCAGCAACTTTACCCTTTTTCTCTGTCTTCTGAAAGTACTTAAGTGCACGTTTAATTTCTTTGAGTGTGAATCATAAAGTTAATCCACATTATGTATATGCACAATAAACAAGCACATGAACTGTGGATAGGAATAAAGTTTCACTAAAGCAAGAGTTATAGCTCTAAGTTATTATTTGGCATTTTTCAGAATCTTGGAGTTGCTTCCTAGCTGACTTCCATAATGGAGGAACTCCCCACCAAAGATAAACTCTCTTAACCTGTGAGACACTTAGCTTAAAGATGTAACAGGTTAAATCATAAGGTCAAGCTTGACTTTAAGCTCTAATTTTGAAACTGGAGCTGCTTAGTATTCAGCACTTTAGAAGTCCCTTGGATAAACTGCCTGGTGTCTGTAGACATCTTCATGCAGCAGTTTTTCAAGAACCTTGAAACATGAATTACACTGTAAGAGATTTTTAACTGTCTCAGTCAATCTCTTTTTTAATGGAAAAATGTAAACTCTAATCACGCATACAAAATGTGTTTGGTGTTTGCAGACAGTTTAATCTGCTGTGTGAAGGACTTCCTTCCTTTATTTATATAGTAGATAAAACACTGGTCCTGTTGAAATCATCAAATTTCCATTGACTTGGGCCATTTCACCATGTTGAATACAGCTGTCAAAAATGGATTAGTTTCTGTAACATGCCATGGATCACATTAAATACACATTTTATATAATCCTTTCTCTCTCAAGTTTCTGAAAAGTTCCAATGGTCCTTTATATTTCTTGAGATGACCTTCTGAGCATGGCCAAAAGTACAATGGTCTGCATACGCTGGTATCTGTGGGTGCTTTAAAAAGTTCACCCCCCTCTTTTACCTGAAAATTTTGATCTCGGAGCATATCCAACTGATTGACTATGCTCGACCCAAGACCAAGCTGATAGTAATATCTTCTTGTGATTAGAGTTGTCCAGGGTGTTGAGACGTGTTTGACTCCCTTGTCAGCCTTCGCTATGAAATAGAGTATTCCAAAATAAAATGGTGCTGCCATTTCTCCTTCTGGAGGCATTTCACTTTGCAAGGAATTATTAAATACTCATAGGTACAAAAGAGAACACTCTAATCATTAGTCTGGATAGTGAAGTTATTGGGGAGCAGGGAGGCAAGCTGCAAATCTAACTTAAAAAAAAAAAAAAGATACAAAAAAGAGTGAAATATGTGCAGGTATAGGGCTAGAACTCAGGTTTCCCCATACACAGGCAAATACATCATTTTCAGAGCTTCTCTATGTTTGTGTGAAATGTTATTTATGTGTGTAATCTTACTTGCTCTCAATGTTTAACTTTCCTGTACAAGATGAAAAAACATCAATAGGATGGACTGTTCCAGTTCTAGGGTGGAACTAGATGATCTTTAAGGTTCTTTCTAACTCTAACCATTCTATGATTCTGTTATGAAAACTCTGTCTTCATCCTTAGATTCTCCTAGATGTTGTTTGTGCCCTGAGAAGTTAAAGTTCATTAAGCAAACGAAACAACCAAACCCAGACCTCCTACTTCCTTTCTCAGCACTCTCATGATCCAGCCAGTGGAAGACAGAACACCGTCAGCTTCTCTTCTCCATCTGCTCCTCAAAGAAAAGGATGCTCTCTTTTCATTTTGCATTCAAGCATATCATTCCTAAAGGAAGTTTCACCCTTGTGAATCTCTTGCAGCATCTCCCACCAGTTTGGAATATCCACAGTCCTAAAAAGGCAAGATTAAAAACACAGTATTTCCATGTGGCTGTCACTAACCGGCTCTTTGCATAGCCTGCTAGCCTTCTTAGGTGCTACAACTCAGATTTCTTGTAAGGGATGGCTAAGGGTAAGTGACAGCTTATGTATCAGGCATGGCAGTATCTAACTGTAGTCACAAATTGTTTTTTGAGAAAATACTTCTGAAGCCTTAAATCAAGCATTATTTTTTGACAACACATCAGAACACTTGTATGCAGTGACTGTCCTGTACTATTCCGTTGCTAGTCTAGTTCTCAACATATTTTACACAAAAACACACCCTCAGCCTGGTTCTCTGTGAAAGTTTTATTACTGTATACCAATCAGTGCAGCTTTTAATGTTAGACATTATCACTCAAGCTTTTCATCTTGTCTTTGGTCTCTTTTATACTAAGAAATATTCACATTTATGCTACTATAGTAAATAAACACTAGCTTCCAAAAAGTATTAGTCCATCAGTAGGTGTGTTTACCATTATAATATCAGAAGATCCTCCAAAAGAAATCTGAAATGCTCATAAAGAAATTAAACTACAATGAATCTCAAAAGTTGCTCAGTTTTTGATTGTGGGGGCCCTATAATCTACTGACTACAATTAGTCTAAATTGGATTGACTTTCAATTTATTCAGTGGGGTATTCTTCACTGTTTGTGCAAAGTACTTGGCATGCTACACCATGCTCCATTCTGTAAGACCACCAAACAAGTGGGACAGTGGCATAACTCATGTTAAAATCACATGGGTGGCATTCAGCTGAGTAAACGCAGACTTGTACAATGTAGACATTTGCAGCTGAACAAGACACCCGCTGGTCTTGTTACAGTCAATGGAGAGAAACAGGCATTTCTAGGATGCAACTCAGTTCATCATAACATAGACATCTAAAATAGCTTAGATGAATCACACACTAAAAGTGACTATTTCTGGTTCCCTTTATACTCAGTAGAGAGAGTGACTAGATCAGATGCAGACGTTCACATAGTAGACATCTAAAGTTAGGTGAGATGAACAATCCAAGATGTCTTTCCATGTCCCTTAAAAAACGTCTGGTGTAGGAACAAAATGTCAAAGGATTCTTTGGCACTAGCCTCTTCCAATGTATCAGCCCACTGAATATTTTTTTGTTGACCTCTTCCTAAAAACACTTTGCAAACATTCAGGTTATGACTGATAGCCATTACAGACAAGCTTTTGATAGCTTTTCCTGTGTCACAATACTACAATCATATGTCTGTGTATCAACTTTGTGTATTGATTAAATGAACGTGTTGTGTACATGAAGCATGATACCTTAAACAAAAGCTACCAAAAAACCCAAACAAACAAACAAAAAAAAAACCCCACAATGCTAACACATTAATACAGAAGAAGGTGAATCAGGGTTGATACTAAAGCAATATGAAGAATAAAACACAATTTTTGGAACTGCCCATCCATGGATATAATTGCAGCAGGCAAAATGAGAAGAAATGCTACAAAGAGTAGTATGATGATTACAGAAAAGAAGCAAAGCAGGAGAGAACACTGCAAGCTAATATTCTTTCAGCCACACAACTTCTCTTTATCATAATGGATGTAGTTGTTTACGCCAAGAAGCCCACCTGTTTCTTTTTGCTTGGTGCTACCATCCTACTGCCAGTATAGATGGCATTTGTCCACAATAGTGGATGCCATCACCGGCAGAAGTAGCTCCCAGTTCTGTAATAGGCTGTATAAAACTTTGAATTTACTTGTTTACTGGCAATCATAGGTATGCCACCATTTGGAAAGTTCTGCTTTGTGCTACTGAATGTGTATTTGTTTGTCTCATAATACATAAAATATGGAGCTTAAATTCTTAGAGGAATCATAAGCATATATTCAAGGGTGTATTCATACCAGCTGCAAAATTTCAGCCTAATCACACATCAATATAGAGTTGGGTTTTACATCCTCTCTGCAACAGTGAGATCTGTTAATTTATTTGGTTTCCGTGGTCTAACTTGCACCAAGTGGTTTGCCCATTGGATTGTGCTTATAAAATCTGGTACATTCGCTGTCCAAATACTAACCAGATCTTTGTTCCTACATTTAGAAGAAAGTTAAACTTTCAGCTTAAGTCTTTCCCCTGAAGTGTGCTGAAGTTCTTCAGTCCACCTCCTACAGGTTTGGCTCATGGTGTTCCCCTGGAAATCTGGCAAGCACGCAAAAAGATAGCTGTCTGAGAAATCATACTTCTCTCAGCATTTTATACCCGTTTTTTCTTAATGCCATGAGTAGCTACATATTCTCCTTCTGGAACACAGTATCTTGGAAGAAAAGTCAGGCAATATCCTAACATTTTAGGTCCCCTGTTTACTCATTGCTGAATGTATACTTAGACAGTACTGGTTTGTATTTAAGATTAAATAAATCAGTTGGGGATGTGGGAGTTGTATAGCAAGAAAAATGTAAGCAAACAAACAAAAGAACACTTAGGGATATAGAATATATTCAAGCACTTCTCACTCCTCCTAAAAAGGATTTTCTTCACATCCATCTAATCTCCTTTGCATATTAAAGTCTCAAACAATAATATCCTGGCCTCACATTGATAGGAGCTTGAATATCTCCAAAGTCTGAAGCAGTAGTGTCTGACTTATTGTTTAACCCTTGGATATTTATATGCATGTGCTATATCATTTATAGAATCTGTTATTCATCTACAGTGTTGTTTTTCAGTAGGTCAGCTGTTCAGATTTAACTTGTCAGAGATGTAAAGGGGTTTCTGCAGAGATGCTGGGTAAGGGCTTTTCGCTCATCTTGGGCACTGCGTTTTGCACTATTAAGTAAGTTACCACTGCAGAGTTCACCTTGAAAGCTTCTTCCCAAAACGTATAATAAAGAGTTAACCACTATAAAAGTTGCCACCTTGCAACGCACATAAGTCTGTTCCTAAAAAGGCTGATCTAAGAGCAAGTTCAGCAGTAGCAGATAATCACATTTACTACGTTAAATGCAGACTTGGAATAATGTTAAGCAATACTAAACATAGCCCAAAATGGTATTAAAACGCATTCTGACATTTTGCATTACATGAACTGCAAGATACGAAAGGGCAGGTGAGCACCACGAGCACCTCTTGACTGTGAGGTCTGTCTGGAAGAACCCGCACCGAGGGACTCTTCTCCAAACGATGTCATCCACGGCTTCCCTCTAAATGATCGCATCCAAGCCTCTGACTTCTTGAACTTGTGAACTGGAAATTTAACCTCGTTGAATTTTGCCCCGAGCGGTGAAGGCGGCGCTGGGCCGGGCCGTGGGCAGGGCTATTTGCGGCAGCGGCCGCCGAGGAGCCCACCGCCCCCGGGAGAAGCCGGCAGCGCAACCCGCTGTCTTTCCGAAGGCAGTTTAATTTACTGTATTGTCGTACCCACAGCAGCCGAAACTATTGGCTCCGACCCTGCCAACACCCGTGTTGGGCCACACGCATGCGAGCAGCGCTACCGACTTCCACAGGACTATTCTCGAGTGTAAAACAATATCCTTGTCTCCCGTTTGGGAACTAGCCGAAAGCGTCTATTTCGAGGGGCACTGCCGGGCTAAAATAATGCCTCTATTTAAAACGCCGCCTTTGGCGCGGCCCTGAGGGGAGGGGGTGCCCGGGCCCGCGTCTGGCTTTCCCCGGCCGGGGCAGTGGCCCGGCCGTTGCCCCGCACAGGCGCTGAGGAGACCGGTGGCCGGAGCGGCGGAGCGAGGGGGACTGGGAAGGCCGAGACTTGCAGAGCCACGACGCCGAGTTGACTCCGTTTTTTACCCAGGTGGCGGAGAGAGGCAGGGAAGGGGCGGCCGGCGGGACGCGCTACCTTCCCCCGGCGATGCCCAAGATGGAGGCCGCCGCCCCCGCGCGCCGCCTCAGGTGCGAGGCACCCGCCGCCGCCCCGCCCC
>VZRU01007815.1:66263-129150 GCA_013398155.1 Pedionomus torquatus
GCATCTGGGTTTTTGAAATATTCAATTAAAGTTATGAGACTTGACAACTCTCTACAAGGGCTGAATTCTGTCCCTTAAATGCAGTGACAGAAACACTGTTGTTGAGAATGTACAATAGCTGTAATCTGTTGGAGGTTAAATGGGTGCTGGGGCTAATGCGAAAATCAGCATTAGTAGGAAGGCTAGCCTTTATCTTCATGATGTTATATAGACCCTTATGGGTGTTTTCTCTTCTGAGATAAAACTTTCCCAGAAGAGTCAAAGATTTCAGTGAGTTCTGCCTCTCTCTCACTTAGATGAGTGAGTTCAGATTTCAAACTAATACATGGCTTCCTGCTAATTAAAAAAAACCACATATTAATTGGAATGGAAGAGATGAGAGTAAGAAAGTGCTGAAACCAGAAGAAAGTGTGAAGACAACAAAGTGAGGGGAGACAGAGCAGAGGAGAGGTCTATTTAATTACATGCAAATAACTACTAAAGGAATAGAGCAACAATGTGGTGTTTACACAAACAAAACAAGGTATAATTTTAATGAATGATGGCCATAACTATGAAGTATTGTCTGAATTGTCAAAGAATTAAGTTTAAAAAAAATGCAAAAAAGCACGAGCTCTGTAGTCTTTGAGAAGAATCTTGCGTCTATTCTTTGTCTTGCTACTCACAAGTGGAAAAGTGACTTTTCTGATGATGATCTAGGCTCCCATGATTATTCTACACACTAGAAATATATATATGTAAAAAAGACCTGAATTGTGACAGAATGGTGATATGAAATTACTAGTCTGCCACTGACTTATCCTGGATGGTAAAGGATGGAGTGAGAGGTTTGTTTCTGAAAGCATGTCTATAAAACTATTTGGATATTTGCTTTCCTTAGTAGGAGGTTTTATCTGTGGTCGTGGGAAATAATTTGTAATTCATAATAGTGAGCTAATGTACTACTTTGACTAATATTTTTTTTAAAACAATTCAGATTAGTGGAATTATGAATTTGCATTTCATAATTAATTATTTGGACAATTAGATTATTTTCCCCTAGTTTCAATGTTACTTTAGGTTTATAGCTTTAAAAAAAATGAACTAAATTGATGTTGTATTGGTGTTGCCTTGAAATACAACTTGGAATTTAAAACGCTTTATGTACTTTTAAATATTTTGCAGTTCAACATTAAGTATTACCTATCAAAAATAGAGCTGCTTATAATTTTTAACACCACATATGACTGGAGAAAACAACCCATCAGTTTTCTGGTGGAATACAACATGTAACTCAGCCTTTGCAATGTAATTAAATTCCTGAACACTAATCCTGAAACAAAGACTTGCGAGGAGTCCAAAATGAAACGCTTTAAAGTCTCTAAGTAGAACCCAGAAGAGCAACAATTTTTAATTCCCTTCACTGCTGTTTCTACCATCCTATGATAGATTTTTAAATACCTGCTATTTGGGCACAGGTGAATAATTAGTATGTAAATCTTACTTTGAGTACAATTGTGTAATAGTAAGCACAGAACTGTAAAACAAAACTAGAAGGTTCCTTTTAAGAAGGCTTACATACTAAAACATAATTAGACAGTCAGACTTTGAAGTATCTTAAAACCTGTGTTTGTTGTATGATGACTTCTGAGTTTTCATATAAAATTATTTTGCAAATTTCTGTATGTTCTTTGAGGTTGTGGCTATCTGTCCATATGTCCTAATGAGACTCTAATTTATGATTACAGCTCCTAGACAGAATTAATGGGTACTACGCAGCACAGTTCTTTAGCACTTATGTTTTTAAAGAATATTTAAGCTTACTCCACTAAATATATTCATATTTATCTGAAAAATATTATTATTTTACTGTTCAGTATCACCATTTAAAAACAGTTTGGGAAAGGACACATTTAGTGTAAGTATTCCACTTCCAGAAGAATTTAATGTAGCGTACCTTGCTCATCAAAAGTTTTCTTTGCTACTAACAAAGCTGGATTTGAGGCCATTAATTTTACTGGGGTTGTGGAAAGGAAAACTTGGATTTATATCCATCTAGTTTAATTCTAAGTAGTGCTTCACTACTGGAAGGCTGACAACTACATTGTAAAGAAAGTACAATATACCGCAGATGACTGAGGGAGATGGTAGAGTTTGGACAACCAGCATGGCCAGGTTATCCTCACTGCCTTGATCTTCACCGTGAATGGATGATAGTATGTTAAAATAAAATTATTATATGATAGTATGTTATAATCAAATTATTAATTAACAAACTCAAAACTCAATGATAGAAAGATGATTTTGTTACGTTTTGAAGGGAGGAGGTGGAGCTTCCTTTACACATCCAGCCAACTGTCCTGAAAGTTGATAATGGTTTTAATGTTACACTGGCAATTTGTAATCTTTAGAAGTACTGTCATATAGTAGCTTTAAATAAAAAGCTTTCTATTATTTATATTTCTATTTATTTTCCAAGCTGTGGTTTCTGCTAAGGTTAATTTATTTGTATTTATTTTTCAAGTTGTGTTAACTATAGTATAAATGTAGAAGTGTCCAAATTGGCTTCTTGGGAGCAAGCTTAGGCCAGAGAAACAGGAGAGTTACTTCTATGCAGTGCTGTCTGATCTGAGGTCAGTTTTAGGCAAGAGATTTGTGTTCGTTCATAGTCAACAGTATAACTGACTTCTTTGGCACCAGTTACACTGAGTGTTCTTCTGTAGCTTAATACATGTACACATGTATTATCCCTATGTCTGTGGCTTGTTTTTTGTGTGTTGTGTGTTTTGTTGTCTTTTTTTTTCCCCTCCTGATTCTGACTCCTTTACTGTCTTGGATGATTGAAAATTAATTGTACTGGTTTTAAGGTTGCAGAGGGAGGGAAATGGTGATGGGAATGATACCTTGTGAAGTGATGACTGTATTGTACATCAGCACCAGTTTCCAGCTGATCCTAACGTGTAATCTGTGTCTAAGATGTACTGCTACCCATCACTATCAGTTCAAGACAGTCACAGTATAAAGGTTCTATCTAAGGAAAACTGTTGGAATCACTTAATGGTGTATATAAAGAAATAAAAAAAAAAAAGAAAACTTGGATTGTTTTTTTTCAAGTTGTGGAGTTGATTACATTTGGACTGATGTGAGAATTTGTAAGTGATAGATGCAACCTTCACTTGGAAAACACCGTTCTTAATCCTGTCTGGGTACCATTTTAAAGTACTTGCAGGATCATTGGTGAAACAGTGAATTTAGAGAAAAATGTAAGAGAAGTGTATGGAGTTTCATTTTTCCATCTGGTTTCATTACTTTAAGATGACATTAAAATGTCTCAGTCTTTAGGGCTTTCTTGAGTCTGCCCTCTATGTAAAATGGAGTAATGCCTCTAGGATTATTTTGAAGCTTGAATTAGGCTTTTGATCACTTTCCATCCTATATTTCAGTGCAACTTTCGTAAAACAAATATTTCTAGCTATTTTGCCAGAAATTTTAATCTGGAAACCATTAAGGAAGCAACACAGATACAGAGCAGGCAAATGTTGGGAAGTGATCGTAGTATTTTCCTTGAAAAAGACAATGTAATCCTTTGTCTCCAAATAACTTTCCCAATACAGTTACACAGTCAGACAGATGTTTGCTTAGAGGTTGGATGGGAACAGGAATTGACTGGTTTCTGTTCTCAGATAGGGTCTGGTAGACCTTTACTGGATGGTGATGGGATTCTCTTCTGCTGGGTTAGATGAGATTCCACAAAATATTTTGTGCTGTTTGTACATTATCTGTTTTTCCCGGTTACATTAAGCTCTATATGAAACATTTCCTGTCTGTCTTGCATATATACAGGAAACTACTACGTAACCAGGAACAGTTTGGCTTTGGGGAGTCTCTGGGAATGTTGGATTCTCAGCCTGGGCTGCTATTCATACATTTAAGCATGGGAAGGCTTGGAAAACTAACTGGATTCTCTGAGGGATCTTTCTGAGAAGTGTTAGTATAATAATTGCACATATTTGTAAATGTAGCTCTCTGTGTTTGTGTATAGGAAGAGTGAAATCCTGTCCTCATAACTTAAACTCATCTGTACCAGTACAGTTCAGTATAGAGTAGCAAGCCAGCCTGCCCAGTACAGCTTTGGTTTTTTCATTTTGCCTCAAGATGAGAAACAAGAACTCTCTGAAGACCAGGCTGATGAAGTCCTTGTCTGTCTTTCGTTAAAAGCATTAAGGAAATTTCAGGATACTTATCTAACTTAGACTTTTGTCCTGTGCTGAACGGGTTGGGAGGCAAGTGTTTAAATCGGATGACTTTCAGAAGTCTCCTCCAACCTTAACTACTCTCTAGTTCTGTTATATGTCCACTCTCCATTTCATAGCAAGTCTGTCTGTAGTTCTTCTGTGGGTGGAAATTTCAGAAGTATTGGAAGGAAGAACGGTCTGTTCTTCCAGTGATCATGGCACAGAAGAAGTGAGAGATCTTGGTTCTGGTTTTTTGCTGACCTTCATGGGGTTCTTGGTCAGTTCTGTTGTCTGTGTGGTGACTGCCAACACCCAGGGTATGCGACATGAAAGTTTCCATCTGCTCCAAGCCCCTGCGTGACAGGGAATGACTGGGAGAGTTGGTGTGCTAGATCAGTCCCTAACAAGCCTGCATTCTGTAATAAATCATCACCAGTCCTGCTCAACCAGCTTTTCTCATGTGGAACTTGAAGCTGCATTTCCCATCCTTAGGTATGTGCTCTAACTCCCAGCTAAGGAGAAACTGTACAAGAGTAACACCGTTTGTGCTTCTCAGAAGTAGTTGTAATCCCTGTCCCATCAGACTTTTCCAGTTCTCCTAGACAGTTCTCATGTAAACTAGAGGTGCTTAATCACATCTACTTAGCCATAGAGTGTTACACGGACAATAAGTGTTTATCTACCCAGAATATCTGCTTCTGTGCCCAGTGGGATGAATGAAGTCAACTCTAGGAAATCCTGAGGCTGAACTGGAACTTGTGTGGAGTATTTCGATATCTGCCTAAATCCTGGGACTTTTTTGATGCTACAGACTGAGTTGCTGTTCAGAATTTAAGTGAAATAAGGTGAGTTAGCATAAGATTTAATATTAACTTTCCACCCTAAGGTTATAATCTGTTCTATTAATAGCAAAACTTTGTGTTACCATCTCCCATGGATGTGAATAATTCACCAAACTGGAACATCAGGCTCTAGTTTGATTTCCTAGGACAAGTGGTGGCAGTTCTCTAATGTAATTGGTTTGCACTAAAAGACTAAACTTGTTTGTACTACTGTGCCGTTTATGTATACTACAAATGCTATGAAAGACCATGAAATAAAGGAAAAACCCAAAAGCAGCTCTACTACATGAGTGCAACTCCTCGTTTGGATGTTGCATTTGTGAATAGAAGACATTGATTTGATGTCACAAGTATTTTTAACAGGATTACAAAATGCAAATAGCATTATGTAAGAGAGATTACCTATGGCTTTAATACAGGATTGTTTGTAAGCCAGAGGCTACATTTTGCTGGGTTATATATGTTTGTTTATAGTTGAGCACATTAGGATTAGGCTCAGCAGAATACCATTTTCCAAATCCTTGATAATTTCAGGTTAGAGGACTTCATTTTTTTAATTTAAATTTAGGAACTTAATCTGAGTTGTGATTATCTTTTTTTTTTTTAATAGCTTTCAAGGTGAATAGCTCCTTTGTTTAGGATGATTATGAACAATCTGATTTGTGTAGGTAGAAATGGAAATTGTGGTTGTCCATCGTACTGCCTATAACTTCCCACCCACCCCCCCCTTCAAGTTAGAGAGCCACTTGGTCTTTTGTGTTGTTTCTGGAGCCAAATAAATTTCAGCATAAAGTATATGGAAACACGTCACATTGCCAAGCAAATTGTTGAAATGTTAGTTTTGTACTGAACCACAAGGAAAATCTTACAGACAGCTGAACTCCAAATAATTTCTAAAAGGCCTCATGTGTACAGTACCACAAGTTCTTGACCTTTTAGTGAATGAAATTTCAGGAGGCTTACACAGCTGGCACAGAACAGCTTCATGTGACTCTGCATTGTTGTCATTGCTTTATGATCTGAATGCCTGAAATGTGCCACTCCCTATGAGACAGACATGAGAAAGAAAGTCTCTTACAAAGGTAATGTTTCCTTTTGGAAAGCTGAAATGTTTCATGTTCTCAGCAGCCAAGTTTTCCTATTAACAGACCTAACAGGAAGCATGCTTTTTTGTCCTCCCAAAGTGGGTTCAATTTTTGTATTTCACAGTAGTTTATGCCCAGTTTCATTCAAATATGTTGACATCTTCTAGTTTGTGCACCAAATTTCTTCCAAACCTTTATTACCCTGGTGTTTTTCCCAGGGAAACATTTGGCAGCATTACAGGTTGCATTTAATATTTACAGGCCAAGGAAGTAAAGTAGGCATTTCAGAGGGAGAAAAAAAAATCGTTTAAGCACTTGTGAAATGTTAGTATTGTGCATAAGTACGCAAGCAAATAAACCCTGAAACTATAGATTGCATGTAGGTAGTTTCTTCCTTGTAACTTAAAGAATAAAGGTTTTCTCATATTTTGTGACTTGTGCTTTTATCTCTTATTACAACGAGATATTTTTCCCATTGGCTTAGTTTTCATTTCTGCAGAGCTCTGCTCTATGAGTACCAAAACATAGCTTCCAAATGCTGCAGGCCATAAGGAGTTTGAATGTCATGGAGATTATCAGAGCCTATCCTTTTAGAAGATAAATTCCTGTAGTATTCTCAATCTGCCATTTCTAGGTAATATTCAGATGGATAGTGATGTACTCCACAGGGGAATGATAATTATTTCTGAGAGACCTGAGAAGTGGGATGCTGACTTTCAGGATGTTTTGATGGTGATAACTTCTGGTAAAAATTGGCTGGAAGGCACCTTAAGAAAAGCTCCTTTTAAGTGATTACATGCAATTTATGTTCAAAGTGACAAAAATACAATGTGGTATGAACTTTCATGTTGCTTAAATACCAAGAAAGCAGCTGAGGAAATCCATGGCTTCCTGCTAAGCTCAGCTCTCCCCATACCCTTCAGATTAAAGTAGGCTGGAGGGAGTCCTACAGACATTGTGTGACGTGTTTTTAAATGACGGTCTGATCAAGGACGTACCTGTGATTTGCATGGCTTTCACATCCCTGCTCTTTAATATATGGGACTACTGGGAGTAACACTTTCTTGTTGCGCTCATACTTGGTGTTCTGAAGTGCAGAAAGTGCTGAAACGGAGGAGGAGAACAGTGTTTGGAAGGGGAAAATTAAATCTCTATGAAGTCATTTGGCAGCTTGCTCTAGGCAGTAGTGATGCAGTCAGTTCCTTTGGGTGAAACTGAAGTGTGGATATTCCCATTGAAACAGGATTATGGAGTGGTGACTGAACATAGTTCAGTAACTAAGTCCTCTGTAACAAAAATAAACTTTTAATTTTTTTTTCTCCTGACTTGTCCTGTGTTCCCATGCTAACATGAGACCTTTAAAAGAGTTTATGGAAAAGGTATTTGAGCAAATAAAACCCTCCCATTAGGTTACGTAGCAAGTACTATTAAAATAACTGATGAAAATTGTATTTCAAAGTGACAGGTTTGAAATGTCTGATATATTCATTGCAATATAGTCTAATCAAGCTCTCTGTCTGTTCTTGTGGTCTGTAAGTCTAGTTCCTGATGAGACTGAACTGTTCACTCTTTTTAACCTGCATGATTTAGGCCTGCATAAGATGCTTAAGCAAACGTTATAAAATAAACTGGAAGATGGAGAGAATAGTGAGAGCTCTGTCATATGGACACTGGCTTATCTTCTTTGAGGGATTAATATTGGTGCACTTGTTAAACTTTGAGAAGTTGTTCCCTGTGATAAATAATCCGTGGGAGAAAGTGAAGTGGGAGGAAATACATACAGTGCAGCTCCTTCTCTGTTCTTCCCTTCTTCCCATTGCATCCTCAGCTGGCTCTGAATGGGCAGGAGGAGGAGAAAAAATATCTTTCTGAAATGGTTTATGCAAGTCATTACCAAGTCTTTTTTTGTGCTGAACCTACTCAATTTGTAAAAGGTGAAATGATACTTGTTGAATATTTGTGGCCACTGAAATGTTTATCACTTCATTTAATACACAAAACTCGGGTATCTACTCTGGCCTTGAGTTGTAGGGAATTATTTAAAATCTAAGGGGTTTTATATACAGATATAAAAAATGACAGTGGGGTGAGAAGGAGAAAGTCCTGCTGCTTTTGTCTTATAAAGGCTGATTTCATGGTTTTGTACAAAAGGTAGTTAGTGTTCTAAACATGAGTCACTAAGCTTAACTCTTCTGTGATTCTTCCTCTGAATTTTCATTTTTCAGAGTGAATCTTGCCCTTGTATGTGCATCTGTTCAGGATTAATATTTTCACTGCAGTTGAAGTAAAACTTAAATTCAGCATCAGTCTTTTAAATTAGGAGATGTAGTTTGTCTAGTATTATTGTGGGCCTTGCTCTAAGGCTAGTTAAAACTACCACTTATCTTGTTTTTTAATTGATTTATAGTTTGATATGAGAAGCTGATATTCTCATGGGTTTGTAACGTCTTTCTTGATTAACTATAGCTCTAAAATTTATCTGTTAATCATGTATATTGATACATATTGCCTATGACACATGGGATACAAATTAAAAGTCTTTTAGATAAAGAATTTTCTGGCTCTTGTACCAAAGAACACAATAGTTAGCACATAAAGATATATTTAGTATTTGCACATATGGTTTGACATGTCTTGGTTTTGAGTGCTTCCATCCACTGTCAAATTTGGCATTTATTATTAATGTAACTTTAGATTTTTTTAATTTTTTTCTCTCTTGTGTCATTCATAAATATAACTACTTTTTTTTTTTTTTTTTCCAAAAGAAACCTTGTTGGTAGTGTCTGGGTAATCTTGATGAATGAATGGGACTGTCTGGTTCTTGGAATAAATGGTCTATTGGTATTACACAATCCAGACCCTTTAATGAGTACGTACTTCTCCAGAACTAAGCATGTATCTCCCCTTCTTGCCTCCAAGTGCAAAACACCTTCATGAAACTAAGGATATGAGATGATGTAGCCCTTCACAACCGTTACTAGTTTTGGCTTTTCCAGAATGTACCCTGAAATAGTACTCGGCAGCTTCTGTGCTGCTTTTTGATCTAGCTGAGCAGTCTACAGAGCATGTGTGACACAGACATACCTAGTATGAAGCACAGTGCAAAGAGGAGGTTTGATGTCCTGAAGTCAGAAATTATTTCCTTTCATTTGGACTGATGCAGAGGGAGGGTAAATATGATATATAGATATATAAATAGAGATATATAATAGATTAACTGCAGAGTGACACTTGCTAGATTCCACCATGTCTTTACCCCATAAGCTCATTTAAACAAGAGAAATCCCACCTCTGCAAAGACTGAGACACGTGACAGCTCTTCTTACTGGTACAAATCAGCAAGAAATTGGCAGTGAGTTGTTAAGCAGTGACTTTGTGAAGCTCTGAGGTAAATACAGCAAATGTCTATCCGATTTTTTTATCATCATCTCAAACCAGTGCATAAATTGAAGCTTTCTTCCTCTGGGAGCAGAAGGGTGCCTGTCTGCCTGGGGAGGGCAGAACCACTGTTCTTGAAGCTCTAGAAAAGTTAAGTCCTAATGCTGCATTTCATTCTTCCTGGATGCAGTGTTTCCTTGGAGAGGCTGACATGGCTCTCTGACCAAAAGGTCACAGATCTGTTTTATGTTGTGGATGTGAGTATGGCGCTGATCTACCCTGTTTTCCAAAGCTGTTAAACTAGTGCAGCCCAGCTTATGTTACTGCTTATTCAGCCTTTTCTAAGAATTCAAACAATTAGCTATAGATAATGTCACCTAATTCCACTGTGAAATAAAAGAGAATGGGTGGCCAAAAACTTCCTGACGAGCTGTTTTTGCTTCAAATAATGCAAATGAAGCATCCTAACCCAGTGAGCAGGGAGCTTTTCTCTTGTAGCCACAGGTCTTTGTTCCCTTTTCTGACAGACTGCATATCCTTTCATCTCTGTGATTAATAGAGCTACTACTATGGTCAGTCTGAAATGGTATGTGTATGTCCAGCTGATGTTGGTCTCTTGCATTTAGGAAGTCTCTGCACAAGCATGTTTAGCTGTCTTTATGGCTGAACTTGTTACAGGTTGGTAACAGGCTACAATAAGTTTAAGTTCAGATTACTGCTTACTCCAGTCCCTTTGTCAGAGATGTGAGGAAAAACTAGTATCTCTGCATAACAGAAGTGTTAAATGTAATGCATGAGAGGGAATACTTAGGAGAAAATATTTTTTAACAGCAAGTTATGTCATTGTGATCTTTTCCCTAATTACTTTGAGAAAACAGAAGTTGGACTCAATTAGTTTGTGCTTTTTGGTGAGTCTTAGTGAGACAGTATCTGTATCCTAAAGCCAGACAGTGTCTGTATCCAAGGCCAATTTTGCAGACCTACGTTTGTCTATTAAAAAGAAGTCACCTATTAAGATTATACAGTGTTATTTCTAAGAAGAGAAATAACGATTTCTATAAATGAGCAAAAAGGTAAGACTGGAAGATAGTTTTAAAACATGTTTTCCAGTTTGTCTGTAGATATTTTTTTTTTTTCCCCCTGAGATATGAGGGGGGAAAAAGAGGTTTTTGAGGGACAGTAGAAATTACACACCAAGTGCAGATGCAGTTATGTCAGGGATTTATACTGTAAATATCAGATATGTATATACAATGTACATAAAAAAGGTCCTGTTTTTCTGCTGCTTTCTGAATACTTGGTTTGATTTTATTTTTTTTTCACCCAGTGATGAAGGTTGCACTTGCCTTTCTTAAACACTAACCATAAATGATTCATTCTTGATTTTTTTTTTTAATGCATTCAGAACTCATTTGATAGCTAATTCTTGCTTGACTTTCTTACAATATTTTGTTTGCTGACTTCATACTGGAAAGCTCTTTTTCAGTTACTTGAGGTCAGTCCTTGTCTTTATAGTTAGAATGATTTGGGAACACTAGACGGCTGTGAGTCTGCTCTTTTTGCAGGTTCTTTCTGATTATGTTGAACTGTATAAGCCTGAGTGGTTCCCTGTAGGACTCAGGATAGCCTCCTTTCCCTGTGTGACATGATTGGCCAGTTAGAATTTTGAAGCCACGCCTTTCATGATAAGCAGAATCAGTAATGAAGGCTCCAACTTTGTACTTTATCCTCTCCATTACTTAATGCTTAGTTTGCATTAGCAACCCTTGTTCAGTAGCAATAACTGCTGTTGGATACTGTTCCCTGGTTGCTGTTGTTTTAACTTGCTTTGGTGTCCTAAAATACAGACTAGAGCAGTTAGACACCAATAACTCTAAGTCACTGATGCTTGGAATGGGGAACAGGGAGTGGAGCATGTAAGGAATGACACAGATGAGGTCTGCTCTATGCAGTAGCACGTTGAGAATAATTGGAACAAAATTTGTACCTCTGTATGAATCAATTTCTCATTTTAATGGAACTTTCTGTGTTCCAGCTTGTTCCTGCTGTCCCTCATCCTGTCACTGAGTCCCAAAACTGGGCTATGGAGGTGGAAGTTAAGGCTGCAGGGCAGAGTGTCCTGCCGGGGGGAGGATGATTTGACTCAGTACTTTCAATGAGTGTGCTTGACTTTTAGATGCATTTCCAATCTCTTGTATCAAAATAGCTGTAACTTCATAGCAGCTTGACAACACTGTCTTTCTGTGTACTCATGCTGAGAAAGCTGACTGATTCAGACCGCTTTCTAAATAGTTGCATGTGTGGAGACTTCTGATTTTGTAGCGTGTTGGTTGTTACAGACTGAGTTGGACTGGCAGTAATTGTTTTCTGTGATGTAGTCTTTTGGATTTGTATTTTTTCTCTTATGATTCAAGTTTTCAGTAAATTACAAATAGGCCTCTTTGTTCTTTACTTCTCCCCCCGTAAGTGTGTTATGTTAGTCAGTATAAGTGTAAGGGTTTCACTAGGCAGGACAGTATGAAGAGCAGACAGTTGGAGGCAATCAGAAAATGAAACCTCAGAGCTCTCAAGGGATGGTAAGTGACTGGTAATGGCAAGATAACAAAAGATTTCTTTCAAAGAGTTGTGTAGAAGAAGCCGAAAACTAAAAGCGTTTTCAGCTGTATTGAGAGAAACAGTCTGCAGGAAACTATGGAAAAAATGAGAGGAAAGCCACATGGAGAGAACTGGATTGTTTTAAGGACAAAACTTAAAATGAGAACAAGAAAATACCTTTGTATTGTACTTTCCAGTATATTTATATAAGGTAGACTTTCATGTAAATGATCACAGGATTGAACATCAACTTTGGGAACAGAACATATTGTACGTAAGTGTGTTATATTCCTTCTCATTTGAGTGGACTCTTGACTTTGCAAATTCTTTCTCTAGAAAGACAGCATTGTGTGGCAGTTTAATTTCTTCCATTTGTTATTACGGACTACCATATCTGAATATATAAGGAGGAACAAAGTCATAGCCTAACCAAAGTGTGGTAGGTAAAAGGAGACATTTCAGTTTTGCTGTATCTGGAGTTAAGATCAGAAAGGCAAAGGATAGCTTGTATTTAAGAAGAGATGGCCAATAGAATATGAAGCAGTTGATTTAGTGCATTTAGACATTTAAACAATGTGAAAAGATGTTTAAATATTGTCCAAAGCTTGAATTAAAATGACCTTGTTAGTATCCTCCTGAAGAAATCTTGGGGAATGTGGGTTCTGGGGTTAGGCAAGTTTGCAGAAAGAATTCATATTGCTGAGAAATGGTGTTGGAGATAATGGATAAGGCTAAGAGATTGGATATTGCTTTGGATAGCATATTTTGTCTGAAAAGACTTTTTGTAGATACAGCTTTTCTCAATTTCCTCACTTGTTTGCTCTAAGGCTTTATATAACACTGTATCTCAATTAATCTACTTTTATCAACACAATTAATCTACTTTTATCCACAGATGCCCTGCTTGTTCTCAACCCTCTGTTACCGTAATTTCCTTATTAACCAGGGCAGCCAGTATTTTTACTGATGGTATTAGTGCTTTAGACGTGCTTGAGATCTGAGCCACCATGGTCAATTGCACAGGAAACAGTAGCCTCAGGGCTCAAGCCAGGTTCTCACTGATCCTTCACCCACCACACATCCCCAGTTACTTTGGGTAAGCACGAGTTTGGTTCTCCAGTTGGGTCAGGGGCAGGTGATGGAGAGAGCTTGAAAAAAAAACAGTGGGCAAAACTACCCTGGAGAACCTGGTTCCAGTCTGTGGCCAAGCTGGGCACCCTCAGCTGCTCCAAAAAATGTTAATTGTGCCCGTTCAGTCAAAGGCTTCAACCTGTGTTTAAAATTCTTGGAGTGGGTGTGGTCCTCCTGGGTCACTGTCTTCTAACAGGTTGGGATCACATTGTTTGTACATAGTTTGTGGAAAAGCATTGGTCCCTGGTTAAATAAAGCTAATTATGATTACAGTTGCCTTTGTGGATGAAGGGGGAGGAGAAGGCTGTATTTTTTTCCTCCCCTGCAAATTAAGGTGGCTAATTATTTATCTGTTGCTTCTTGCTACCTGTATCAGACTCATTTGTTCAGCTTCTTTTCCCGTTTGTTTGAAACTAGCACCAGTAGTACAGTGGGACAGCTTTTAAATTAGTCAGTCATCTCCTTATAAATGTAGAAAATATGCCTGTTGTTGCTTTGCTTTCTGATTATTTTTTTTAATTGTAGATAATATCAAGAGTAGCTTTGTACAAAGCTGATTACAGTGAAGCTGGGAGGAAAATATGAATTACTGTAGATGAACAATGATCTGTTTAATATACATTTGTATATTAATTTGCTTTGAAATTGTCTAGTTTTGCTCCTAT
Source organism: Pedionomus torquatus (assembly GCA_013398155.1). NCBI lineage: Eukaryota > Metazoa > Chordata > Aves > Charadriiformes > Pedionomidae > Pedionomus > Pedionomus torquatus. The sequence continues at coordinate 80,174 of VZRU01007815.1, forward strand.
GGCATCTTTCACTTCCTATTGCTCTGTTGCTCCTAGGCTCATGTTTATATACTTTGAAAGGAAATGTAAAGATTCTACACTGTCTCTAGGGCAGTAAGCCATATGCGTGAGAGGTTTTCCCTCAGTCTTTTTCTTATCAAAGAAATATGCAATTAAAACACAAAAGGGAGGCCTCCTATATTCTTCTTTTGGGATGGATTCATTAAATGTGTAACAGGCTATTGTAGCGTCATTTCTGTGATCATAGTCATGCTGGTAGAGAATAGAGCTGGCAGATGAAGGCAGCACAATGCATTGTTGAAGAGGAGTCTGTCCCAGGTCTCTTTTTTCCCTCTTTCCCTGGGGCAGTTCATCTCAGCACAGTAACCTGTTTCAGTCTTATTGGGCTCTATTGCAAATCTCATTACAGTACAATTGAAATGAAATATAACAAAATTTATAAGACAAACTTGATTAGAAGATGAACTGTTACAGTCATGTTACCCTTAGGTACTACTCAATCATTAGAATTTACATTTTATTTGTATTTGAGAGCAATTATCTGTTCTATCTAAAAATCTTGATGTCTTAAAAAAATAAAATGTTAATTTTTGTAGTTGATTTATGTCTATTTGAGCTAGAAGCTCTTATTTATTTTTTAAAGTCAGACTTCTGACTCAGTTCATCTTCTGAACTGAGTTGTTGTGGGTGCCGTTAGAAATAATGGTGAATCTGCAGTTTATCTTTAAGGTTGAACTTATACTAATGCAATGATACATTTTTATTAATTAAAATAGGCTTATGTGCTCATGAAAAGGGGCTAATTTATCTTATGGTTTAGCTGCTAACAACATACATGGGGATGGGTGTGGAAATCTCTAGGAAGCATTTGTGAACAGAGAGGAGCTGAGGCTGTCCTGCCTGGAGATGCACGAGTTCAGGCATGAGGAAATAATATTTTATTTTCTTTTGGTTCTGCCCTAGAAAACAGGCTTGTGGTCCTTCCCCTGTACCACTTTCCTACGCTCCATGGGTTCTCACCTATATTTTGCGTTACATCACATATTTAGGTCAGACAAGACACTTTATCAGAAAAAGCCCTAATTCGCCATCTGAGAGCAGTCGTGGGGTCTGCTGTGAAGGAAGCAAGCTAGAATAAAAACTCCTCACTTGTGTAACTGCACAGGGCCCCATTCCATCTGCTTGACCTACTCATTTGTGACTTGGCCTTCATGAGTCTGAGATGGTCAATGAGCCACCCAGACTCCAGTTGGAGAACATTATCCACTGTTCTTGTGTAGATCTAATGCTTAACACCAAACTAGCAAGCAAACAAGCCCTTCTCCATTCCTTTCCTGGTGAAATAACTGTGTTTACTGGTTTCTGTGGCCTAAACTATTGTCTTTTAGTTAAAGGGAGCTGTTCAGGTCAAGCACTTTTATGGTAGTGCCTAGTTTAGTACTAATTAACTTCAGTGTAGGTGTGAAGACTATGGTGGTAAACCTCTCTGCCAAAGGTTTTCTTCACTACACCCAGAATTTTGTCCTCCTTCTATTGATAGAGTAGGAGCTAGCACACTGGATCAGACCACTACAGCTACATCTGGGGTCTGATGGCAGATGTCTGAGACAACTTAAGTGTGAGCCAGCAAGAATGTGTAATACACTCTAGCAATTTTTGTCTTGGTAGCTTTCTGAATTGGAGTTGGTATTGTTTGTTGGTTTGGTGTGTGATGGTTGGTTTTTTTGGTGGTTTTGGGGTCTTTTGTGGGTTGGTGTTTGGTGGGGTTTTTTGTTTTTTGTTGTTTTTGTTTGTTGGTTGCTTGTTTTTTTTTAATATCCTTCAGAATCTTCCTTTGCTTAATTTGTATTATTGCTTTATGAACCCTTGCAGGCTTCTCTTGTTCGCAGCATCATGTGTTCTGCCTTACTTATATTTTATGTCATAAGATACTATTAATCTACAAAAAAAAAAGGCAATTTGGCTGGAATAAAGACAACTCACAATTAGACAGCCTGAGATCTATACCTTTCTGTGATCCACTAGATTCTGAGACTCTGAAAAATTGCTCTTAGATTTATGGATGTGTGTGTGTTAAATTTCCTACCATTACCCATACTGAGTGGGAATTTACTCACCAGAAAATTTATTAATGTACCAAAACCACTTAATTATCAGTATTTAGTCTATCAATATTGATTTGGCTTGGCATTTAATTCGGAAATCTACAATCTCCCCAATGGTGGTGGTGATTTGGGAGAGAGAAAGTACTTTAGAGACTTATGAACATACTGCCATAAGCTTCTGTGGCTTATTAAATGAGGCTTTATTTTAATGAGACTCGGGTTTGCTTTTTAATATTGTGTTTTGAAATAAACGAAACCGGTTATTTTTACGGTTTTTGATTAATCAATGATTAATTTAGGAAAAAGCAAAACTTTTTTTCTAGCTAAGTGTTAATCATTGGGGAAATAATTCCACTGCTCCTTGTTTTACTGGGAAAACCTGCTCTGCTATTCGTAGTGTAAAACTAGATTCTGTCTGGTTTTGTGCAATAAATCTTAACACCCTAAAATGACCAGAGTTTGCTATTGTCTGAAAAACTTTCACACTTTGGCATCTTGTTTGTAACATCATAGCAAACTGCTCTCAGAGTGGATAAATGTTTTCCTTGTCTGTATGTGCCCAGCAAGTTGACCATGTGCCCGTCAGCACTTGTGTTTTAAAATGTCCCAGTTATGGTGAAATCCTTCAGCCACAAAATATTTTTTACACTAGGTCCAAGGTATTGAAAGCAATACTTTGAGCAGCATGCTTTGGCTTCTCATAGGCCCTCCCTTTGGACATGCCAGCCTCTGGGCTGTTCATTTTAATTTTCCTCTCACTACTGCTGTGTGCTGGTGCAGTCACTCTCACTAGCCCAAGTAGTGGAGAAATGCCCATCTGAGGTAGAAGTCTGGATGAGGTAGGTCATAGAGGCTGTGATGGCACAAAGGGTTCCTACTCAAGGCTTGGTGCTGGCCTGCCCTGCACTCAAGCTATGTGCTGTTGTCCCCAAATAGGATGTTTCTACTCTGCAGTCCTCAGCAGGTGTCAGGAGGAGTTTGGCTTAGGTTTACTACTAGATCCAAGCCAGCCTTATTTATTAATGCATTAAATGTGCAAGCTAATAAGCTTCATTGGAGTTTAAGGTGCTGGGTTTATCTAAACTCTTTCCAGTAAGCAGTCTGAGAAAACAGCATGAAGTTCAGAGACCTAGTCTAGACCCCTCATAGCTTCCCCAGGCCTGGCAGGGTTCACTAGCCCAACCCGGTACAGAGAACCAGAGTAGGTGGTCTGTTGCTCACGGCATATCTGAAAGGCTGGTTGTACACAAATTTTCACACAGAACTGCTCTACATGACTAATGATGCTGAGCACACCTGTTCCATGCTACTTCTAATACTGGGAGCAGCAGCACAGATCTCAAAAGTGGACATTTTATTTCTGTGGTTGGTATGGGAGTCAGTGCCTGATCCCAGGTTGCCCTGGAGGTGGAGGTTTCTAACGCCCAAGCTTCTTCAGATGTAGCTACACTGCTATGCTGTCTGTGGAGACACGTAGTCAGAGATAAAGCAGCTATTTGATGCACTCTGAGACTGAACACTACCTCAGCTTTTATAAGAGCAAAACTGAATATACATAGTTTGTAATGAATGGGAGCAGAGGATAAGGAGTAAGAGATAAGAAAACAGAAGTGTGTCAAAAGTGCGTCTTTGCTCGGGAAAGAGAGGTTTCTGTAGAGAACGAGAGGATGGGAGTAGGGAGACTACCCAGTTGCAAACCCTGGACTGTTTCTCTGTCTTTCCTGTTGATAGTAGTTTGATAGAAATGACTCAGGTGCTGAACTGTGTGGTCTGTCCTCAAGGATAAATATCTTAGCGCAGCTCAGTGTCCTAGGCAGGAATAAATGACATGTTCTGGACCTGCTGAATGCCCTAAGGAGGAGTATCTGACACCTTCTGTACTAATGAATATTTGTGTGCTATAAAGCATGCAGTGACCCAGCTGCAACAGCAATTTAAAGTACTGTCACAGAGTAGTGGCTTCCTAGGCCTTAGACCAGTGCCATGTATATGGGAACAGTATGCGGTGGTGTTGATAGGCATAAGATAATTGCAGTTCTCCACCATGTTTGGATCCCAGATGGCTACCTGCCGTCCCATTGTCCAACAGCAACTCAAACTCAAATGTTAACCTCACTAAGCATGCAAAGTAGGAAGACTCTTCCCCTCTTAAGGAGGGAGTTACCTGAAATCTAGGACAGAAGCTTTTTCTGTGGGCTGCTTTTGGAATCTAGGGTCTTAAATTTCAGTCAGGTTGGAAGTTGTGGTTAAATACTTGATGAAATAGGGAGAGAGAAAAAATGAAGTCACTCATTTGTAGTTCAAAGCAAAGAATAAGTTTATCTAGATATACCTGTTCTGCTTAGCTTAAAAAGCAGTAGTTGCAATGTATTTTTTTTCTTCAAGCTACCAGGTCTAAGGAACTGAAAGCTCCAAGAAGGAAAGTTTAGCTTTAGATGAAGAAAAGTGGTTGGAATATGTGGTAGAAAACTTCAAAATACACATTTGTAGTTGCGGGTTGAAGAGTGGAGTACTTTTAAAAGAGAGAAAAAGGTGTGATATTTCAGAGTGGGCCTCTTTGCTTTACAGAAATGGAAAATTTTCATGTTTATTGAAGTACTGAAACACATGGAAAGCAGAACTTGGTTGTCAGGCTCAGCAGGAATTCTAATAGCTTTAATGTTTCAGTCCTACTTAATCTCTCCTAAATCAAGAGAAATAACTTGTTACGTTTCCATATAGCGTCAGCAGTTTTGACCATGATTAGTGTGCTTGATAGGCATCCTTATTTTTTCAGTAAATAATCATGAGCAACTGAAAATATCCTTTTTTTTTTCTCTGCTGCTTTCCATATGCTACTTGTCACAGAAAGCTAAATTAACCTTGTCACTTTCAGCCTATTACAATAAGTTGTCATTGTTGTCTTGTATTGAATTGTACGACATAATATTGTCATTGTTTCAGATTCTTCTCCTCTGTGCAAGACAGCCAAAGATGCACGTGGATCTGAACTACCTTTGTTAAAATAATCAATGAGGTTCAAGATGATTTATAGAAAACGGTGGGTGATCCCTCTTTGTTGGAGTGTCCTTTGTCATCCTAAGGATGGTGTGTCAGCGTGGTATGGCAGTGAGTGGGCTGTAAAGAGCAAGGGTGCAGATGGGGTGATTCATAGACCACTGAAATGGGTGGATTTCAAGTAAAGCTTTTCTAAGTTTAATTTTGTGATGCAGAGAAGCAAACACTGTTGTGGGAATACATGAAATATTTGTAGGTTTCATTTAAAGTGTTCAACCGGCATAAGACAGTTCTTGAGTGTGTCTCTGCTTTCCTTTCTCTTGGGAAGTGCCTTGCCTCATTTAACTTCCTGGCCCTAACAATAAAGTCCTTGGAAAGACTTTTGTATATCGCCAGACAGATGATGCAAGGCATAAATACAGCCTTGGGAACATCTTTAGCATCTTTCTTAGTGAAACCTGAACAGAAAGGTTGATATTTTTAACTGGCAGAATTTCAGTAGACTTGCATCACTGTTGGAGCCTAAGTATATTTTTTTTCTTGCTGTATTCTAAGTGATGTAATGTGAAATGATGTAAATTTCTGTGTGTAATTTTTTTTTTCTTCCCTCCTGAGGCAGGGGAAAAAACCCACTCATCTGAGATGGTTTCAGCATTTTTTGGTGTGAAGGAGAATGATGACAATAACCTCCAGTTTAGATAATAATTCCCAGTTAATCATTATTTGTGAGAATGTGCTGTATTAAAAACTCTGTGCTTTTGTGACAAAAATTGCTATTGATTTAATAGTTGTCAGATTGATATCTCTATACCTTGCTAGCGTATCTGCTTTAAAAGGCCTCTTTTTCCTCATTAGCTATCTGTATCCTCGGTTATTTTTTTTTTTCTGCCTGCACAGGACTGTAATTCAGTTTATGATACTTTCTAACAATCAGTGATATCTAGTCAATTGTTAGATGCTGTTTGACAAACTTAAGTGAATTTCCCCAGGTGAGCTCTCTGGGGGGGTTGAAGCTGTATTGCCTTTTAGCAGCTGGACCCATAAATTATTTTTTTGAGCAGAGTGAAAATAAAAATTCAGTGAAGGCGTAAAGGAGAAGTGTGCTCAACTTCTTTGTTACATGGAATACTTGCAGAGTTTTTACTGAAGGAAATATTTTGCTTTGTCACGTTTTTCTTAGGATGAATTTACACTGAGGGATGGCAGTACTATTCAGGTGCTATTAGAAAATTATAAGAAAAGTGAAAAATGCAAGAAGTGATGTAATAGGATTTTTTATTTATTTATTTTATGTAAAGGTCATCATCCTGTTCATATCACTAATGCTTGACTAACAAGCTTTTGCTGAAATAAGCATCATGTGAAAAGCCATATTTAGTTAAACTTCTAAAGTGCAGATTCAGAAGGGAAGCAGATCACTGTTGTCTGTTCTCAGCATTTCTGTGTTGCTTTCTAGTTTGGCTGTCTAAATGCCAATAAATTGTTTTGCAGTTTCTAATTATTTAAGATTTTTAAAGGAGATACCCTTACCTCAGCAGATAATTTGTGAAACCAGATAGGATGGTAGCTAGTTTGATGCAAGTATTCATCTAACAGTAGTTTTGGAGGTTGTTACGACCTATTTAAAAACTTTGACTGATTTTAGTATTTAATAAATATATTAAGAGACTTCCTTAGAGTATCTGTTTAATGATTGGATTTCAGACTTGTATCATTTTATTCTGTTAATGGCACTAATTTTGAGGTATCTTTTCCTTATTTTTGAGCCATCAACAGTGTGACTTTCATCATCACAAAGTAATCTAAAAAAACAAAATTAGTAAACTCTTTTTATGAACTATAAGTCTTCATAATATCTTTTAAAGGAGTGGGAAATGACAATTATTGCCATCTGTTTTAGAAATAAATTACCGAATGCTTATTTTGATACATTATTTGCTCATTTATTAGATTAGCGTCTGTGGGTGTTTGAGAGCTAGAAAATGACTTAAACCCAACTTTATACTTGCTGAAAATGGTGTGTATACAGGCCTTCTAAAAGGGCTACCATTAAGAGTATTTTAATCCTGTGTGCTTATTAAACTGATTAAACATTCATTATAAGAATGCATTATGTGGAATGTATTTGCACATGCAGCAATTCACTTTGTATGAATTACTCAAACTCTTGTCCTAATCTCAGTCCGGGTGTGTAACCTGCTCGAGACTGACAGCGAAAGCTGCCCAAGTGAAACCCCTGGAACAGAAGGAGCTGGTGACAGCATGGTCCATGAACAGGTATGGAAAGAAAACTCTGCAGAGAAGGTGCGCTGGCCAGAAGAATTAGAAAGTAAAAGAAACCAAGAAAATGGGAGCATCTGTGTGGGACTGGACCTGTGATTTCTAGAATTTTTATGCATCTAAACATGACAACTTCAATCAGCAGTCAAGTGTGTCTTGTCCTTGCGCTCAAGGCTTTTTTAATTTTAGTTTTTTGTTTTCTTAATCTGAAAAACATTCTGTATGCTATAAAGGAGAGCCAAAACATCAGTTTTAAAGCACTGGGTCACTTAGTGTTCTCTTTTAGGGGCTTAATGTTTTAAAATGCAAATGTAGTTATTTTTTTGGATTGAGAACTTTTTTTGTCTAGAGTGGGTTGTTAGCCTCCACACTGGGAACTTCCTACTGGTTTTACTTTCTTTAGCTAGCAACTGCTGCAGCTGGGTTAAAACATTTATGTAGATTTTTCTTAAAATGTAATCAAAACCAGAAATTGAGCTGGAGGTGGTGATGGTGTGGAATTTAGCAACATGTATTCAAAATGCAAATCTCAACCCACCATGAGTAAACCATCAAATATTGGAGTGCTTTTTTTAAAGGTTTATTGCATTATTGAAGGAGTCATACGCTTCTGTTTCAATGTATCAATCCATTAATGTCAGATTTAGTACACAGCATGTGCACAACAGTCTGGTATGTATGGTTGTGCTAAACAGTGGGTATTTCAGAGTTCCTTATTCTTAAAAATATTGCGCTGTAGGTATACACTGGAGGTTTGCTTTTGTTAAGGTCAGCCGCTTGGGAGTTCTCAATTTGGTGAATCGTGTAGGATGGTGCAGTGATTAGATGCCAAGTCACGATCCAGCGCTTTGAGCTAATTTTACTTCCACTGTGCTGCTTTTGAATTCAAAGCTCTTGTTATTGGCACTGTTATGTTGCAGACAGGAAAGGAGATCTCCTTTGGCTGCTCAGAGTTGCTCTGTGGTGCTAGACTTCTCACAAGGGTCTGTGCCTTGCAGCGCAGCCTGCGTGGACCAGGGCGTGTGGCTAGTGGCTTCTAAGTTTGGGCTCTAGGGATCCCAGCTGCTTTCCCAGTTGTTCAAGTGGATGACATGTATGTATATAGTAAAGGATAATCTCCTGCTTGTTGCTTATGCTTGCTGCAGTCCTGCATCCAAAGTAGGCTTCTAAGGATGTGAGAATGCCGAGCCGAGAGTCGAGTATTACTCTCAGCAGAGCAGATCCTGCTGAGCCATCTGAGTAAGCGCTGCACTGGTTCTGGATGCAGCCTTTCCTTCAGTGGTTTTTTAAAGTAGTTGAGAACAACTTTCATACTTGAACACTTTGAAGAAAATTACACCTGAAGAAACTGTTACACAATGCTGAGCTAAAATTAGAGCTCTGTTCAAACCTAGAGATTAGTTTTTTGTTATGAGTTCATTCCTATCTTGAGTTATTTTAATTCATATGGGTACAGTGACATCAAATCTCGTGAAATAAATGTAGCTTGTAACAGTTGATCATGTCTCACCCTTCATTATTGAAGGAGGGATTGTTAGTGCTATCTAGTTTTAAAGCTGACACTAGTATTTGCTGCAAGCTAAATTTGTTTGAAAAACTTGACTCAAAGTAATTCAATTCTGATGACAGTAGAAGTTATTTTTTTTTAAGAAGTCTTTTTTATTTATTTAGATACTTTTGTCTTTCTATCAGAGGTTGGGTTTTGTTGTATCTGTGAACATTTGCCAATTACTGGCTGAGTTAAAGAACCTTTAATAAATTTCATCTTGTTCACTTTCAGTAGCAATGCATAAGCTGTAACAAATCCTGTGTCTACAGAGTATATGCCAGATCATACCTGCAAGGTGTCTGAGAAGGCCACCTGTATAGTTGTAATAATAAGCTGTTGAGGGCTGGCCAGGTAGGGTGCTTGGCAGAAGAACTGGTGCTTTTTGGGGGATAAGGAAGTTTTCCCTTTGGTTAACAGTGTTGCTTGTCAGTAATTTAAAGGGATGAATGGCTGGTAATGCAGACAAGCAAGGATCTTTGGCAAGAGGGTGAATGGAGGGGCCTGGAGTGCAAGGAGCTATGGAACTGATGAAACTGTGGCTGGGAATTGCTGGGCAAAGAGATCCTTGGCTGGTGAGCAATCAGGGGAGAGTGCCCGATGTAGTGCTGCAAAGGGCTGCCCTCACTTCTACACTGTATGGTATTTGGTGCTGCATCTCCTCCAAGTCCTTGATGGTAATCTCATGCCTTAAAACAGTTGATGGTTTTGGAGGATTAATTTCAAAGTATCTGGTATAATGTCAAGACTGCTGCAGCTCAGCAGGGTGGGGGTTTTTTTGTTTGTTTTGTTGTTTGTTTTTTTTTTTAATAGTAGGACTTGGTTATGTATGTTGTGCTGTCCTGGGGAATGTAAGAGCATATGTGTGGCAGGAGCTTCCTAGGATGGTGCTGGAAAGAATGGTATTGCAGCACTGCTGAATGAGAGAGCATCCATAAGACATTACTTCTGTCCACTGCCTACAGCCTTCAAGTCAGGTAATATTTTAGGAAGCTAGCTGAAGGGACCAAATACTATAGATGGTTGAGCAGTTCAGTGCTTAAGCTCTGCATATTCCATTCTTGTGAGCGGTACATGTTTGATGTGACAGATTTGGCAAAGAGACTAGGCCTGTGAAGCTGGGGGATAGGGAGAAAAGAACTGTTCTAAAGGATTGGAAGCTTGTTCATGCATGTGGATTTGGAAGATAGAAAAGATGAGTAGAAAGAGAGGAAATACCAGGAGAAGCTCTAAGGAACTGGAAAAGCTGAAGCCTGATTAGCAGAGAGCATGAGACAAGATTAAGGAGTAGCAACATAAGAAGAGGTGGGACAAAGATATACAAAAAACTGATCTAGACTGAAATGTACTTCTGAACAGTATCCATTACAGAGCTTCAGAGACTGCCTGCGAGTTTTGGGTTCATCTTTCTGCTACTGTGTAATCCACTGTAAAAGCATAAGTTTTCTCTCCCACTGGCGGTGTTTTGCAGAAAGAAGTTCACTTTTTGAGATTTCATCTGTTTAGATCACTTGTGCAGAGGGTAAGGTCGGTGTTCAGATCACTTGTAACAGACCTAAAGTTCCCAACTCTGTTTTTAAGCTGTGTCATTATTTATAAATTAATCTGATAGAAATTCTATCTCCAATAATTTCTCTGAAAATCTGGTATGAAAGAAATCAGAAAACCTCAATAGAAACATTAGAATAATTTTACAAGAGCTTTGGTCTTATAATACATGTGCATTATAATCATTACATGATAAGGCATGCTGAAGTTGATGTAATAAATAATTTGCTTATATAAGGAGCAGGGATGAAATTGCTGCTGGATAATTTGATTTAATTATTGATATGGTATACAGATCAGCTTAAAGATAACAGTTCATCCTGCCATATGCTGTTTATGACGTATGTATGGAATTGGACGATGGGGGAAGTGCACATAGAAGGAACTGCCAGGCACTCCCAGAGCGTTAGTTATCAAAATCTTTTGGAGAAACACTTTGCAGAAACTCCTTCCTTCCCTAGGAGTGAATTCTCTATTGCTTCTAGCATGAATGACTCTTCTATTTCTCAGGTACCCACTGGTAGCCTTATGGGTCTCTTTCTCATTCTCGTCTCCTGAAGTTAATGCTTGCGGCTTTGCTGATTCCCCAGCTTCCAGGCTAAGTGACAGCACTGTCATTGTGGTACTGGCGGATGCTCTGTCAGCTTTTTTTCCTGCCAGTCAGTGGGGGTTTGCAACACAAAACCCCAGTTCGGGAAAGCACAGAGCTTGGCAGTCTTAATCACCTGCCAGCTCGCAAAAACATGTTGGGTTTTCCACCCTTGTAGCCAAGATCAAAATAATCTTGAGTGAAAGTTTGGTTTTGTTAGTGTTCCTTACCCCCCCTCCCTTTGGGAAAAGCAATCCCTAGGCATTGGGAGGGAAGAAATCTGAGGTTTATTTTCTCCTCTTACCTTAAGTTTTACTGCTTATTAAAGAAGCCAGGTGGTTTCTGTGGATCTCTCACCTTCTCCACAGGTGGTGAAAATTAATTTGATGACCTGTAGCTTTGACAGGTGTTATCAATATATGTACTTGGTGCAAAATGAAAATGTCTTACTGACATTTTGTACAGACAGTACTACAGACTGTTATTATCAGTTAGTCAGTGTATGTCTTTTTCCAGTGTTTCAATACCTATGTGCATGAAGTAGCTGCATAAAATCCAGATGTATTTTTTTGCTTGCCTGATACATAAAAAGGAGAAGGGTGTACTCTGCAGTGATTTCAGTGAATGCAGAAGATTTTATTTGAATGTGAGGCTAGTTTAGACTGTGAGATAGGAGTGCTTTCTGCTCAACATAACACAGGTACATTGCAGCGTTTGCTTGAAGAGGGGCATGACTTATCACCAGTGGCCAGAATCTCCGTGTATGTTTAAAAATAACTGCCCAGGTTGAGTGGTGGATTGAGAACTGTGGTCAGAAGAATTGGGCTGGGGAAAGAGCGTGGAGTAGTAGTAGATGCAGAGTGAAGGGGAGACAGAAAGCAGAACTAGATAAGCCTGGCAGGACCATGCAGAACAGAGTAAAGAGCTAGTATCTGTTCTCATGATCTTGTCATCACCTAAGTTATTTGTCTTTTTGAAGCTTGTATAATTGTTATACTGGAATATATCCTCTACAGCTACTGTGTTAGCCCTAAGTCATTTCAGCTCTTGTAGGTTGTGTAAAAAGAGAGCTGCTGTTTGACTGTGCCATGTGAAGTTGTGGTTTGAAGCTTGTAGAATACTCTGTTAAATAGTCTTAAATTTTCATTATTTTCAAATAAATGGAGGTGTTTGGACTTCACTTTATGTGCACTTATCTGAATCCTGTTAACCTGCAGATTAACACCGGAGGGTTGAGGGAACATACACTTTCTTCAGCTCACAGATAGTGTTACTCTACTGTTTGGTCACCTAAATTAATCCAATCAGCATAATTTATCTGGTTACACTGAGGAGGTCAGGTGTTCCTAAGGCTGGCAGAAAATAGGGTGAGCTGTTTTAACCAAACTGCTCTCAGTGGTAGGTTTCAGTGTATTAGTTCTTCAGTTTAAACAGAAAGCCAGAATGGTGTTCTTAAATAAGCCAAAGCCAAACATTTTCTCAAGATTGGTTTTACAGAATGTGCAAGTCAAAATAAAATAAAAAAAAAGTATTTTTTCTTAATGCAGATACCTTCATGGAGTTGGCAGTGCTTTAACTGCTGTAAAAGCACAATTCTTGAAACATCCTCAGGAACTGGGAGCTGAAAGTTTTATACTGCGTGCTTTAAACTTGAATCTTTAAGTCAAAGGAAGCTCAGACATTCTTTAATGTTGGTTTGGTTTTGGTTTTGTTTTTTATTTTGATCAAGTAGACGTATTGTCTGTGTTTAAAGTCAAAATAACATTAAACATTAATAATGCCACAGCTCTAACTTGCTGTGTGTTTTAAAACCTCTCTACTTCAAAGTGCTTGGTGTTAACCTTAGTTGATATATGCCGTTCCCTTTTTAGGGAACCCATGGTGGCTAATTTTTTTTTTCCTTATACTATTTTTTGTTTCTTGATTTAAGCTATTCAGTGCCATATTGGCTTTGTCAATAGTATATGCTTCATCTCTTGCTGTTTAGACCATTGAGAGTAAAAGTATGTTTTTAAAATTGTTTGCTGCTTTTCATCCTTGCCTGGGTATTATTTTTATCATAAGGGAAAACCGTCCACACATACAGCACTATGCTGATGGATTATCCTAGGTAGACCACAACACTGTGGGAACATACCTAATTTGCACTTAAACAGTTCCATGTCAACATTGGAATTAAATACGCTTTTTATTTATTGGATTACTGTAGTATGTCTTCAAGTCCCCAGTCTTTGCTCTAACATAATCATCTTTTAGGTATTTATTGCCTTTATGTTCTTCCTAATAAACTATACTGTTCTTTAAAGAAAAATGAAATAGTAGCTAGAATAATTATTTAAACTGGTTAGTTTTGGATTTGTCTATTTTCAAACAAAACCTCCTAAAGCTTAGCGAAGTAAAAACGTTTGTTTATGTATTTGTAGAAGAGAATTTCTACAAGCTTATATATCAAGCCAAGAGGTGGCCTGTCTAATGTCTTATTTGAGATTTTAATTTTTTATTTTCATTTTTTTGAGGCTAATTCATTATTTGTAATATTTGCTAAGGTAGTTTCCAAATAGGTCTTGCAGAATTCCATTAAGACTGGGGTTGTTGTAACTTGGCACTTAACCTATCACAGCTCCTGAACTATCCTGAATATTCCTGCTCTGATAATGAGGTAGTATCTCTATCTGGGTGTGCTTTCAGGAAAGATGAATTATATATATATTGATATTCACAAACTAAAATGAATAGCTTTGATTAAACTTGCAAGACTGACTTTTTCAGTAAATAACGATGTTAGAGAAAAGAGACAAAGGTTGTTGGGAAGAAGGGCAGATGTAACTCATTGGAACTGGGGGCTTTATTAGTACACTCATTACAGATGGAAAAGTAGATTAGGGGACCATGTGATGTCTGTACGTTAAAACTTCAACGGGGTATTCACAGATCCCTTCTGTATTGTGATTTTTGTGTGTGTGTGTGTCAAAATAGTGACTGATACTAGTATATTGAATTAAACAACATCAAGTTTAGTCATGTCATTAAAGTCCCTCAAACACAAACCCTTCATTTTCAAAGATCACATTCAATTGCTATGTATGTTTTAAGCTCATCAAATGTTGAGCCTTGAGTTTGTTTGTTACGTGCGTGTTATTTGCATTTGCACTTTTGGAGAGGAATATAGCACATTTCTGTTACCTCAGCCACTTGCTGGAAATGTTTTGAGTTCCTGGCCATAGCCATTTGGAATGCAGCACTGCAGGCTCTTATACAAGTGAAACCTGCCCTAAGGTTGGGGATCTCCACAAAGTTCTTAAAACAGGTAGCTGTTTTACAATTCTATATATGGCATAAAATTTGGTAAGCAAAAGGTGCTTAAAATGGATTATACTTAAATATAAAAATGATATGTAAACTATGTTCCTCCTCCTCCAACTGAAAAAGTAAAATAATTTGAGTCTTCCACAATAATACCTTTGGAGTCTTGTCACACGCTTGTAATGAAAGGAGAAGACTGTTACTGCAGAGCTACTACCTGGCCTCAAGAGTTAATCCAACAGGTTGTACTTGTTGGTGTCAGAGTTAGGGCTGTGCCATTTTTCCAGCTGCTCCAGCTCTGGCTCTGCAACTGTTCTGGCTGAGGCTGATCCAAACCAGATTTGCTGTACAGAAAGCAAATAGTAATTAACTGAACTGGACAGTTGACAACTACAAGGTGGAGAAATGATTGCAAACACTTTTCTCAGGCTGTTAGGAAAGGAGAGAGGGGCATCTGCTGCTTATCAGGCTCTTGGATACCAGCAAAACAGGTCCTCTTAGGAGGAAGAACTTTAGGTCAGGTTCTCCTAGGTTGCTTTTCTATTGGAAGAAGAAAAACTTCTTTCTCTGGAAGTTTTTAAGCGGTAGTAAAGCCCCCTTTTGTGTGTCTGAGTATTTCATCTCTTACTGTACGCAACGCAAAATCGTGCACTGCATGCAAATAAAACCCGAGCCTGCTGTGAGTTTGCATGTGTGGGAATTTGGCTATAATTAATCTGATTAATGCTGTTAATTATTTTAGTAAAAATTTCATATTAAAATATTTTAATAATGACGTTATCTCTGTATGAATCATACCCTCACTTTCTGTCTTTTTATATACCTTACACATCCTACTGCTTATTTTCTCTACCACTAATATTTGCATACTTTACTTTCTTGCTGAAACTATTTTTTGAGTGTGTGCCTTTATTGCTGAGTTCAACTCTGTTGCCATGTAGCTTACTGTCTTTAAAGAAAATACAAATAGTTCCATGTTCTTTTTTAACAGAGATGAAGAAACCATTGTGCTTGTGTGGCTACTACTTAACATTCATTCAGTGGCTATTCTGAAAATGAAATACTCTACTCATGCAACCTAAGTTCAGAGGAGTTAGTTGCTACAGTAAGTCCTTTGACAAATTACAAAATAACATGTATTTAAATACATGTGGTCTTTCTGCAGATGTGATGGCAGACTGAGAGATGATACTTTGAAACTGGGAGTGAAATTGCAAAGAAAAATACTGCATGTCCACTTTCCATAAGTAATACCAAATTATTCAAATGTATTTAAAATCACATGCAGTTCTGACTCGACTGCAGGGATGAATGGTTTAAAGATTTTGAATTATTTTTGTTGTTTTCATCTCTAGGTCAACAGTTGAAATTCCCTCCAGAACAGTAGTCATCAAAATTAATTTATTTGAGGATTGAAAAAAAGACTTTTTAGAATTAAGACCTTAAAGTCTTAATCATACTGTATAAAAGACTCTTCTTTTAAGAACCAAAACCTGAAGGCAGTTTTGTGTGTGATGAGCGTAGGTGTTCATGGTTTAGCCTCAGAAATAGAAACCAGGTTTGAAGTGAAAGTTCAGGGAATATGATGCCCAGGAATGCATTTATATGCAATGTGTAATTTATCCCTTTAAAATCATAGGCTGATTTGAGTTAGAAGGGACCTCAAAGATCACCAAGTTCCAACCCTCAAAATGGGCAAATACAAGAAAATAGCAAAATGACGGCTTTTTACATGACAGCAAGTCTGTGTGTGCATGTGTATACACAGGTATCCTTTGGAGCTGCTTGGTTTGTAACACTGCCCTTTCCCACTCTCTTCTGCAGAGGTTGCTAATGTAGGTGGTGTCATGTGGGCCCTACTCTGGGGCCAGCAGCATGTAGCTATGAAGAGCTGGGCCAGAAGAAAACCTAGACAGAATCAGGAGATGCCTCCATTTGTTTTTCTGTTCAGACTCTGCTTTACTGCTGGCTGCTGCTCTTTTGAGTAGAGCTCTTAAGTTTGAAACTTACTCCAAAAACTATTACAGATTTTTGCCTTTTCCTTTTCTGACAGTTGCAGTACTGGAGGAGAGATTTGAAATAAGATAGTCTTTTTTCAAAGTAGATTCAAGCCCACATCTTTTATTTTTGAGGATAGTCCCTATTCATCATGTTTTGGGATCTTTGGACAGCAGGGACTTTTTTTTGAGTATGTTGCTCACACGTGATCTGCAGGGGGAAGAGAGTATCTTCTCTGTCTCTCCATAGGAGCTGCACTACTGAGGGCATAAGGCTGGGCTGAGCAGTAGCCAGTCCTGCTCTGAATAAAGCACTGCCATGCAGCACTTTGCCTGTCATATTAAAGAAAATCACAGCTGTGCCAGTGCTTTGGAGAACGTGGTCCTTTTGTGTGCTAGGGATACTCCATAGGTACCTACTGAAAACAGCCCTTTAGGAGTTTTGGGTGGATTAAATTAGTTTCAAGTTGTCAATTGAGATGCTCTCAAGAGTCAAGCAGAGCTGCTAAATTCTTTCAAACTGTTACAGAGAAAGAATGGTAGATAGCTAGAGAGCCTTCAAGCAAAGTTTAAGATACTGATGAATTTGGTTGCTTCTAGATGTGATGGCAGTTAAGGTTGGACAGAGGGACAGGAGGAGTGGAATGAGGCCCTGTTCCAGTCCAGATCCTCTTTGGGTAGTGCAGCCTCAGGTATAGTGTGTATATCACAGCAGAAGTTCAATCAATACATGCCATACAAATAAGAAAATTCTGGGGCTGAAGCATCCCCAAAAGATTTCTGCTAACAAAGAAGACTTGTTTTTTTTTTTTTTTCTTCTTCCCTCAGGTATCAATTAAAAACTGCATATACCAAAATCTTGATTCTGTTTTTTATTTGCTTGTTTGGATGGTTGGGTGTTTTATTTTTGTTTTCCTGTTTGGTTGGTTTTGGTGTTCTTTTTACCAGGATCAAGATCCTAACCTCCCTTTGTAGCTGTCATCTTCTCCTTTTATCCTTTTCCCTTTTTCCCTCAGGCTTGATCCTGTTCAATATCTTTTTGTGTAACTGATGTAAATTCATTTAGGCAATGCACTAGATGTGTTTAGGGAGGTATTTAGTTTCTTCTGTAGTTATCTACAGGCACTTACAGCATCAGCAAATCTGTTTTGTTCATGAAGCTGCAATTAGTTTTTGGGTTGATAAATCCTGATCCTGGGGTTAGGAAATGTACTGTGTACACTTACGCTGCTTCTCTTTGCCCTGTTTAAAGCTATTTAAACTGCCTTAGGTGTCCAGCAGGCAAGGGCACTCATTGTGCATAAAGAGGAAGCGCAATGCATTTGTTCCTTTATGAAAAAGGCTGGAGAACAGTACTAGAGACAGTCTTAGTATAATTAAAGTTAATGCTGTGAATCCTATTATGGAACATTCTCATCAAAAAGTAACATGTAAACAGAAAGAAAGCCCATGTACTTGAATCTGTGGCACTAATGAGCTGTACGTGCTACAGCTGGTGAAATAATAAAGTGAATGAACCTTGAGTTATTTGAAGAGAACTCTTCTCCAACTGCCATGATGGAGTCACTTCTAGGAAACCTCACTCTTGTTGACAACTTCTATGTGTGATAAACAGCTTATATGCCTTATGTGTGGGGAAAAAAGTCTGTCCGTGTAAGAGATTCAGAGAAATTGAACCAGTATGAGCATTCAAGAAGTTATTTTCTGTAGCTGGCACAATGAACATCAAGGAGACTTGGAAAGGAGATAGGGAAGTCGAAGAATGATAATCAGGATATATGTGCTACAGTGATTTGAGAACAAAAATAATAGGTTATTCAGGTCTAGTTTAAAATTACTTAACTGTTTATGGTAGGCAAAGCAGGTTGGTGACTGTAGTGAGGAATAGCTGGCTATGTTCTGATTTTAAAACATTCTTACACAAGTGCTTAGGAAAAAACAGAAGGAATAAATTATTACTGAGGAAGCAACAACAATGGATTTTTATTCAAGTAAATCCATTAAATTTTAGTGCTAACACCTAAAACCAGCAGGAGTAGTTTTAGTGGTGTTTTAAAGGAAATAAATTTTAAAATCCTCAGAGGATCCTGATCTTCCCATTTTCACTTTGCAATAGCACTTAACTTAGTAGCTACTCTTTAAAATTCACTTCCAGACCAAAATATTTTGAATGACTTTTTGGGAAGATGATACATAGGTGACAGTGAACAGTCATCTTCTATGTCTTGATGTATCTGTGAAGCTGTTTCTGAATGTCATCTGTACTTTGAAGTCTTTTCAGAATCCTTAATCCTAAAGATCTTTTTCATAAAGAAACTGGAAACTACATGTGTCTAGCTTTTGTATACAAAATTACAATCCCAGAAAACTTTACTGGTGAAGTAAAGGAAATTGAAGCTGGAAAGTAAAAAAGAAAATATTCAGTTTGCCTCTGAAAAATGTGGAAAAAATAATGATAGATGATTCTATCAAAACACATGCAGGGAACAAAGCTTAATGAAGACTATGCATTCCCTAAATTCCCCTATGTATGGAAATGGGAGCATTTTCCCTCCTGCTCTTAAAACAAAGAAACGGTAGTAGTAGTAATAATACTCCAGCTGCCTAGTTAGTATACCTACTCTTGGTCCTTGTGTGACCGAAAGAGATAGTGGATGGGCCAGAAGACTTAATGTAGGTAATGAGATACCAAATCATACCTTTCAATATCTAGGTCTTTACTCTAAAAGTAATGTTTCTGTGACTTCAGTTTAGTTGTTAGGCATACAGGAACTTTTAAGACATTCAGTGTCCAAAATAACAGGTGAAACAACCTGCTCATTTTATTATAGTACCATGATAGTGAGTCCTCTGTTGTCTTTGCTGTGCTGACCTAATTGCACAAGCACCTTTCATCTTGAGTTTGTCTTCTCTTTCCCCATCTCTGGGTACTTGTGCGCCACACAGTCTTGCTAGTGTTTACAGATCACATACCTATTTGCCCAGTCCAACCTGCCATAGTCACGGGCCACTGTCTGGGGTTAAATGGTACAGTGAGGTTAGTTGTTGAGCTGCTTGAAGATCTTGGCTGAGTATTACACTAGCTAAATGTTGGTGAGTGTATGACTTTAGCCTTAGAAAGCATAAATGATCTGTGGCTTTTCCTGAGTATTGTCATACGTCTGGAAGGAGTTAAGGACATTTGGAAAGGAAAGTCATAAAATGCATGAAAAAGAGATGGACAAATAACCAGTCTTATCAGGCAAGTCTCATATGTTTTTCAGATTCTGTTTTTCATCTTTTGTAATGAGCAGATCTCAGAGTAAGGAATTGTGCGCTACATGTGCACATCACAGTTATTTTTGGCTTAAACAGTTCAGTAGGTTAAAAAGTGGTTTTGTTAATATGTAAATTGTGCAGTAAGACATTCCTAATGGTTATATTAGCTTAAAGGTTTCCTGAGGCTAAAATGGTAATAAGATGTAAAACAAAATGCCATGGGTAGTATTATAATTACAAAAAAAGTGCATATCTCAGTGAACATTTTCAGAGGCAGACATGATTATTTCTGTTGAAGACAAAATAGCTGCTATGACTGAAAACCTTCTCCTAATAAAAATGTATTGAGAGGTAAGAGAACCAGTTCAAAGGCTTCTTTTTAAGGCTCAATCACAAAGAGTCTGTTTTATTGTGATAGCTGCCATCCTGACAGTCAAGTGACAGATTTTGCTATGGGTTTTGAGCTGTCCATTAAATGTAGCACCTCCATTTTTTGAATGTTTTGAGTAGCCCACTGAGTAGCTACCGGCTGAAAAGTAGGAGTCACAGTGGGAAGCTGAAGGGGATCAGGCCTCTGGAGCATTTAGTGTTTAATGGATCTCCAGCTGTAGTGAAGCAGTGTGCAGAAATAATTCTATTTAGGCTTGGTCAATCGGATGACAAAATGAGCCCTGCCCCTCTGTCATTCAGCTATAAAATTCAGAAAACAATTCTGCTTTATATTTTAGCTAATTTCTTGATGCAGTGTGCTGGCAAAGGCAGCGGGGAGCAAATAGTTAAGCTACTGTACAAAATTGCCTTTTTTATCTAGGATTTCATTTTGGAAGGAATGATCAAATCCATGAAAACAGCGATTTTGAGAATTGAGCTTTTAGAAGAATTAGATGTTACTAAATACAAATAATAGATTAATATTGTGCCACATTTGTGGCATGGTAAGTAGCTTATTTTACAGCTTCATGTCAGCTGCTTCCGTTAGAATATATGGTTGTAAATGTGCAATTAAAGAGCAATAGCTTTGAATTGCAGAGGTTTTGCCTAATCAACACTATATTATTTGATGATAAATCTTCACATCAAAAATTGTCTGTAATTGTAGCTTAGAAGGCTAAAAATCTTAAATAAATAGAAATTACGTCCTTTGCATCTTTAGAAGCCTGGTACATATGTGAGGTGGGAGCTCAATTAAGATACTCTGGTTCTATATTGTCAAGTTTAAGAGGTCAGGTGGATGCACTCATTACTGAACCTCACTAGCGGTCTCCTTTGAAGCAGCTTCATAAGTAGAGATTGTACTTTTGTGAAGAAGAGCATTGTTATAATAAGCCCTGAGAACAGAATAGGTTTCAAAGGAGCAGATGAGGTTATTGTTCTGAAGTAAAGTGGGTGCTAACAAACGCTGACAGAATTCTTACTGCTACCTATAAAAAGATATAAGCCCCCTAAAATTAGAAACGTTTTAACTGGACTTAAGAAAATAAAGTCCAAAGGTGTGGTAGAAGAGAAATTAAAAGTTTTAAATAGGGTTTTCTTCTTCAGGAGTTGGAAAAAAAACCTACTGTTCTGTACCTTTGTTGCTTCAAGGTAGTTCCTTGGAAAACCAAGGTGGTCCTGATGTTCATGTGCTCTGTGTGAAATCAGCGGCTTTAATGCTGTGGGCAAGCACATTCATCTTTTCTAAAATGATTTTGTTTATTTCTCTGAATGTCTGAATTTACTTTCTTGTACTGCAGTGTCACCAGTCAGCACAAATGATCTGCATCTTAGACACTGCCAGTGGAGACCAGAGGATTGCCCCACTGGCAAGTCATCAATTAGATTGAATATAAAAGAAAACTGAAATTAGACCTCTAAGTCAAGAGTCACAGGTAGTTGCTTAGGAAAAAACTGTGAATAAGGCAAGATCTGGATAAAAATCTTTGTTGATTTTACTGCTGCTGTTTGTGCACTGTGTATAATGAAAAGCAACTAGATATTTTTCTTTTTGTTGATAGAAATCAATTACTCCTAAACAAACAAACAAAGATAAAAATACCCTAATACAGTGAGCATCATTTTACTAAAAGGTTCGTGCAGCTAAGCAGATTTAGATCTGCTTTTAAATAAATACAGGGAAGTGTTTAACGCCTATTGTATGGCCACAAAGCCTATGCTGATCGCACAGAAGCTTGGGAGGGCTGAAGACAAAGCAACAGTTCTGGAAACTGTTACTCTTGTATGTGCTTCTGCACACAGTCCTACAACAGCAGGGCTTAACAGCAGAATTTTGTCAAGATTATAACACGAAGGGGAGTATGTTCTGAATTCTTACTTCTCTCTAACAAAAGGAAAGGATGGGGAGGGGGTGGGGGGGTGAACCCAAAACAAAAAACAACAACCAAATCAAAAAGGGAAGAGGACTATATAGCTATATGCAGAAGGTAATGGCTGATTTCCCTTTTCTGTTCTGATTCTTCTCAATCGCTTCCATAATTCACATTTGTGTACCTTAGTACTGGTTAGATTTGATTTACTAGAATGAAGTAACATGAGCAAATGTAGTTTATACCTCTGAAGAGGAGAATAAGCTTGTTTTATGTAACTCCCCCAAATAGTTGACTTTGCTTAATAGTCTAGGCATTGAAATCAATGCAGTTATAATTTGTAGCCATGGAAGAGGGGCATGACTTTGCAGCATGTTAAAGATCAGATTAAATTTATATTCTGTTTTTAATTCTTATGATATGTGTAAAATTAAGTCATTTTTCTTACAGGTATTAATATAATGTAGGCTGGACTACTTGTTTTGGGAGATGTCTTCATGGGGATGTGTGCATGAAAAGCGAAAGACTTGAATAGTTATAGTTGCTTTATTTCGAGGATATTTTTCTTCCCCATTATTACTTTGTCAGAATCATATGGGGTTGAGCATCGCCAGACATAAGATAGATGTGACAGAAAGATGGATCACTGCCCTCATCAACCAACAGGGTAGTTTCTCCTTTTCCAAGGGCTCCTCATCACTTCTTCGTTCTGAAAGAAGAAATGACATGAGGGTGGATAAAGGAGCTCTGTAGCACTGGATTGCATAAAATTGCACTTAAATACTCTGAATAAATTCTATATGTCACAAAGCAAATATTTCTCCAGGTCCCTTGAAAATCTTTTGCATTAAATAACTTCTGCGGTGTTGTAAAGTAGAAGGAAACTGAATTATATATATGTACATTTATAGTTATATTATTAATTTTAGGATAAAGCAGCATATTGTCTCATTCTATTGCTTTTTAAGGTTATATTAAGAGCATTGAAGTGTCTTAACATTTTAATGAATATTTTGAGTACGTTTTATATCAAACCATTTGGCCAATCAGGTTATAAAATAAAATGGAATTTTTGTATTTGACTTTTTTTTTGCATAGTCATGTATTACAGTCTATGTATTCTTCATTTGAAATGTTTTTTTTCTCTGAAATCCGACAGCGCTATTACTGGAAAAGCTTCTAAAGCAGCAATACTATGTAAATTGTAGTTCTTTCAAAAAATTGTAATAAGTACACAGTAAACATAATACCAAGTTTGGACAAGCAAAAAATGCGTTTCACGTTTCCAAAACATGTTAGCAGCCAAACTCATGTACAGAAAATCAGAAATTATACAATCCTAAATACATCTAATGAATTTTAAGTGCCATTTCATCTACTCTACAGGCTTTTTTAAAAAAAAACATCTTTTTCCATCTTTGTTTTGCCTTTCCCCTTGATTTTTTTTTTTAATTTTTATTTTTTTAATTTATGCTCTCTCAAAACTTTCCTGTAAAGGTAAAAAATGCTTCTCCTGTTTTGGAAACCAGATATCTGGTTATTAATTTACATTTTTTGACTTGGTGATTTCCTGGCTAGAATGAAATATAAAAAATATGGAACTTTACCTGTTGACTCTTACAAGGTCATGCTGCCAAGCCATTCAAAGGATACTCTTCATGCACTTAGCATTGGGAATAAGAATGAAAACTTAAAAAAACCCTGAGATTGCTTCTTTGATTCTTTGTTGGATCTAAGCTGATTTTTGGATGTACAGGTGCTCTTCTTTACATGATTTACAGACCTCCTCATTGTGATTTCCTTGGAGTTTTGAGAACTTGTTAAGCTCCTTCCTAAGAGAAAGAATTTGCTAAGCTCTTTCCTTCTCCTATCAGAGAAAATAATGTTACAGCAAAAAAAATCTGATCATGAACTGTAAATAGATTAAAGCCACAGATGTCAAGAAGAACTATGTCAAAGATTTATTTTTGGAGCAGCATATGTGCATCCCATGCATCCAAAGAGATTGATATTCTGACCATTTCTTATCTATCAATTGAAAACAGTTTGACTGTAGTACTGGTTTTTTTCCCCAACAAAACACTGATAACTGTAATTTGTTATTGTATGTCCAAAAAAATATGCATTATTACATAAGCATGTTAACTTCAAAAGAGTAAGAGGAATCTCTAGGTGTGAGGTATCTTTTTCTTCCCCTTCATTTAATAAGTTTTAGAAGTCTGGGAAAGATTACCTAGTGTCAACAGAGCTATGGTTACCTGCTGTATGTGGGGGTCTTACACAAGCCATCTCTGGGTTTAAGATCACACCTAACTTTTAGATGTAGCCCTTAAGGCTACAGCTGTTGTTACTGATAATAGCAGCAACACAGCGACAAATTTGCGATGTCGAAGGAGGCTAATTGATGAGGTTTGGTCTGCCTCTGTATTTTAATGCTGAGAGTGTTGGGGTTCTTCAGCTTGGAGAAGGCTCCAGGAAGACCTTTGTAGTGGCCTCCCAGTACCTAAAAGTGGCTTACAGGAAAGATGGGGAAGGGGATGTTTTCAGGGAGCTTAGCAATAGGATGAGGGGTTTTAAACTGAAAGCAGCTAGTTTAGATTATGTATTAGGAAACAATTCCTTACTGTGAGAGTGATGAGGCACTGGAACAGGTTGTCCAGGGAAGTTGTGGAGGCCCCCGTTCCTGGAAGTGTTCAAGACCAGGCTGGATGGAGCTTTGGGGAATCTGATCTAGTGGCAGGTGTCCCTTCCAACCCCCAGGGAATGGGAACTAATTGATCTT
The DNA here is from genome assembly GCA_013398155.1 of Pedionomus torquatus. Lineage (NCBI taxonomy): Eukaryota > Metazoa > Chordata > Aves > Charadriiformes > Pedionomidae > Pedionomus > Pedionomus torquatus. Next base: position 104,882 of record VZRU01007815.1, read on the forward strand.
TAAAGTCCCTTCCAACCCAAACAATTTTATGATTCTGAAGGGTGCTCTGTTTTTGTCTTGGAGACAGAGATTTAGTAGACTGAAGCAGTGTGAATGGGAAGGTAGGTGTAGTCACTACCTTTACGTAAAATAATACATGTGATCATTGTCATACTCAAGTGCTTTGATCAGTGAGGAGTCGCATCTAGCAGGTCTGAACACAAGTTTTATGTTGACTTTGGCTTATCAGGGTCCTGTTGGTTTGCAGGCAGCTGTTCCAACTGAATTTAGAGACAGGTAGTAGAAAGGGATTTGAGTGCCTGAATAAAGATGAAGGCAATAAAGTGAATTACTGAAGTGGATTTCACCCCAGTGAAATAAATTATACATGCCAAACTCAAAAGTTATAAAGATAATGTATTCTTTCTGATGCTCTATTATGTAAGATCAACAAGTTGACTTGGAAGTGAATGATAAAGAGCAATTTATGAGAATTACAGTTTGTTACTGGAAGAAATGGCTACATGAGAGTTTTGATGAATAGTTATGGTTTTGCCAGCTAGTAGACTAGTTTAACAATAAAAAGGCTTTTTTGCTGAAAGAAATTGTGTGGTTGTGTTATCGGTGGGAAATTAAACCAATCTTACTGTATCACTGTTGTAAATTGAGATTTTACAATCTCTCATGTTTTACCTTACAAAATAGTGCTAATCTGCAGTCACGAGTAAATGATGAACTTTAATTACTTTTCTACAGATTAAATGTATACTTTTATTTACAGTAAATAAGACAACAGGTGCTGCAGTGCTGTGAATGTGTTGCTATTAGCTTCACTTTATCATGAGTTCACTAAAATAAGGACTACATATAGTGGCAACCATAACTGAATTTATAGATGAGCAACACTGTAAAACTAAAAGACTGTAAGGGAAATCCTCAGTAAAAATTTTTTGGAAGCTCACTTTGAAAATACATGATCCCACTTGAACTTTGCTTGCTTGAAAGTAAACTCCACATATGCATTACCACAGAAAAATAAGCAACCTCCATCTCGACAAAGCATCAAATGTGTTTAACATGGAGTATTCTTAACAAAGAGTAAAAGAAGAGAGGAATTGGGTGCATAGTTCTTGTGAATGAATGAAGGAGGTAGTAGATGAATACAAAACCTCTCCTGCTGTTTCCTCTTTCTTTGTAGTGTGCTTTCAATGTGGGGGCATTGGGGGAAGGGAGGCGGGGGTTATCTGTCCCATCCATCAACTGGAATTTAGGATACTCTCTTAGAAAGTGTGATATCAGGCAGTTTACAAGTTGACTATGAGCCCAGCCCGCTCTCTTTCTGGGCAAGAGCGGTGACCTAAGGCTTTACCTGCAGTAAAGGCTTGCTGTCAGTAGGTGTGACCTCTTCCAGTAGATGTCTTTTTAGACGTTTGGACATCAGTATCCTAAAAAATACTGAGGTGTTCTGTCCTGAGGAGAGCAAGATACCTAGTGGGTCTTAAGTTACTGAATGTTAGAAAGATGTGTTTAGGCTTTCCTGTTGGCTTGAACAAGCTTTGCAAACCACTGACTGTTTTTCAGTGACGATACAGCAAACCTGGATAGTGATATGGATGGGCTGGTCTGATATGATGTGACCAGCTATATTATTTTGGAGAGCTAAATGCAAAACCTCACTTTGAAGCCTTCTTTTTTTTTTCATAATGCTTCCTATTTTTTCTTCAGCCAAACACATATAAATTAGTTCCTATTAAAGTACTATTTCACTTGACATAACTGGATTTAGTATTGCAGCTATATCAATATGTATCTGATGTATTTGTTGTAGTTTAACAGTGAATGGAATTATTAGCCTCTACAAATATTTCAGATTGTATATTATTTTTCCAGGCAAAGCAGCAAGACAGACCCATGATACAGAGGACAAGAAAGAAGGAAAATTAAAGAGACGATCTTGTGCATCATTTGTACAAAGGGTAAGAATTTATTTTTTTTTTCCCCTGTAGATTTTAATTTCCCATGCTAACTGGGAAAAAAAGCTACTGGCATTAAGTTTCCATCTGTTAAATTTCCTCTTTTTTTATTGGGTTGCTATTAAGTACTATTAGGGTAGTCATATAACGTGTTCTGTGTTTACCTGCATTTTCATGTTTGCATTAACAGTTTATCATTAATATAATTTTTTAAATGTCAGCTCAGCTTTTAACTGAAGGGCTCATATCAAATCTGTTAACTAGAAAAGCAGCTAAAAGTATCTCATAGTTTCACATAATTGAAGGTAGGCTTAATCATTTCTGATGTTCCTTGCTGGAGAGAACAGAAGGACAAGTCAACTAGTGAAAAAGTGAGTCTGGAAAAACAGAATTAGAAGGAACTTGAGATATTTTGGTAGCAAAAAACTGGAAGTTTTTTATCCTAGTATAGATCACAGATTTAGTGATGGGGACGTTCTGAATTCTTCGTTCTCACAGTTTAGGTCCTAAGGTTAAAACGTCTGTTTTGGAAGTCTTGAAGCAAGCTTTGATTTTTCTTTTTTCAAGCCATCTTCAACCCCCCTCCCTACTCTTGTATTTGAACTGCATAAATCTTTCACCATAAGAACAGAGATAGCATTATTTGAAGTCAGTAGAAGCTGCTGAATAGTCATCTGTGTTTTAATATCTGATTATTTTTTTTTCAATGAAAAATCTGATTTGGGGATCTTGAATACAGTATTATGCACAGTCTACCAGAACAGAACTTTTCTATCTTTTATAGTGTCTAGGCATGGGTAATTGCACAGTCTTTTTTTCCTCATTTATGTGTTTAAACAAACCAAACATCTGAAAGCACCAATAATGTTTTAAACAGAAGGGACTAGATGGGTACTGAAACTTTATCAACTACAGACTGACGGTGTTAATAAAAGTAAATAATAAAAGTTTAGTGCATCTTTTCCCTGTGAAGATTTTTTTTAATTTATTTTTTTTTAAACTTTCAGAGATATCTTTTGAAATGGTTCCTGTGTTAGTCACTCAAGAGTTAAATGTAGCATTGGATAAAGAGAACTGTTACTGTAAGGTTTTTAAACTAGACTGTTCTGAAAAAAAGATAACCATTGAAGACTCTGAAAGACTTTTTGGATGGTAACCAAGTTAAGGAAGCTCTGAGGTTCTTTGGCTTTTCTGCTGGCTGCTCTCACTCACCAGGATCCTGGCACCCTATCACTGTGCCCTCATTGCCTCCGTAGCTGCAGTTCTGTCAGTGAATGCCACCATAAAGCAGGTCCCCTGAGGCTGTTTGGATGAGTGACAACCAGCCAGCTCCAAAGTGACAAGTGTTTGAATGTCTAATTGGGTCAAAGCACAGGTGCCTCCTCGTGAGTGAGATGTTCTAGCTTTTCTTTGTGACGTTCTGTTGGTTCCTCTCATTTTTCCCTACAGTTGTAAAACAAAGCTGTCAGTATGATGATGTGGGAGAACAGGCATTAGGAAAGGAGGATGTTTTCCCATTAGCCTATTTTGCTTAACTAACTTTACTGCTTGAGTACTGACTGGAGGGAAGGGAAAGATATCCATTAAAGTGATGGATATTTGCTGATACAAGTGGATATTGTAATAGACAATAAAGCAATTCATTTGACTGATGAATACGTTGTCTTAATCTCTCTAAGGTGGCTCTCGTACTCGGTAGGCCTAGAGTCTTGAGCATCAGGAAACATACGGGATAGAAATAAACTTTTTTTTCTTGTGTCCATACAATGAGGCTTCTCGTAAGTCTAATAGAATGCAGTCAGATACAGGTAATTGATGTGTAAGGGAGCTGTTTCATCTTATTGAATCCTTGGTCTGTGCAGAGAAAACAACTGATATTAAGTCCATGTCCATGTTACCCAGATAGTTGCTTTTCTTTTTTCTCTTCCTCAAAGAACCATAGAATACCTGGGGATTGGAAAGAAGTCTGGAGGCCATCTAGTCCGACCCCCTCCCCCTCCTTAAAGCAAGGTCAGCTAGAGCAGCTTGCTATTTCGACAACTGATTCGAGTGCTTGGCCACCTGTATGGTAGAAAAGTGCTTTCTTTTGTTCAGATGGAATTTATTCTGTTTTGATTCATGCTTGTTGCCTCTTGCATTGTCATGGGGCACCACTGAGGAGTGTTGTTTACCCCTGGTCCCATCAGGTATTAATACATATCAATAAGATCTCCCTGAGCCTTCTCCAGGCTCAAGTCCCAGCTCTTTCAGTCTTGCCACATGTCAGATGCTCCAATCCCTTAATCGTCTTTGCTGTCCCTCACTGGTCTCACTCCAGAATGCTTATATTTTGCTTATACTGTGGAGCCCACAAGTGCACAGAGCACTCCAGGCATGTCTCATCAGTCCTGAGTAGAGGGGAAGGATCATCTCCCTTGACCTGCTGGCAACATTTTTCCGAATGTAGCCCAAAATGCTGTAAGCCTTCCTTGCTGCACAAGTACACTGCTGGTTCATGGGCTACCTGGTATCCACCAGGACCCCCAGATACTTTTCTGCAGAGCTGCTTTCCAGCTGGTCATCCCCCATCCTGTACTGGTGCCCATGGTTGTTCCTCCTCAGGTGAAGGACTTTGTATTTCCTTTTATTAAATGTAATGAGATTCCTGTTGGCTTATTACTGAGCTTTTTGAGGTCCCTCTGAGTGCCAGTGCTATGAGCTAGTATATCAGCCACTCCTCGCAGTTTGTGTCATCAGCAAACTTGCTGAGGATGTATTCTGTACCATCATCTAGGTCATTAATGAAGTGGTTAAATGGTACTAGCCCCAGTATTGATCCCTGGGATATACTAGCAGTGACTTTCCTCTTCCAGCTAGACTTCATGCTGGTCACAACCCTTTTAGCCTGGCAGTTCAGCCAGATTTCAGCCCATTTCACTTTCCATTTGCCTAGTCTGTACTTCATCAGTTTGTCTATGGTGATTTTATTGGAGACAGTGTCAGAAACCTTGCAGCAGTCAAGATAAACAACATCTGCTGTTCTCCTGTCATCCACTGAGCCAGCCATCAGCTGGTCTGTTCTGGTCACAGTACCTCAGTCCCAGCAGGTGCTGCTGGCAGGGTGCTCCATGAAATCAGTTTTTCTCAAGTTTGAGGTTTGTTTGAAATTATATTGTCAGTTTTGCTTTGGCTAACTTGAATGTATGCTTCTAAAATAATGCTTTTTTAATGGTGTATATTTAAAAGCATGAAGAGTTGTCATTTAAACATTGGCAGATTTGAAAGTATTCTAAATGGTGTGAAGTCAGCAACATAGCCATTGTCAGCATTATTTATACAGCAACTGTTTGTTTTCTACCTTGCTATCCTTGCTAACAAAAAGACCAGAGAGGAAGAATAGAGACAAAGGTTTGACAGTGTCTTACAACTCTTTGCTATAAGACAGACTGATGAAACTTTTAATGGATAGGAATCAGAGGAATTACATATATTAAAAATAGTAATAACAGAAGTACAATTTTTAAAATGTACATTATTCCTTCCTTGCAAAATTTTGATTGTGAAAAATGTCCTCATTCTAACAGGACTATCATACAATCTAGTTAAATTTAGGAAACTTGACAGGAGAAATCATCTGGAAAAGCATATTTCAGTATTGTATAGTTTCTTAACATCAGCAAAGAGAGGGTGAAAAGGGTTTCTTATTCAGAAATGTAAATATAAGTATTTTTAAGTGACAGAAATACACTTTACAAATCAGGGACATTTTTAATGGATTGGAAAATGAAAGGGGGGGAACACTGGTAGTTTCTTTTGTGGAAAAGCATGAGTTTATTTCCAGTGTAAGTATTTTCCAAAGCTTGTATTTAATTATAATAAAATTATGTGTTTCATAAATTAATTTACAGATGAACAGTCTTAAACAGTAGTTGGTAGTTGTAGTTTATTTAGGGATCACAGCCACTCTAATTCTACTACAGCCTGCCCAAGTGTAGTGAGTGTATGGTTTCTAGAATAATTGTAATGTTGATATAAAATATTAGGTTTTGCCCAGTTTTTTTTTTTCCCCTTACTTTACAGTTTGGGATTTCCTTATATTTAAATTAGTTAAATTAAATGGACCTCTTCAGATGTTCCTTTTTTAGCTCTTTTGCAGTGTGTTTTTTCCATATGCTAAAAACAAGGACAGCACATAAGGAAAATATCTAATCCTCAGTTACTGATGTATAGAGGCTTTTTGCCAGAACTTTCGGTGATGACTTAGGAGTGTCACTTCTATACTATGTGCATTATTGCAAATTTGAGTCAGTTCCTGTAGTAATCATGAATACAACCGAAGGTGCCAAAAATAAACATAACTTCTTTTTTAACAGAATGTTAAAAGAGATGGGGAGTTAAGGAAAGAAAGGAAAAGAAACATTAAGCCAGTCCAATTTATTTTTTTTTGTCTTTGAAAGCTTCTGAGCTTTCAACCTCCTGCAAGAGAAACGCTTGTGAAAGATTTTGGGGAAATATTTGAGTGCTATATTTTTGTTCCTTGCTGCTTATGCATTCACCGATCTCAACTGACTGTGAAACATAGCAGGCAGCAACCATAAATATTAAAATATGGATTTATTCCACCTCATTTTAGGTGCTTGGATACCTCAGTTAATTTAAAAGCATAGTTTAATCAGTGAGAATTGATCCAGTTAAAGAGGAGCACAATTTTTGACAGGCGTTTTTAATTCTTTAACTTACCTCATTCACCTACCTGAAAGTCCCCTCAAACATATGCAAGCACAGAAAACTTGGTGCTTAAGGAGCAGGGAAGGGCATAGCCAGTAGAAATGGGGGAGAATAGGAGGTCAGTAAGCTGCTGCAGAAACGTTTGTTTGTGGAACTTCAGCCTATGAATTCTACTGCTACTTTCAGCTCTTCTTTTTCTCCAGTTCTCTTAATCAAGTTAGAATTATTATTCCTTCTTTGAAAATGTTGTCTCACACATTTTCACTATTTTCCATTTGTAAATATACTGTTGCTAGTATAAAGTGCAGTGCTTGAGGAGAAATATTTTGTTTCTGTTGCTTCAATATTGAAATTCCTAAGCTAAAACTCTTTGAAAATGGGGTTAACGCACGTTTATGTTACTATACAGGATTCTTATATCAGAATAAAGAATTTATATGCACTGTTAAAATAGCTTTTCAGTTAGTTGCATTCATTTCCAGATGTTTTGACTCATGTAACAAAATGCATGGTTACAGGATAACAGAATGGTTGAGGTTGGAAGGTGCCTCTAGAGATCATCTGGCCCTATCCCCCTGCTTAATTAGGACCTCCCTTTCTGTTTGCCCAGGAACATGTCCAGATCACTTTTGAATTTCTCCAAGGATGGAGCCTCCACAACCTCCCTGGACAATCTGTGCCAGTGTTTGGTCACCCACACATTAAATAAGTGTCTCCTGACATTCAGAGGGAACCTCAGGTGTTTCAGTTTGTTTGTGCCTGACAGATCCTTAATACATCCAGATGATCTCAAGGCTTTGCTTTCCAGAGATCCATGACTGCACCTCTTCTGTCTTTCAAATCTAGCTTTTATGAGTGTTTATAGTTCAAGTATTTTATTTAAAAGTATTATACTGTTGAGTGTACAAACTGGGAAAGAAAATGACGTACCAGATGTTCTTAAATACTGGGGCCAGGTCCAGTAGTAAGAAAGCCTTCCAGAGCTTAGAAACCCTTCACCACTTAAAATTTATTTATTGGAAACTTGGGAGGAATTCTTTTTCTGGATCAATAAGAGGAGCAATTTAAACCATTTTAAACATTGTCGAAGTCAGTTACATGCTTTCAAATTGGTACAATCAAACACCTCTTATGAGTATGTCACTAGATCACTAGATAGAGACAGAAGCCAAGATAAGGCACTCTCTTTAACACAAATGATATTTTCTTGTTTTAGTTGAAAGTTCCCAGTGGTTGTCAGTACTCCCTGTAGCTCATAACTGCTTTAATTACAGAACAACTACTAGATTCCATCTAGTTTTCAGTTAAGGTGTTAACACCAGCTTGTGCATATCTTTGTTTTATAAAGAAGCATGGAGGGGCGATAGGAGAGGGTTAATGAAACAGTAAATGATCCCATAAACTGTTCTTGGCAAATACCTAAGTTAATCAATATTAAACAAAATTTTTAAGCTCCAACTGAGGAACTTCTTTCACTTTTTACATAACTTTATTAACTTTTTTTTTAATGTAACTAAATCATAACTTTCAGTTATGTGACTTAAGTCCTCTTTACATTTTGAAGGCAGTGAGGTTTTTGTGGTTTCATTAATAACTTCTCACTGTAAAATAATGATTTCTCAATGGAAGTTCAGGTGAAACTAATACATGTGCTTTTATTTGTTGCAGCTACTCTGTATGGCAAATACATATAATTTGATCTTTAAAGACTCTTCAATTTATGCAATTAGTAAAATAATAAAATAATTTAGATTTTGAGGTCTTCTGGGCCTGGAAGTCACCCAGTACAACCTCATGTTAAAAGCAAGGCAAACTTCAGAGCCAGAGTAGATTGTTCAGGGCTTTGTCCCATTCACTTGTAAAAAATCTCCAAGAGTAGAGATTCCACAGCCTCCTCAGGCAACTTAGTACGTCCTTAACAGCTCCTTGGAGAATTTTTTACTTAAGTCTGATGGAACTTTTTCCTCGCTATAATTTGTGACTACCACCTCTTGGCTTTTTGTAGTGTACCTTGAAGGAGTCTGGCTGTGTGTTTTATGCAAGCCCCCCTTCCACTGTGACTTTAGGGATTGGTATTTGGAATGTACAAAAGCCTTAACACCACCCTGACTGAGTACTTTGTAAATTACTAAGATAATGTTGGGAAGCATTACACTTGCTTGTTTAAAGTCTAGTTTTAGGAAATATTTTATACAGTGTATTAACATGAGAAATGGACAAATAAATGTAGCACTGAAAAAGCCAGCAGTACCAAGACCTTTTGTAACAAAATCCTAGAATAGATTTATTTATTGTTTTCCCCCTGGTTCTGTCATGTGGAAGACTGGGAAATGCTGAATTTCTAATAGAATGGTTTGTGAGCTTGTAAGCTCATGCTCATGTTTTCAGGAGTGTACGGTAATAAAGAAGCTGAAGTAAAAGGACATAATTGAGATTTTGGAAAAACTTGTGATACTGTGTGACAGGCAAGATGAGCTTAAAAAGTCAGGAAATGACCACTGTAATGGATTACAGCAGGATATAACGGACAAAGGAGATCATTGCATCATGGAAAGTTACAAATTGTTTTTTAAGTCACTATTTTTTATTACTGTCTATAATAAACCAAGAAACTGCATTTTCTTTTCTTTTATTTATTATAAATTTATAGAAGGGTTAGTAAATATAATGAATAGACGTTACTGGATGATCTGGACAGATTTATGCATCAATAAAATAAAATGGATGTAATAAAGGCTGCAAATGTGATGCATTTTAATGTCTGGAGGGCTTCAGCATTTGTTGAAGGCCAATGTCCTTTTGCAGAGGAATATAGATAACCCTTAATTATCTGAATATTTTTCTAGTGTTTTGCAACAAGATTGTATTATGTTTAAATGCTTATGAATATTCAAGTACCTGATACAGTGTAAAACTTCAATTTAATTTTGTGCTATTTATTTCAAGGAAATAATGTTCTAAAAGCTATAAGACTACAGAGTCATTTCTGTATTATTGATTGAGCTACATGTTCATCTCTGAAACGTAATGTTCATATTATCAGTGTTACAAGTTAATAGTACATGAAGAGGTATCCAGAATATATGGATTTCTTTCTAAGACACCGGGGATGTAATGGGCTAACAAATCTAGATCTGTGCTTAAGATAGAAGTAGTGGGTTGTAACTAATGTCCCCCTTCTTTTTTTCTCCTCAGAAATACCTATGTCAGTTAGTTCCCTTTTATCAGAATTATATAGTAACACCAGGGGAAGGCATGGATGGAAGGTCAATTACTGCTGAAAATGATAGTAATTGCTCTGTTGAATGGGCTTTAATCATGACTTTGCTGCAGTCTTTAAATCTTGAGCAATATTTTGTTATACTATCTCTAGGAAAAAATATCAGTCCATTCACTAGGATCAGAATTCCTTATGTTTGTGCCTCAGATGCTCCTGAGTAAATGGAAGATAACTTTCTGAAGCATACACAAGTGTTAAGATGGAAGCTGTATTTCTTTCTCATGTCCTGCACTGTTCTTAACATAATGGTGTATGTACATCACCTAGAATTGATTCCTTGCCTACCCCAGTTGTCTTTGGAAGAGAATGAAGCTGATGCCTGTTCTCAGGACAATTATCAGCACACATTTCACTGTGTGTGTGTGTGTGAAAGAGCGAGAGATGTAATCTTGCAACCACAAGATTTCTGGGAATATAAAATAGTTTCTCACTTGTTGATACCAGCGGAGGACTGAAAACCCAATCAGTAATGGATCAGAGAACCCCCTGACTTTCATGCTCTTTCTGTGTATTTCTTTCTGTCTCTTTTCCTTCCTGATTTTACCAGACATAAGAGGTTTTTCTTGCTTTTGCAGACCTACAAAGCGTCCTTTGGGTCATTGTGTGCTGTACATGTTTGACAATTCTCAGTAGATACGTTTTTTCTGTTCCTGAAATGACCTAATTTTTAATCCTGTTTGACCTTGGATGTGTACTTCCAAGTCTTACTGATTTTTCATCATCAGACATGATCAAAAACTTACCAAAGCTTCCAACCTCTCACCCTTAATAGTCAGTATTTGTTTTATTCAAGTGTTTCTTTCAGGCTCGTTCAATAAGATACAAGAGGCCTCTCCAGGTTTGTGGGCAATATTGTGATTCTGGCATTGAGGTATTCATGGTGACCAGAAAATATCTGGTTAGCAATTGAGAGAAGACAAGAAATGCTAACGATGATGATCAAGGAAGGGTCTATGTTTTCCACACAAAAAATGGTTTTCTATTTTTTCAGAGATGTTAACTGAGGTTAAAATATAGAAAATAAGAAAACCAATTCTTAAAATTAGCACATCTCGGTCAGTAAAACATGACTTCCAAACTTAAGTTGCATTCCTTAGTTTTACTGTCAAGAAACCCAAGCAGACACTGTACAGAATCATGGGTTAAAAGCAGATGTGTCCTAATGAGCCATGCGGGCTCATAACTATGACATTAGTGTGAGTCCACTTCTGGGTGGAAGACTGAGAATTTGGTAAGAATTTGAACTTTAACATAAAAGTTAAAATGCAATTAAATTCAGGTTGCCTTTTCTTTAGAAATGCAGATTTTGACATTGTCATAACTTTTAAGGTAAATTATATTGTTTTTAAGTCTGTGACATAAAAGACCCCTTGATTATTTTTTTTTTCTTCTCATTTATCCTGCAAGTGTGTGTGTGTGTATATATATATATATATCAGTATTTTAAAACATGATAGAGAATTCAGATCTAAAGATTTAGGGAATATAGAGGTACACAGGCTGGAGCTTCCAAAATATTTTTCATTTCCATTGTTTCTACTAAATAATTTACAGTCTTTATAAATCTTTTAATGTTTGCTGCTCATCTGCTGCTCTATTTTTAGTGTGCTTTTCTAGCTGCTGTATTGCTAGGACATGCTCAAGTAGATGACAAGGTTACAAAGCACTGAATGGGAGGGGGTTCTCAGTGAAGTGGGAAAAGCAGTAGAAAATAAATTTTATGAAGATCCTGAAATAAAATATATGAAATAATAGTTTACCAGTTGAAATAATATCTTTAGTATGAATTTGCATGCAAAAAACTCCTCTTTAATTAAAAATGAAATAATGCAGTTAAGGTTAGGTCTTTGTGATAACGTATTCCAACACCCTTAGCAGGCCTGGGTATCTAATGTTTACAAATCCTGATTTTTCTGAATTAACAATTTTAAAAGTATTCATTAAAATACTCACAATAAAATGTGTCATGAGTGATGTGTCATGACAGCCTGTATTCTAGTGTAAACATTTTTTTGTTTCCAAACAACAAAAAATAAATAGATTATTCATACCATACTAGACATTACTGCAATTCAGCGTTACCTCGATTTACATTTTCTAGACAGATAACAGATTTTCCAGAACTGCATGAGGTACATAGTTTACAGTATTGTGAAATGATGTCAGCACTTCTAATTTTTTTAGCACTGTTATTTGGAATTTTCTCTATAAGAAATCACCCTGTTCTAATCTTCATATTTCCTATCTTGCAATAATTTTGAGTCGTCTTGCTTTATTATGGACATTTTTTTAATTTTGAGAAGGCTTGATACTGAGCATCTGAAATTGTTTCAATTACTAAAAATATATTTTCGTAACTTCAGTCTCCACTGTATTTTTTTGTTATGTCATCATTCAGACCTTGCCAACTTGAAATATATGGTAAGTAGTCAGTTTGGACTGGAAGGGCTCTGGAAGGAATGGAAGGACTCCTCTGACAGGCTAAATAACTGCAGAAGATTTAAATTGTCACATTTTCAAATATGAAACATTTTTAATTTGAGTTGTAGTGCTTTATGTGGCTAGATCCACTAATTGTATGAATAAATATCCCAATTCTCAAAAATGTTGCTCCGATGTAACTTCTGATTGTGTTTGGTGGCAAACACAAAACTACCTCCTATATGTGGCTGTATTTAGCTCAGTGAACTTTGTCCAGTCAAAAATTGATTTTTATGGCTAGAGGCTTGTAGAGTAACTGCCCTCCTCACTGGCTGTGAAAGATGAATTAAGTATTACAGGCTGTTCCCTCTGGAGTCTCTCAGGGCTGGTCTACAACTTGAAAGTTTTCTTGGCAATTTACCGGACAATTAAATTCTCAGGAAGTACTTCAAAGGAAAGTGGATGCTTGGCTGGCAGGAATGGATGTTTTCCAGCCAGAGAAAAAAAAAAAATGTTGCAAGGAAGATTTAAGCCCTGTAGGTATTTTTAAAATAGCCTACCACCAACTGTTATGTCTTCCTGCTAGTTCAAGTTTGCTCAGACAAGTTTCTCCAGTCCTCTGTGTGAAATGGTAGCTCTCAGGCTACATGGGCTTTCAAGGTTTTGAAGCTCTTTCACATCTAGAACAGCAGACTGCGAAAGGACTGCATGCTTCCACCTGTCAATGGCTTTCAAGCAGTTCTAAAACTCATGAGGTAGAGCTGTATCTTGAAAGGTGATACGGAGTAACAGCAGCCATTCTTCCAAATTAGTCACATGTTAAATGGACAGTATTAGTTGCCTTACACTGTTTTGCAGAGCCCTAGAGAATCAGACCACTTCATGCAAAGTAAATTAATTAAGTTTCTTACAGTATATTGTAACATTTATTCCACTGTACTTCTCCATGCCTCATTGATTCAGGCAGCACAGTATTTGCTGTGGAAAAAGTAAAGATGATGTTTTAGTATTTTAGGGGTGTTAGGGTGTTTACCAAAGCAATGAGGTAGTTGAGGAATGTGGAGAAGTGTAAGCATTTTAGATGCAGCACTTTGTGTCTTTGGTTAGTTGAAATATCAACCAATTGAATTCATTGATATAAAACCCTGGAAAGACATGAAATATTCCTGAAAATATTAAAAGTGATTGTGGGATTTAATGGGAACCCGCAGAAGAGTTCTTTTTCTACCTCAACTATTGAATTTTGTTTTTCTTTACACAGTTCCCCCAAAACAGTGTCTGGCGTGAAATACAATTGTGATTCTCAAGATTTGCTTATATATGCTGATACCAGTTTTTAACTTCAAGCTTTTTAAGCTGAAGCTTTTGTAAAATCAATTTCATCACTATGAAAGTATGCTTTCTTTAGTCAGTTGAAGATTAACACAAGTTTAGAAAAGCTGATGGGGCATTTTGTTTGACTCATTTTTTGGCACTGATGTAGAAAAGTGATTAGTAAATCATGCTTAAACTAGGAGGAAACTGAATCAACACCTGTTCTTTTTAAAAGCACAGTAGGCCTTTCAAGTTGTTTGATGCTTGTTCACCGCTAGCCCAAAAGCAAGTAACGAAAAGGATTTTGAGAGCTTGATTCTTCATAGTGCTTTCACAAAAATCATGTGGATAGCCTGTGTGAAGTTGCAGGAGTACTGATAAGTAAGAAGTAAAACTTGGAAGGGTATTTGGCCCATATATTCTATTGAAACAATCATATTAAAGGCTTTGCCACAAACAATTGTATTACACTGACTGAAAGAGTTGTCACCATCCTTGTGTTTTCCCAGCATTACTGCAATACTTAAATAATGCATTTACAAACTGAAATTAGATCCACTTGTTAATTTAAAGCTGTATCTTTGGAGGGGCTGGGAGGAATGGTGACGTTGGAGAGGAGTTAAGTAATAACATTTTGCTATGAAGACCTTTACTTTAGTATTTAAAAAGGGAAAAGGCACAAAAAAGCTTCCTTAAATCTCTGAATGTTTATTGTGCCATGTCAATCTGAATAAAGATTCCTTTCATTGCTCTGTTACACATAAAGGTCCAAGGAGGATGCTTAGTTTTATTCTTTTCACAGACTGTAGCAGGGTCTACTCTTTACTAAGTGGGACTGTGCACTCCTAAGGATCTGAAATAACTTCCACAAAGCCCGTAACCAATAATTACCAGAGACAGGTCTCTATTTATAACCATATGCTAACTAAAATGAGTTCATTATGGAGCTTCTTACTATATGAGAAAATAATTGGTCAGTGAGCTGATAGTGGTGAGATAACAAGTAGTCACAGAATTATATGGGGTGGAAGGAATCTCTGGAGATCATCTAGTCCAAAGCCCCTGCCAAAGCAGGTCTGCCTAGAGCAAGTTGCACAGGAACTTGTCCAGGCGGGTTTTGAATGTCTTCTGAGACGGAGACTCTGTCACCTCTCTGGGCAGCCTCTTCCAGTGCTCTTCCACCCTCAAAGTAAATACGTTCCCCATTGTGTTTAGATGGAACTTCCTATGTTCAAGTTTGTGCCCTTTTCCTCTTGTCCTGTCTCTGGGCACCACCAAGAAAAGACTGACCCTATCTTCTTGACATGCATCTTTGAAGTATTTATAGGTCTTGATCAGTTCCCCCCGCCACTCCCTTCTCTTGTTCAGACTAAGAAGACCCTAGTCCCTCAGCCTTTCCTCGTAAGAGAGATTCTCCAGGCCCTTAATCGTCTTTGTAGCCCTGTAGTAGTTACTCACTTCAGGGTTCTCTCATATGTCAAGATACATACTCCTATACCAATTAGGACAGGGCTGTGGCTACTTTAAAGAACATCCTTATCATCCTCAAGAAGCAGTCAAATTTACAGTAGACTTTTACTGTCCTGAGTTGACTCAATACCTTAAAGGGATAATGTGAGGAAGGGTATCTATACCACCAAGGAATTCACGCCTGTGAAGAAGTGTTTAGCAGATGCTGCAAAATTTAATACGCGTGTGCAGAAGGGCTTTTCAGTCATCCTAATGACTGTGTAAGCCTAGGTGGAGTTATGTATTAGGTAGGCAGAATAATGAGAATCATCAGTGTATAAACAATGGGTGAATGTCCTCCAGTAAGGGGTGCTAGATTTGTGTATTTCCATCTAGCACCTGACGTTGAATAAAGCAGTATCTCCTCTCTAAGCTGCTGTTGGTTTTGAGAGCTTTTGTTTCAGGTAACAGTCTGTCAGAGTATGGGGTTCCTATTAGAGGGCATCCTATGCTACTTTGAGCTCTCAGGAGAAAGAATTTAACATTTTTCAGTAGTTTCTGTTGGCTGTGATGGGTATTTCCTCACTGGGATTACTGGTTGTTGTGAATGCTATGCATGCACATCTGTCCATTTTGTGTTCATTGTAATAGGGAACGTAGATGCCCAAACCAACAATGTGAGTTCTCTGAAACTAGGTGCTTATGTCCTTACGATGTACAGTGCTGGGAAGCTACTGTCTGTTGTTTCTAGTTTTGATCCAAGGTGTTCAAGTAGGAGCTTGTGCCTTGTGTGTACAGTATCTGGTATTCTCGGGTTGTTCTCCATAGAGCCATTGAATGTCCCCATGTTGCATAGCATCCAGTGGTGAATGAACTAACCAGTCAAGAACAAGATTTTGTTCTTCCCTGGAAAAATACAAATAAACAAAGACTAGAAACACTGAGTTGCAGATTGTAACATCTAATGTTCCTGCATGTTCCAACCCATGATTTCTTTTTGCAGCTGCAGCACATCATCTGCTCTTAGAAAGTTTCAGCTCTCTTACACCTGTTGTTCAGTGGAGGTCTCTGCTGTAGGCTGTAGATCTTGCCTTCAGGGCTGCAGGAACCTTCAAGAAGAGATGTTGCATAGACAAGTGACCATGAGAGAGGTTACAGAGAGAACACAGGCTTAGGATACAAACAGGCTGTAAGGGCAATATGTTGTGGTATGTGCATTTTATACCTTGACAGATGTCAGCACTTATTTCTGTTATGCATGCAGTTGTCTTCCTTGTCTGTTTGGTACAATAACTGCCTGTGACATGCTGTGTCTGACAGTAGTTTGTAGAGCCTGTGAGATGTGGTTTGCACAGCACCTTTGCTCTCGGGCACTCTGTTGCACCCTGCTCTCTTTTCACAGACTTCAGGAAAACAGATTACTTGACCTGTTCTCCCCTCCTGAATTTCAAGCACCTTGGTTCAGTGTAACCTCCATTTTGTTTCCAGGAGGTACCTGCTTTGTGTAGCTCCTTTGGTACTTGTACTCAGCCAAATAGTAACTTTATTTGGTTTGAGGAACATGTTTGGATGTGATTATGTGTAATTGAATTTAGCAGCAGAATTCCTATTTACACTACTAAGTTAGGATACGATTCATTTTCATCGAATGTCTGTAATGAGATTGCATTTGTAGTAGTATGAAAACTGATGGAATTAGATTCAGATTATTTAATTTACTTTTCTAGTTGATTTTTGTCAAGATCTTTTCATCTGCACCAGTCTACACAGGTAGGAAGATCCATACAAAGATATCTATGCTTTTTTCAACTTAATTAATTTGAAAGGAGAACAGCCATGACAGGATTTGAAAAGCTTTCTGTGACACAGCCTGTTAAGTTTCATACAGCAAATGGACTTGGCCATTATTTGGACATTATCACAGAATAGCAGTTATGAAGCCAATGCTTTTTTGTGATACCTTAATTCTTTACCACTCATTCACAATAGGAAATGGCTGAAGGAGACCACCATCCCATGTCAATGTAGTTTGCTTTCTAACATGGTGTCTTCTTAACCTAGCATGTAGACAGACAGGTGTTCCTCAAAGAGCTGAGCCAGCAAAAGATCTTACAGCCAATCAGCCTGCGTACTTTATCCCTGCTGATGGGAATTGCCTTTCTACGAGAGACATCTAAACTCCTGATTTGGCATTTTACCCGTTTAAATCGGTTTAATTTTTTGTCAGTTGAGCCAGATGAAAGAAGGCATTTGTCTGTAACCTTACAGATCCCAAAGTTTGCTAGTGATGAAATTAAATTGGACAAAGACCTGTAGTCATGGACCAAAAGCCAGTATAATTTAATGAAGAGGTAGGGGACAGTGGCTTGTCTAGCAGATACAAGCCTAGGGATAGAGAACTAAAAGTTTTGGCCCTAAATTTATTAGGTAGAGGCAGGAAGAATTAACCTCAGCTTTGAACGGACCTGAGCTCAAATCTCACTGACCCTGTAACATGATCAGTGAAGTACTAGATTGAGCTGTGTGCACACTGTCATCAGAGGCAAAAAAATGCTTACACTATCACTTTGCATTCAGTTGAGATCAATATTAGAACAGAAAAATCTAGCAGGTGATTTCAGACTTCTAGTTAAACACTAGGGATTACATTCCCTCTGATCCAAAACATGAAATCCAAAATCTGTGACATGTAAATTCTCCATTTATGCCTTTTTTGCAACTACGGAGCGTCCACATTTTCAAGCTTTTATTAAATGACTAATCTATATAGGTTTTGTGGAATCCAAAGCAGAAACTTTAGCATGTGATGAAGAATGTGTAATCTCATATTTATTCCACAGAGGCTTTTGGTTTTGTTTTGGGATTCATGAACTCTCATGGGTCTGCTAAAAATTAGCAGATGTGAGTAGTGTAATAGCTCAGTAATGTCTGGCATCTGTCTGGCATCAGGAGCTCTCTTTTGCAGTAGCTAAGTGTCTTTTGATATGTGATGTGGTCTGGTAATGTTGTAAAGCTCTCTGGCTTCACTAAAGAGTAAATGACTGAGTATCAGCAGTTTGTAAATCCTTTTAATATTGCTGAAAGAACAGATAATGACAGTGTACAGTGCTAGAACAAAACAACAAAGACTGGATATACAAATGTTGATGGCCACTTAGTTTCTAAAATAATTACAGTTCATGCGGTTTTGGCTTTTACAACTTTGGAGTATAAATCCTTTTTGTTGAATTTCTATAAAGTGTTATTCAGGAAATGCATTTCTGCAAGAAAACTGTCAAATGTGTAGCCACAGAAAGTAAGAACATTTCTTTGGAACCTACCATCCAGTCATCTGTCAGTATATTCATTAGTTTTTGAAATGCCACCAAAGCAGACATGAATTAAAAAGGAAAAAGTTGTTTTGAAAGAGGATATGTCGTTCTCATGTTAAAATTTATACTAGAGTTTTGTAAGTAAATTACTGACCTAATTTAGTAGCTAAATGACAGAAGAAATTAAATATCCTGTCTGGCAGAATACAATAAAAATTGAAACTGTGGATTATTCACAAAATGTGTTTATCTCTACCTTGTTTTGTAATTCCTTTCAAGCAAGTCATGACTAGCCAAGAAAAAAGGATGGTTGGTCAGGCTTTCTGAGAACAGTAGAAAGTCCCTTTTGTGTCTCCCTGCTGCGGTACTCAATCTCAGTCAAGTGGCAAAAGGAAGGGCTCGTCCTACTCTCAGTACCAGAGGAGTACATTCACCTCTATTCAAAAAGTATACTTTCTTTCATTGAGAAAGATTAACATGTTTTTCATTGCATTCTGTATTCAGTAAGATTGTGACTAAATTATGAATTTCTGAGTCGAGCATCTTAAAAAATACTAGTTTAGTAGAAAGGTTCTGGTGAAAGTTCTTGTGCCTATCAACATCCTTCTGCAGTTGTTAGTAATGCAGTTGGTACTTCATAGTTTAAAGAACCTGACTACCTTTAGAGTAAAAAATAAATGGTCATTTATTGCCATCACATAAAGCTTCTTGCTGTTGATTGACTTAGTTACTGCCATTTGTCGTGACAACAGACAAATGTAACAGTTCTAAACAGAGCTAAATGCCTTCCTACTCAAAAACATCTTACCACTCAGAAAACTCCAAACAAATACAGGATCCCTAAAGATTTGAAAAAAAGGATAGTTTGCACATGTGTTCTCACTCGCGCTGCTAAGAATACAATCTGTTGAAGACAACGGGATGCTGAAAGGGGAGGACTTCAACACAGCCCAAAAAGTATTAGTACTTGGCCTGGGCATAAATGGAGGCAGTGAGCTGCTTGGTCAGGGTGCTGCCTGAAACAGGCTGTGAAACTTTGAGGAAGAAACAGCATCTGATTTATTTTTGAAAAAATGTCATGTTAGACTCTCATAGATGAAGGAAATGAATTTCTAAAATCTCATTTTCGGAATAACCTACACACCATGATGCCTCTTGGACAGTATTCATGTCAAAAGTGGTACTTCTCTTATTTTACTGTATTGACAGTGCTTTGAGAATTTTTTTTTCTTCTTAAAAGTATGCCAACAGCTGAAATGTAGTAGCCAGAAACTCTCAGAAATCTTAATTCCCCTATGAGCTTTTCTTTAACATGGCACACGGTTTAACTGATTATTTAGCAAAAAAAAAAAAAAAGGTTTAAAATTCTAATACAACTTGCTGAGTTTTGTTGGTGAATCTTTAGTTCTTCCTGTGTCATATTCCAGAGGATTACATTAACTGAACAAATGTTCTGTCAAGTACCTGACTTTGTCTGCACCAGTTTTCCATAACTACCTTAAAAAGACTTTTCAGTTTCCTTTAATAGCTGCTTTGACTTTTAGATAACTCAATAATTTCTGTATCATTTGCAAACTGGTGTGCAAATGGAAAAGCTCTGTTGTGCCAGACCTGTATTTGAGATGCAAGTGAGCACAAGGACTATGTGGTTAGCGTACTTTTTTAGAGGAGAGCACTCATCAAAGCAACAGGCTCTGATTAAGTTGAGAAATACAGTTCTAATTTATCACAGAGCCTTTTCAATCCCTGCAGTTGTTTAGGATATATGGAAGATTAAGTACTGAAGTGTACCTTCTAATAAAGTACTTTGATCAAGAGACTACTACAGTGATAGCTGGCAAAACAGAGGAAACTCCTTTCCTTCCTAGCCCTTAATGCTTTAATAGTAGCAAAGGCAAGTAGCAAAGGTACAGCTAACTTCATTTTTCCTCAGCAGTCAAATTAGTTCAGGTTTAATTGTATTTGTTTCCTCAACTCGGATTTCACTGGGTGCTTTTTGTGGTGCAGATGCCTTGACCCAAATACATTAGAAGTGGTTCATTTTGTTTAAAATGGTATTTTAAGTATCATTCTGTCCTTTTTGAGCCTTTCCTTCCTCTTCCTGTTTTCCCCATGACATTCAGTATCTCTGCTAAACTGGTGCAGTGACCTAGGTAAGCTTTCTCTGATTAAACATGTGAGAAAGCATATGTGAAGTTCAGAGCATCACAGTCATGTCAAATGTTGGCTTTGTCTGGAAATTCTGGGGTTTGATATTAAACAAAAGGTATATCACACTTTTCCCATCATATACTGATGTGAATACATCTTGCTGTGTTAAAAATAACCAAGATCATCAGTCGTTGTGGAAGAAAGGAATGTGGTTTAATTAAGCAGAAATCTTATTATCTTACCTGGCAGCTACCCAGCAAAAACATTCTATGTTGAAATGCATGTAATTTGTTGGACCCAACCTAATGCTGGGAACCCACTATCAAGATTAAAGAGTGAGAAAAGGTCTTACTTCATCTTTACCTCCTCCACAGTTTCACGGAGGGTGCTTCTGGGTGACTCCTTGTTACAGCAGCCAATTCCTGTTAGAGAATGAATTATGAAGTTAAAAACAAGACATGAGTGTCAATGTAGAGATCCCTATGATGCTCTGTGAAAATCTGTAATGTTTTAAATTAAATAATAAAGGGTGCTAGCAGGTCACTTGCCTTTGTGTTCTACTATTGATTCAAATATAAAAGACAAAACACCTTAAGATGTGAATCTTGAAGAAGTGACACGCTCTTTCCCTTTTCTGCTCTTCAGGGTTATAAGAAGAATGTTCCTATGCCCTGCTGACAAGCCCTAAATATGTCAATGCCAGTATTCTGCTTTCTGTTTCTGGAGGAGGAAGCTTGCAAGGGTTTCCTTGGTCATTGTCTGGTGACTGCTGCACAGGCAACCAACGTGACATAACCCCTTCCATGAACTTGACCCAGCTACATCTAAAAGATAGTAAAAAGTTTGCTCCAAGATCTCAAATGACAAAAAACCTAAATCAAACCAACAGAAACTAACAAAAAAAAAAAAAAAAACAACAACAAATACCCCATTCTTGAGACTTTCAGTATCTGTCTTGATAAGGAAAACATTTTTTGCGTGCACTTAGAGGTGAAAGTTGATTTGCCACTTTAAATTTTATTCTGGCAGAGTGAAGCTATTAGTTTCAGTTTAAAAGTTGTCTGAACAAATTGAGCCTAATTTAATTGTGGAATATAGTTATGAATTCAATTTTTAGTTTAGGTTTGAAAATGGTGAGCTACTTAACAAATCTTTGCAGTGGAACAGCTTGAGTCAAGTTCCTGCTAAGAAAGGAAGGAATCAGAGCTGGGGAAGGGCTGCCCTAATTTTGTTGCCTGGTATTATCAGCCACTCTCAGCAATTGTAATGCCCTCTCTGAGAGGCTAGTATTAATTTAGTATTTTATGGTTTTGAGAGTAAGAAAAGCTGTATCTCAAAGCCCCTATGTCAATATGAGTAGATTGATGTTTTCTTTCCTTGGTGGAGTTTATTTCCCATCACCCTCTTTCTTCACAGATAGCTACTTTCAGCAGTATGGAGAACTGCTCTTCTACTTGGTCTGGTGGCATCCAACTAGCTTACAGCTTTTAGGGTGGAAGAAAAGGCAACATGTGTCTGCCTTCAAGAGGGAAGGATGGTTAAGAGACATCAGGGAGGGGAGGGAGCGATGTAGTACATACAGTAGTACATGTAGTAGTTGTCTAAGGTCCTGCCTTGATTTCTTACTTCTTTTAGTAAGGAGGCAGTCTTGTTTTTGTAGTGTATGCACACAGAGCCAACTCTTATGAACATCATGAAACTACATGCTGGGTAGAGTTGCCTTTTCCCAGGAGTCCTACTTTTAGGTTTCAACTTCTTCCCATAGACCATATGGAAAATTTGGTAAGACATCCTTATTTCCACAAGTGTTGCTTTCCAGAAGTACTGCTTTGAGATACGTTATTCTTCTGAGCAAATCTGAATTGGGAATTGAAGCTGCGGAACCCTAGGGAATAATGCCTGAAGGGAAGTTAGAGGTGAGACTGAAAACCAGGCTGGTTTCAGAGATGTAAGAACAGGAGATCAAAAATTAGTTTCTTCCCAGTGGTGCAGTAGTTTCTACATGTCCTTACAGACCCAATTAAAATAACATTTGATTAAAATGAATACAACAAAGCACAGTTTT
This sequence comes from Pedionomus torquatus, assembly GCA_013398155.1. Lineage (NCBI taxonomy): Eukaryota > Metazoa > Chordata > Aves > Charadriiformes > Pedionomidae > Pedionomus > Pedionomus torquatus. The sequence goes on from VZRU01007815.1 coordinate 127,532, forward strand.
AAGTGGTACTAAGTCTCTGGATAAATTGAGAAACCAGCAAAATTTAATTTTATATTAAAGATTAAAGAGTACTTTCTGGTTTAAGTTATATTATGGTTTCTCTGGTGTATAAGCAGTAAGGCAAAATTAAAAATCCTTGGACAACAGCATCTCTCTCAATTCAAATTAGCATGGCTGAGAAAATCATTTTAGCCTTTAATGTTGATTTATAGCAATTTTGCATTCTTTACATGTTGAAATCCAGAACAGTATTATTCTAATAAGGCTGCATCACCTGCAGGTGTTGCTTGAGAGTCAAGTGAGCAGTTCTTTGTATTGTCTTTGAAGGATCAATATTTCAAGATGTGCAAAGGAAAGGGGTCTGCCTGAAAAGCTGCCTTGATACACTGTTATTCTAGCTGGACTGGATTAACTGAAAATTGCCTCTAAGAGTAAGATAATTTATAAAAACTATAAAGCGTAGCCAAATGTTTGAAGTAATCAAAGCTAATTAGGAGTATTATTTATTTTCACTTTTTAAATGTCTTGCCTTTTTATAGTTTCTTGAAGTTTTTCCTTCTGAAATGTTCATATTTTGTACTACATTTGCATGAAAAATACGCATTAGATGTTACAACTATGCAAAAATTAGAACTGGCAGAAGTTACTGAAAGAATTTCTAATACTTGTTCTGTGAGAAATTACTGTTGAGTGTACCCATAATATTGGAGAGAAATTTGCTTTTCATTTTTTGTGCACATCTAGAAATTTAGCAAATAAAACTTTAAAAAAATGGTACTTTGGAAATAACACGAATGCATGATTATAAAACAGTGTCTTTTAATGAGAATAAGTATTCGGTTGTGGGGTGAAATCATGTTGCCTTGTTTCTGTGTCTAAATGTACTGTCTTAAAAAATAGATGTTTCTTTGGATGCCTTATTGAGTGATACAAATATTATATATGTATATATGTTAATCAGCCATTTTAATTTTTTATTGATTAAATGTAGTTATTCTCTAGCCTGAATAAATAATAACATTTATCAGTCTGCTAGTACCAACATACAGTCTGGATTACAAGTTATGTATGCAGTACTATTAGCAGAATTTCAGAAATTTTTTTGTACCTATTTTGGGATTCTGTAATATGTTTTCCTCTTACAACACTATTTTTTTCCTTTCCCTTGAAGAATCTTTCTTTAATTCCGTGTTTATTAATACTTTTGTGGCAGGATATAATATGTGCTTAGAATAGTAGTCATAATGAAAAAACAGACTATTTGAAAGAGCATGTTGAATAGAAGAAAGTTTTTCCTCGTCCATTTGTGCAACTGCAGAACTGCACTGAGCTTAATTTAAACAGCAAAAAAAAAAAAATACTGTTCCTGCAATGTGTGCTGTTTACATTTGAGATCTTGATTTAAAGGATAAATTAGTTGTAACAAGCCAAAGAAAACAGTAGTAAACATGACAATATGAAAGAAATTTCTTTTATCTCCTTCGTAGTAATGTGAGTGTGAAATTCAAAGGAAACTGTGAACAATGTAAATTTTTACATCAAAGTGTAATGTTTACTTACATAATAGATATGAAGTCCTGGGTAAGATTTTTTCTGTTTCATTAATGAATAGCATACAC